>OZ025299.1:213295349-213863742 GCA_964019185.1 Maratus speculifer
ACAGAGCTTGAATATTAACCTTGAACGCTGCTTTTAGTAGATATGAAGGATAAAAAAGAAATTAATAAGTGACCTTTTCAAACTCATTAAGGTGCTTTACAGAATTAAGGTTTGTAGCAATTTTGCAAACTTTTATTATATTATGAAATGCTCATATTTATTAAATTCTTATATTTTAACAATGAAATATCTTTATATAAGATATGAAGAACTTGAACTATAATTTTAAATTGATTTAGCACATAGTGATTTTATCTACATCAAATATATATTTGTTTACTTGAACCTAAATCTGGAAATTTGTTTTACATTTCCAGATTTGGTTGTTTAAAAAGAATAGTTGGGCAGTGATGATGTAATATGTATACATATATCTACAAAATTTTATATTTTTTTATTAGATGACAAAATCTCAATACCGTGTATTTTAATGTTAAATTATTACTTTTACTAAGATATTTCTACAGTTATTTCAGCCAAGAAAATAAAATTAAAAATTTTGAATTTAATTTTAATGGTATTGATTTCCATTTTATGTCATTTATATTAATGAGAACATACTCAGAAAAGTCAGAAAAGAACTTGATATGCATTTTTGCTACATGCCTTTGTTTTGTACTAAATAGAAATATTGTATAGCAAAATTTAACTTCTTTGCTATACAGTTCTATAGTGAAATGTGGCTTATAAGCACAAAGAATATTTTCAGACAGAAATTTTTAGCGATTTAATGAATTTCTTTTAATGAAATTTGTTACTTCATTATTTATCAAGAAATATTATTAAATTTACATTGTAAACATTCTGGATTCATCACTCAGGGTAGTTAGTCCAACATTTATTTCAAGAATCTCTTCATGAATTATTTATCTATGTATTAATGACAAGCTTTGATATTCTGCTATTTTATCTGAACATGTTCTATAGCATCTGCACTGTAAATTAATCATTTTTTTAACTGTTTCATTACATTGCAAAACTCTTGAGCCCTGAGGAAATAGAAAATAGTATCATTTTACCTTGTGTAATTTTTATATTTTTTAATTTTAAATTTTATAATTATCACTTAACAAAGAAGGGGTTTAAAAATTTGGAAAACTATAAATTATGTCATTATGGTACATCTGAGGTTATCTTGTGTTATCTGGTGTTCTTGTAAATATCATTGCTAAAATAATAAAACTGTTGTGTAATTATGTTATCATGAGACTTCTTTATTTTGTTCTTCTACATATTATTCTGTGACTTTTTTGTTTGTATATTCAAATAAACATTTAAAGTATTCGAGAAATTTAAAACCAGAATATCAATAACAAAAGAAATTGATGAAGGGTGAAAGAACTCACTCCAACAAACATTTATTGCAAATGAAATAAGGATCTCAATCTACTTATTCAGTCAAAGATACTTAAATTGTCTCGTCCAATTGGGGATCTGATGTTTTCCTCATAACCTTAACAATAATGGAGATATTCAAAAGAAATTTTCAACAGATATAGTTCAGATATACCATTACTTTGTTTTGTGTGAAATACAATGACATACAAAAAATTCAACAAGAACATGGTAATTTAGAAAATGATTCTGTATGCAATTTGAACTTCATTCCAAAACATTGCATGTCTAGCTCAACACTGTTTGAAGCTATTGTTTGTCTAGCTCAACACTTTTTTGAAGTTTGAATACTGATAGTGGCTAAAGCTACCAATGCTTGCGACATTGTTACATTTTACATAAAGGATGGTATGTAAGCTGCAAATTTCATCAAAATATCTAAATACTGTTAAAGTTTTAGACAAAAAGATGGGTTGAAATTAGAATGAGGCACCTTCTTTTTTTGACTGAATAAATGGATAGCCATCCTTGGTTCCCATGCAAAAATGTTTGTTGTAATATCCTTTATCACCATATTATGTTTTTAACCTTATTAACAGAACACTCTACATAATTTATCCATTCTTATTTTCTTAAATTAATTTACTTAAAACTAATATGAAGCAAATAACTATACTGAGTTTCAGGCTTTTAATTGAAAATATACTGTAAAAGTAATGTAATTTATAAGCAAATAACTATACTGAGTTTCAGGCTTTTAATTGAAAATATACTATAAAAGTAATGTAATTTATAAAAGTTTCATTCCTAAGATTTTAACTGCCATGGGAGAAACATTTTAATGACCATGGGATATTATTCCAAACCAATAATACCCTTTGTCTAATTTGCTGCAGCTCTGTCCCAGAATATCTATCAGTTAAAATAAATTTGTTTGAGATATCAGTTAATAATACTATTTAGAACCTAAAGTATCTTATTTTCCTCAGTGTCAATGAATAATTCTCAAAAAAATCCTTTTAAAATAAGAAACAAAAATTAAGTTAAAATTCAAATGCACTTATTTAATACCAACACATAATTAAAAATATTCATAAAAAATTTATAAAAAGCTGAATAATATGAAATATACATTAGTTGTTGACACGAATGTCACATGAAAAATAAAAAGTATCATTAAGTCTAATATTTTCTTTCTTATTTTAAATGTAAGGTATGAATTTTGTAGAACATGATAGTTATTTTATTTAGTTCCATTTTCAATATTTTAAAAACAACAAGATGCATCTTGATAAAAGACAAGAAATCTGATTTTAATTTTCATTCATTACATTAAAACAAAGGCATTTTCAGTATACATAAACTAATATATTGAGTTTAAAATCAGACGCTTTCTAATAAGCTTTTAGATCTTCTATGCAAGCAAAAAAAAAAAAATCTTGACACTCAAGAGGCAGGAGAGAATTCTATCACACAATGGCCATATGGAGTAATGGCCCTTGCAATTTAAAATGAATCGGTGTTCTCCTTTTCCTTTTAGGTGTGTTTGTAATTATATGTAGCACCTATAATCATCGTCTGGTTCTTCTTGTCTGTCTGTCCATATGCAAATAACAGAGCAAAAACTGCCAATCAAACTGTTTGAAATTCTGAATCTGTTGCAGAATTTTGATGAGTTATCTCAAATTTTATGAAAATTGGATGCATAGTTCAATTACAGACAGGGCCGTAGCTAGAAGTGAATAGTAGGGAGGGCTCAAGAGAATATAGGGGGGAAGGGTCACAATTTTTTTTCTCTCCCTCTGACGCAGAAAGATAAATTAGTGAATTTTCACATTGTAGGTACTATGTTTCTTATTAAACTGTAGTAATAATTTCATTTTATGCTAAGAAAAGTACAGGATGGTGAAAATTTTGAGTGTATAACTTGGAGCAAAATTAAACATCATGTTGGTTCCATGTGTACAAATAAGATGAGGGAGTATTTAAACAATTATTTTAGGTACAATTTAGTATTTCTGCAAAACTGTTAAAGGGTGTCAAAAGTAAATTAAATTTTGAACAAAATTTCATTTGAATATTTGGAACAGAAATTTATTTAGTGACCTTGGAATCGTTTCCAGGGGGGCTTAAAATATTTTAGGGGGGGCTGAGCCGCCCATAGCGCCCCCTTAGCTACGGGCCTGATTACAAAGACAGTTAAAAGTTATCTGTTACATTATGTCCAATGAGAAAAAAGCAGTTCAATTGCATTTTAATGATGTTACGTCCTTTTGAACATAATGATACTAATATGCATTATGAAGCACACTAAAATATGCAAATATGCATTCTATACAATATTCAGAGCAGAAAATACTTATTGTTCATTTACAGAGCCACACAATAGAATTCCATTGCATATTGATAGAGAGAGAAACATAGTTTTCCAGTAAACATTTTAATAAATTGTTTCATGTATAATGAAACATACAGTGGCGGTCAAAAGTTTCCGGCCAGCAAATTTTTTTCAGTTAATTTGTAAGTATACTCATATGAAGAGAAATCTCAAAGTGATACTTATACATTTTATTGACATAAGAGCTAGGTACCTATATATGGAATAACATATAAATATGAATAAATTAAATTGAAAAAAATAAGCACAGAGGAAAACACATATTCTCAAAAGTTTCCGGCCACCTTCGCAAGTTTTGAAAAAAATGCTATTGTAATAGAAAATTGCAGTGATCAACAACATTTACAATAAATTTTTTATCAGAATACCTTTAATAATAAGTACTGAGGTACAGCAACGTGACATTCATATAATCAGCGGTTAAAGATAGCCTATGATACATTTATTCCCCTTTTCTTGCAATTTTTAGGATATTTCGGCTGAGTTGAAATATTTATAGCTCTGCACACGTTTACCAACTTCTTTCCAATGATTTTCTATTGGATTCATGTCGGTCGCTTGGGCTGGCCATTTCAAAATCGAAAGTGATTGCTTATCGAGGATCGCAAACAATCTTTAAATCGTTATCATGTTAAAATAAATACTTGCGACCAGAAGTTTTCCTCTAATAAAGCAGCAAGTAATCTTGCAAGATATCCTTATACATTGCATCATTCATCTTGCCGTGGATTTTAAATAACGAACCGACACTTTTTGAAGAAAATACTCCCCACAGCTTAACATGTCCTCTGACATGCTTCATTGTAGGAATAACATAGTTCGAACCATATCTTTTGCTGTTCGATTACAGGACGTAGTGTCTGCCATCACTTCCAAAAAAGTTCTTAACTCGATTGATGGAAAAATAGTACTTTTGTCCAGTTTTCACTTGACCGGACTTTGTGTTTTTTGGAAAACGCCAGTCGGGTACGTTGATTTTTTTTTTTTTTTTTTTACCTATGAGAAATTTTTGAACACCGACTCTTCCATAAAGTTCTGCATCTTGACACAGTAGATTGACTTATTTCAGCAATATTTTCATTCCGTAAATCACAGGATATTACAACGGAATTTTTATACGGGTCATCAATTGATTTTCTCCTGATAATTCTGTCTACAAGAATAATCCTTTTCCGGGGTCTTCCGAACCTCAAAAAGTCCTGAAGGCCTTGACCATCTTTATACAATTTTTAAATATCATTCACAGTCGATTTTCTGATCGATAACTTTGCCGCAATATCTCGAGAAGATTGACCCTTTAGCGACAAACTAATCACTCATTTACGAACAATAAGTGTTGAACTTTTCAATTTTGAATTTAAACTATGCTATTCACATTTATTCATTCACAAACACGACCAAAAACATTTTACCGATAGAAAAAAAACAAAAAAATGATGAGTGGCCGGAAACTTTTGCACACGTGAACTTCGAATTCTACCCCTTTACATGAAGCGTTTCTAGTAGCCAATCAAAATGATCAAGTGGTCAGTGGTCATTCACATATTCCTAACTTTTGAAGCAATTGTGCTTCTTCGCTGAAACCTGCTGGTAAGTAAATCCGAGAAGCTAACTGGCCGGAAACTTTTGACCGCTTGTGTATATACGTAGCTGAGATTCACTTCAAGTTACTTCCTATATAAAAGAAAGTGCATAGTATCAGATAATGCAGAAAGTAAGTTCCATTAAGCAATTAAACAGAAGGAAACTGTTATTTTAAAAAAATAATTTATTGCATAATGAAATACAATTATTATATTATTTTTCAACACAGTTCCCATCATTGTTGAAGCTTTTATCATAGCATAGTATGTTTTTGTGTGCCTTGTCATAGAAAGGTGCTGTCTGTGATGCTAATCATGTGGTAACAGCGTTGAAAGAAGTGTGCGATAAATTTGATGAAATTGCATTGACAGTGTCATAATCAGGGATGTAGTGGAGGACATATGGAGGTATACGCCGTATACCTTCTGGATTTTTTAAAGAAACACCATATACCCTCTGTTTCTCAAGAAAGCCATAGTACACTATAGGGTTTATCCTTTGCCATGAGCGCATACCATCTGGTTTTTTTACGACTACACAATGATACACTAATGATGAATATTCGGTTCTCCATACAACACTTCAACTTTTGCAAGTAAATCATTGCTTGTCAGACATGGCTGCCCATTTCGTTCTTCATTGTGAATGTTTTCACATTAAAATTTTGCAATACAGAAAATACCAAAATATCAACATTAATGATAACTTAGATTATTAGACGTTTCAACACTCAAATAAGGATTCATTAAAAAAGAAATAATGTAGTTTATATTTTATTTTTATTTATTTATTTATTTTAAGGGAGAGTTAAAAACATCGTCACTTTTGAAGCTAATAATAAAAAGTAGATTTGTAAAAATATTTTTCTGTCATTTATTGAGGGTTTTTCTCAAATCTAAAGGAGCTACTTTTTCATACATTTTTAAATTCATTTCTTTTCCAAAACGCGTAAGATTGACAAATGTTCTTATTAAAAAAAACTATGTAATCGAATAGCGTTATCCATTTTTGGATAAAGGCAATATATCTTTGAGAAAATTATTGTCAAAGTAAGCGTTCTAAATCGAATTTCTGGAGGCAACAGCACGGGGAAGGGAAAAACTTGCAGCCACATTACAAGAATTTCATATATCTTGACAAGTAGTTTATTTATCAGAAAAGGGAAAAACCTATCCGTTATTTATGTTATTTATGATTGCTGATTATCTGCACGAGTTATACGGGCCCTAGGGGATCTTTCTGAGGTGAATTAACCCGTATTTACGCAAGGTTACCGAAGGTTCAAAGAAAACCGCGGAAAATTCCGAACGGTTAGGCCGACGGGCGCGATTGGGTTCGAATTCAGCACCTCCCGTCTAGCAGCTTCGATAGCGCAGCCACTGGTTGGGTCTCGACAGTCTGGGACTAAATTTTACTTTTTGAAATGTTTTGACGAGTAAGAATTTCATTCTTTTAGGGACAGGTCTGGGTCTTTCATCTATTCTGCAGACTCGGGCCGAATCAAGAGTATATTTCATTTATTCGGGACAGTATTTCTTTTTTCCCATTGATAATGTCTTGGTAACGTCCCTCCGTTATTAGTAAAAGAGATATTAAGAGATGTTAACGAGAAAACAACATATCTTTGTCAGTTTTTTTCTTCCTTCTTCTTCTTGCTTTTTTTAAATAAAAGATGAAATATGTTTTTAAATAAAAGGGCCGATGGCCAAAATTTCGAAGAAAATTAACACAGCGGCTGGGCATGGTATGTTTGCTTTCATAATGGGAAACGCATGGGTGTTTAGCTTTTATTACCCGCCAGACGAACAACAGTTTTAGGTACCTTTCGTTACAAAAAGTAAAAAGCTACCTATTGCAGAGGAAAGCACAAAAAATTCTAGTATATTTTCATCGATCATAACCCCCAGACCTATACAGGGTGTCCACACTCAACGGTGGCCAATGGCTAATTTCTAAACCGTTAGTCATAGGCATATAGTTCCAATTGCAAAAATGCTTAAAAAAAGGTGAAGAATTGTTTTTTGAGTGATTTAGGTCAAAAAAAATATTTATAAAAAAATACGAAAATTTAATTTTTATACGGCCCCCCGGCCATATAAGTGATATTTAATAATTTTTTACCACTACTCTAACAAGTAGTACAAAAATAAGTCCCATTGCTCTGCGATTAAAACTGACCGATTAAGACATATTTTCAAAATATCTCAATATGATATCAAATCAAAATATGTTACATTTACGTTTCTTATTATTTCAATGCAATTAAATGAAAAGTAATGCTATTTTTAAACAAAATCAATTTAGAATCCAACAAATGCCACGCGACGTAGGATGTAACTTTTAGAAACAAAAACTGCTCAAAGATTAATCAGGGCTGATTCTGAGTAGTAGAAAAAAAAAAAAAAACATCGTCCTCTTCGTATCCAAAAACATTAATCCTTAAATCATTAAGCTTCTCGATAATGGGTATTTTCTGGAGCGGAAAAGGATATTTTTCCTCTCCTATTTTAATATTACATTCATAAGGAATATAATGAGAAAATCTCCCAAGCTTCTTCTCTCGGGGTAAGTTCAATTTAAAGGCCAAAAGACACTAAACATTTATTATCTTCATTTTTTTAATATTCAGCACTGCTTTTTTATCATACAATTTCTGAGATAAAGCGATGTATGAATTCGCAGCAAGAGGATGATATTTTGCAATACATGAAATTAAATGGTGATTTTTTAAAGCTTTTATCCAGACCCTCTATATAAAAATTCATCAAAGGACCTCGTTATTTTTGCAAATCCTTCTTCAATATGTTGTGGGATACTATCTTCTGTGAGTTCAGTCATACACGAACCTCGAAAGTAAAATTGAATTTCTTCCATATCCTCATTATCAATCAAGCGTCCGAGTGTTATTTTTTCCACTATGTACTACTTAAGAGCACACACTACCGACTGAAAAAGACCCGGATGATAATGTTAAGTCTATGGGGACGTTCTTTTCAAATATCTCGCCAAAATTGTAATATTTTTTACATATTTTTTTTTTCTGCATAAGGTAGCTGAGGACAATCTACAACCGGGTTAGTTTTTACTTTTTCGATTTTCTTTATATATTTTTAATATTATGATATTTTCAATTTCAAAACTGGTTTTGACCGTTTCGAAAGTTAAAGTAATACTAAAAGAAAAAAAAAATAATCTGAAACCAAAATTGAAAAAGTAAAAATTAACCCGGTTGTAGATCGTCTTCAGCTACCCTATGATAAAAAAATCACGTAAAAATATTAAAATTTGAGCGAGATATTTGAAAAGAACGCCCACATAGACTTAACACTATCATCCGAGTCTTTTTCAGTGACTACTGTGGTGCCTTATTGGCCCTTTTTTCTGAACTTCATTTATTCTTGATTTTTATTTCTCAAGTTTCTATGAAATACTTCTAAGTCACATTCATCATGTTCTTCAGGTTAAAACATCAAAGTTTTAAAAACATTTAATGCATCAGATTGCTTAAGCTTTTTTACATTTTTCATAAGAAAAAACCATTTTCAGTTTTACACTATCAGAGGTAAACGAAAGTGTACGGATATGTTGTTTCAATTCAAACTGCACTCCAAACACTTTATTATATATATGACAGGGGAACCTTGGATCTTCATGTGTTCTTAGATGATGTTTCAAGTGATCTTTTCATGTGAAAACTCTTTTACATTTGTCACATTTAAATGCAGAATGTTCACTACCATCATATGTTTCAAATCTTTGTAAACTGCATTTCCATCTAAATGTCTTTCGGCATACATTACAGTAAAATAACTTCTCCCCCAAATGAATCTTCTTATGTCGCTCTAAGTTGAAAGAGCTTGAAAAACTTATTACACGTAGTGCAACACACAAATCTTCCTCCCATCTTCAGTGGTCACAGTTTTCATTGGTGCATCTTCATGAGGCACTCAGCATGTCGATAATTCATGGGACTTTTAGAATAACCATCCTTCGTCACAGACAGTCAAGAAAATCCGTCTTATTATAATGATTCGACATTGGTACGCATTTTATAATGTCTAATCTACTTTTATTTTCAACCAAAAGCCTTTTGAAATCTATTACAAACGTTTAGAGAGAACAGTTTTATAAGTAACATTGCCAAGCAAGTACGAGAGATCTCTTTTTAAGATTTTACGACTTCAAAACTATTAATAAAGTCAGATTTTTGATGATGTTCTTAAAGAAAAGGATATTCGCCGAATGAATTAAATTTCGAGTTATAGGAAGAACCATTGCATCTTGTAACTTCCCTCCAGAACCCGCCAGGAGTTAAAAGCCGCGTGCATTTTTGCCGATCCCACCGAAGCTGGCATACGGAAGAAAAGACGGGCTTCTGATTGGTTGAATAATTTAAAGAGCATTTTGTTTTGGGTCATTTTTGAATTTACGTTTATTTAATCACCAGTTTTTGTTGGAAAACCTTTTAAAACAGAGATTTTGATTAATTTCCTTCTGATTTTACAAATTTATTAATAGATAAAAAAAAAAAAAAAAAAAAAAAAAGATTTTCTGGAATTTAGAATTAAAGAAGTTAATGATGATGTTTCTCAAATGTTGTATTACTTAAAAAAATAATAATAATAAAATTGGAACTTCTTTTTAATTATTTTAACATGATATTCACGTATATGCCCCTAATACGTACATCGAAATCCAGAACAATTTATTTACAAACACTAATCACATTTCCTTTTTACGGCTTCAATTTCGCGATATTTACAAACCCAAATGTTCTATGTTACTTTTAAAAAATTGTCATTTCTTCTTAATATTATTTCACCATGATATATCTATATACGCCCCTAATATGTACATTTATATTCAGACTGATTTATTTACAAACAATAATTGCCCTTCAAATGATTCAACCAATCAGAAGCCCGTATTTACTTCCCTATGCTAGCTTCGGTGGGATCGGCAAAAATGCAAGCCGCGCTTTTATAAGATTGGGCTTTGTTGCCACTTACATTTATTAGAACCCTCATAAACATTATGAGTACTCGTTGTCAGTGGCGCAGCTAAAAGGGGGGGGGGGCGGCCGCCCCGGGCGTCGAGGCCTAGGGGCGCCAAATTGAGAGAAGTTTCAATCGAAATTATCTTACATATATTCACAAAAAATAAATTTGTTGATTTTTTTAAAATTTTGTTTTTATGTGAATGTTTTCTGTAGTAAAATGTTTTGTTATATCTAAATAAGGACGGAAGAAAAGCTTCTGTAAATATTTCTCGGGATGATCTCAGGAAATATATCTCAACACACTTGATACTTAAGATAATATGTACCTAAATTGAGGTGCGTTGTAATTAAATAGAGGGCGCCAAATTCAGAGAAGCTTTAAACTGAAATTATTTTAATACTTTGAAAATAAATAAAAATTGTTGAACCTTCCTTTTGTGTGTGTGTGTGAATATTTTAACCACCTAATCGTTGTGCCCGAGACATTCACGGGCTGCAAGCTTCACAACTTTTATTCAGAATTGTTTGATTCCCACCAGTTTTATAAAATAGTGCAATTGGTTTTATTCTGGTGTCATTTTACTTGTCATTAAATTTGATGAATATATTTTTTTAAATGGTGGCAATAATGAATTTGAATTTTTAAACCGTAATTTAATGTGACTGTTAAGAGGTTAAAGAAATTAATGAAGGTGGGAAGAACTTAGACAGATATAATTGTCAATCGCCGATGGAGGTTTCTAACGGTCTATTCTCCAGTTTATAAATCAAAAGGCCATATGGCGTCATGTATTTACATGTCGGGTGTCAAAAGAACATTGTTCATTTCTACAGTAGCTGACAATCCAGTAGATTTTTCCTAACGAACTGCGAATTATTAAAACCTCTATTCATATTAACAAAGTAAATAATAGTAATGAATCTCTGAGATGTGTTCCCACTGTCTTCGACAGCGTAGGCTTTACCTGCTACGCACATATATCTAACCATTAAAAACCTACATTCAATTTTATTTTTCTCTAAAAGAATGTCCGACAATGGTCCCCGCTTTCTGCGGCCCCGTATAACTGATGTGCGGCGCACGCACCGGAGAATCTAAAGAGAATCGTAATATTATTTGAAAAAAAAACAATTCTGCAGTGAAAGAAAAAAAAAATCAGGTCCACGAAACATTAGATTAAAATGCTTCGATTCGAAAAAAAAGTAGAACTAAAAACTGTAAGATTATCAAAAACAAAGTTAAATGAGCAAAACCAGTTGAAATTGGATCCATAGAACTCGGGATAAGAATGCACCCATTGCACTTGAAAGTGAAGCTAAAACTGTGAAGCTAAATGGAGGAAGCGGCTTGAAAAAAAAAATCTCTTTTTAGTTTGTTTTTAATCGATGTTCGTCCCTATATAGTTATTTCTCCGAGCGTTTGTACTACCAAAATATTCAAATCCAAATTTTAATTAGTTATATTGATCCTCTTTGATTATTGAAAATTCTTAATTTCTTTCATTTCGACGGTGGAATCAAGTTCAAATGTGCGCAAGTGCTGTTTTCTAAAAAAAAAAAAAAAAGTTTTTGATAGTTTTAATGTTCTCAATTAATTGTCAAATAATTAGAAATCTGAGTCTCACCTGGATTAGCATCAGCATTGGACTATCCTCACCCAAATTACCAGACTTGCACATGTGATAACTACACTCAAGAGCCAAAACATTATGACCATGTAACTAATAACGTGTTGTCAAACTTTTGAGCTGCAAAACAGCTGCAAACCGCCTTGGCGTGGGTCTTAGAAGTTCTTGGTAAATGACTGGAGATAAAATGCATTAGTTTTTCAAGGACCGGTCACGCATATCGGGAATATCCCAAATCGGTCGTTTTTTTAGCTTTGAGTTGCCGTTGAATGACACCCGAAATGTACTCTGTCAGATTAAGATCCGCAGAGTTTAGCAATCTGGACCTTAAATGGAATTTAGTATTATGTTCTTAAAAACAACTGAGCACAATTCGAGTCATGTGACCCCGAAACGTCGTCTTGTACGAAGACTCCATTTCCATTTCGAAAGACAGATATTATGAAATGGTGCAAATGATCCACAATGATGTTCAGATAGACCGTGGCGTTCATGGTTTGTTCTACAACAACCATTCTTCTTCATTGAAAATTCCATTTTTCCATCAAATTAGCATTGAGAAAATCCAAATAATAAAATGTGGCCGAGCAACCCCAAAATTTTTAATTCTCAAATCATATAAAAGACTTATCAGGAATTTTTGGTTTTCTTAGAACGACCAGTAAGAATGGCTGTTTTCGTCATTTCAAAAGTTAAATGTATTTCATATACACTTAAATTCAGCACATGTGCGTTAGAGAAAGCTATATCCGTCTGTGTAAGGAATAACTGGGAGATTAATGAGAGATTGACTCGGAAACCTCTTTGTGAATCGAACACGTTTATTTTATGCGCTGCTTACTACAATTATCTTTGCAAGTCCGATCGAATGTCCCTCGAGCCGTTCACGTATTATCCGGGACATACATGGTCGTAGCTTATGTATGCACCTCAAATGGTCAAAATCTAATCCTTTTCGTGCATGTTCTTGATAATATGTTGTGATTGCAATATTTTTCAGCAGGAGGCGAAGGTAAAAAAAAAGAACATTTAATTTAATTGGTTGGTTAGTTCTTGATTAACCATTGGTTAAGAGCCTCACAATTACTGATATTTAAGACGACTTGTCATGCGACTGCGCTAGACTGAGTTGGTTGTGATCGAGCATACGTTAAAAGTTTATTAATATTTCGATCAAATTCGTTGAACATCTTGATAAACCATCATGTTTCAAAATGGTGGCTCCTTAAAGGTTTCAAACAAAAAATACATATATTTATAAATAAATAAATAAATATATATATATATATATATATATATATATATACAGGGTGTCCGAAAAGTCTGGAAACGGTCGAATAACTCGAAAAATACATATGAGATTGAAAAACGTAAATATACGTGTTAAATATTTTTAAATAAGCTACTCAGTGATACCAAATTTGATCTTCGTAACCGACCCCCTGGGGGTCAGAGGGGGTCCAACTTTGAAATCTTAAATTATAACCTCCATTTTTTATTTCAGATTCGGATTCTACGGACAAAAATACGTAACTTTTGTATTTGATGTTTATTTCGAATCCTCGTTTATCACGGTGTAATTGAGCATATTAAATCGATACATATTTCGGCTTTTCCAACGGGATTTTCCCTAATCGAAACTAAATGGGGAGAATTTATGACATCAAATTCCTCGTCTTTTGCAATAATAGCGTTTCCTGAAAATCACCCGTGCCGATTATTTCGGTAGTGCTACACAGTTAAAAATTTGATCCATTTGCTGTAGCGTCACTCCACAGCTTTTATAGAATATCTCTTTCATGACCAATGAGAATGTTCCATAACACAGTAAAGTACACTGTAAAAAAATTGACCCTTCTGCTGCATCGTCACTCCACCGCTTTTATAGAAAACGATTACTTTACTGTGTTATGGAGCATTCTCATTGGTCACAAAAGAGATATTCTATAGTAGCTGCGGAGTGACGCTGCAGCAAATGGGTCAAATTTTTAACAGTGTAGCACTATTGAAATAATCGCCACGGGTGATTTTCAGGAAACGCTATTCCTACAAAAGACGAGGAATTTGACGTCAAAAATTCTGCCGAATCAGTTTCGATTAGGGAAAATCCCGTTGGAAAAGCGGGAATATGTATCGATTTAATATGCTCGATTACACCGTGATAAACGAAGATTTGAAATAAACATCAAATACAAAAGTTACGTATTTTTGTCCGTAGAATCCGAATCTGCAATAAAAAATAGGGTTTATAATTTAAGATTTCAAAGTTGGACCCTTTCTGACCCCCAGGGGGTCGGTTTCGAAGGTCAAATTTGGTATCACAGAGTAGCTTATTTAAAAATGTTTAACATGTATATTTACGATTTTCAATCTCATATGTATTTCTCGAGTTATTCGGCCGTTTCCAGACTTTTCGGACACCCTGTATATATATATATACAAATTTACTTCTTGCATAATCGTTTGGTTTTCATTGAAGACTTGAAGAACATTTTTTGGTTCCCCTCTATGTTAAACCGATTAGTAGAGGAATTTGAAGTTTTAAGGCGGCAACCTCTTTGAATTAGGACATATTTTTTTTTTCAAATTGGGCATAATTTAGGAGTTTTAACAATTGTTTTTTTTTTTTTTTTTTTTTTTCATTGTTGCTACTTTCATACGTTTAAAACACCAATCATAAACACCAATCATATTTGTGAATTTTCGCTAAATTTTAAATTTCCATTCAAATTAAGTATTGGCGAAATCTAGAAATCTTCTATAATCGGGCTCCATGCATTTTCGTTTCTTGTGCTTGAGTAAAATTAGCTGAATCCTTAGAAACAAGGAAAAGTGAAACTACCTGTTCCTCCTGATACAATCCAAAAATATTTTTTTTTCTCATTTTGAGGAAAAACAATATAATTGTTTTTTTTATTTAGTGTTGTGTGGTTTGGGGATGGGGAGGGCGCAAAATTTCTTCTTGGCCCGGGCGCCAAAAAATGTAGCTACGCCATTGTTCGTTGTGAGGTTCGTTCAGTAGTGCACGGTGGTCACTCTCCATATTCGACAGACTTTTCCCGAGATAAATTTTTATCTTTGATTTATGATTTAACGCTTTTTGATTTACCTGTATTTTAATTCACAATTAAAATCTTCTCCATATTGTTATGTTGCAATATTCTTTCTCTTATTGTAATATACTCCTGTGCCAAATTTTGAGGCAACAGGGTGATAGTTCCTCAGTTTTCACTGATTGTATGTTAGTATGTTTGTGACCTTAATTTTGGACAGGAATGTAAAAAATCAAATAAATTAATGAACAAATGAAATGAAAAAGAAAAAAAAAATCAAGGAAAGTCACCAGAAAAGCATGCATGACATCCTACATAAGATAACATGAGTCATAAAAATTAAAAAATATGGAGAAGCAATGAAAACGAGATTGTAGTGCTGCCCTCTGTGAGAAGAAACTGAAATATACCTGATATTCATCAAGCTGTAACTCTCGTATTTATGAACCGATTTGGATGCAACTTGGTGTGTACATAGTACATAACACTGTCTCGACCGAATTTGTTGACCAGTTTCATCCGCCATCTTGTTCCAAGCAGGAGGACATTAAACCTTCTTTTATTTAAAAAATGTAAAATTAGGTATAAAAAATTAGAAATCGAAAAATATTTTTTCTTATGAGTTTCATCTTGATACAAAGATTCTAGAACATGTTTCGTTTCATCTATATAACTTAAAAAAATTGCCAAGTTATAGCACGTTAAATTTCTAGCGCGAAGAAACTTGATGAGAAGCAGATGTTTTATGTAAAAACAATAATATGCAGTATTCTTTCTTTCATTCATTTATTGAATGTTTCAGGTTATTCACCTATAAATAGTATTATAGTATTCTAAATGCCACTCCTCTCTCAATTTCTTATTAGAAGAAAGTGTTGGATTCTTTATGTTTTCCAGCTTCCAATTTCGATGAATTTATATAGATGCAACTTTTGAAACCTAGGCGGCCTTCGCAAGATTTTGTCAGCATCTCTTCAAATTATATCATTTAAACAAGGTATTAATTTTTAGCTCACAGGCTATCAAAGCCTGAGAGCTTATGTGCCCGCCCATTCTGTATGTATGTACGTGCGTACGTACGTAACGCCATAACTCATGATAAAAATATCTGATTTACATGAAATTTTGGATTTAGGCTTATTATGATAAGACGCTTCCCTGATTAGTTTTGAGAGTTCATTCGATAAGTATAAGAAGGGGAACGGGGGCTATTGCCCCTTCCCTTAATTTATATAAATGGGTTTTTCCTGCAGAATTAGTAGATTTCGTTCAAATCTTAGATGTAGGATCATTCTAATGAGGTGCCTTCATGATTCTTATTGGGTGTTCATTGGATAAGTTTAAAGAGGGAGAATGGGGGGGGGGGGGGGAATCCCCCCCGTCTTAATTTAGGTTTTTCACGCAAAACTTATCCATTTGCTTCAAATTTTGTATAAAGGTTTATTCTGAAATGGCGCTTTCCTGATTTGTTTTTGGAATTCACTGGATAAGTATAAAGGGATGAAAGGGGAAACTACCCCTCATAATTTATGTAAATGGTTTTCCTTACAGAATTAACCGATTTGTTTCAATTTTTGTATACAGGTTCATAGAAGTAAGAAGCTTCGCTCATTTGTTGTGGTATTTCTTTTGTTAACTATAAAGGAGGGTATGGGCGATTACCTCCCCCTTAAGTTAGCTAAATAGAGTTTTATGCAGAGTTATCCGATTTGCTTTAAATTTTGTATGTAGGTTTTTTTTGATAAGTTGAATTTCTGAACAGTTTTAGAGGTTTAATGATTAATTATAAAGGAGGAAACGGGGGGGGGGGCATTTCTTAAATTACGTAAATGTGTTTTTACGCAGAATTTTTCGACTTGCTCCGAATTTTGGATACAGGTTTATTATATGATAAGACGTATCCCTGATTAGTTTTGGGGCTTCAATGATAAGTATAAAGAAAGAAAATTGGAGGGGGGGACTTCCTTCCTTGTTTTTTTTCGAAGGGCGTTATTATGTAAGGCTGTAATATACAATTAGTCTGCATAGCCTGTGAGCTCTATGCCATCAGTTTAACTGGGCATCATTTTTTTTATTAATAAATCATCCTGCCTATTTTTCGCCCCTTAGTTTTTAGTGTCATGGGCCATCACCTGATCTTGCCCATTCATTCTAGTAAAATTTATTGTTAAATAAAGAAAGTTCTTTTGAGATTAGACACTCTATATAAATGTCTATGTGAAAATGCATTAATTGGTAAATTTTTTTCACTGTAAATCCATTCTAAACGAGAATACATGCAAAAGATAACATTAATGTTTCTATTTTAATTAAATCTTACAGGTTATGAAATTATACAATTTTGTGCACTTGTGAATTTTTGAAAAATTTCTGAAATTTTTTAAATCTGATCTTTGATGATTCAAACAGTATGAAACAACAATTTCTTTAGAAGGGGTGCTTCCTAGAATTATTATACTGAATATTCAAAATGGATGTCTCTTCGATTATCTTTTAATATCGCTGATCATAGGAACATACACTTAGTCACATAAAGCAACAAATCAAATCAATCTTTTAGATGTAGATTTATTTTATAAAAAGCTGTGTACATATTAAAATACGATTTTTTTTTTCTTTTTTTTTCTTTTTATACACTGCATTGGTAGAATAATTTATATTTAGAAAAATGTTGTTCTCTGTTTAGGAATGGCATTTGGAAAATCCCAATTTTAAAATAAAATCAAAACTTACCAAATTATGACGCTTTGAGATTCACCAAACTTCAATGTTTACCTGCCATAAAATAACATTTTTCTGAAATATATATCGCTTTAAAAAGAGGGACGGGTTCTCTGAAAAAGTGAAGATTTGGGGTCCTTGAGGTAGCTGATGCACCTCTAACAAATATTATTCCGTAGTTGTAAAAAATCCAGATGTTATATGTCAGAGAGTATACGCTCTAATTTTACTAGGAAAATATAAGATATACGGAGTCATTTAAACAGTGTTGAATTCAGAACTTTTCTCCGGGAGGGACTTCTGTGGCTCCGGGGGGACATTATGGAGTTATGGGGAGAAATTACACTTTTTGAACATTGAAAACCAAAAATCTCAAACTTTCCGGGGGGGACATTTCGTTTCTCCGGCGGGGAATTTTACCCCCTGAATTCAACACTGCATTTAAACTTTAAACAAATCCAAAAAACCACTGTACGGGTTGAAAAACTGAAGAGCATATGATATAATCTTTTAAATATTTAGTGCTGCCATCTGTTATTGCTTAAAACAAACACAAATAAGCTTCATCAGATTTCAAAGAAATAAAAGTGGTATGTAAAGTAAAAAAATTGAATGCACCTATCACGATTACAGATATAAAATCTTCATTCCCCACATTGACCTTCAGGGCTCCCACTCGATCCGTTTTTTGAACACCGTTTTTTTTCTAAAAAAAAAAACTTCTTTAGAAATTTCATAGGAATTTAGACAGAACGGCTTTTTTTTGCGATTGTTGCAGAACCTACCACAATTTTTTCCCTGAAATAATACTGGTTTCAAAAAAAAAAAAAAAATAAATAAATAAATAAAATAAAGGATCACTGGGAGGCCTGGACCTTAAAAAGCGGTATTTTTCAAAGTTCTCGAAAACTAAAGCAAATCTACAATTTACATTAATAAATTTCCAAATCCTTTTCACTAAATCTATTTTATATTCATTCTTAAAATTATAAACAAATATATATATTCAGACATTTTACACATTTATTTATCTTTATTTTTCTAAGAAATGTTTTTGTTGCTATTATTATTATATGGATTGGAGTTTTTAATTCTCGGAGCATTGGGCCATTTAGTCTAAAACTGGGACATATGGTCGCTTTAAAAATAATCTAGTAAATCGCTGGTAATCCTTTATGTTTAAGGCCCCTGTCCCTGCCCGCGAAGACACTCACGAGCTAAAGCTATTCCTATGGGGAGGCATTTTTCTAATAACTCTTTCGCATTTTGACATTTTTAAATATTTTTTTTTTGCATTGGATAGCTGAGGTAGAGGTCTGCACGGGCCGGGCCTCGGCCCAAAGCCCGAGCCCGGCCCGATAAGTTCGGGCCGATTTTCATTGACGGCATTCGGGCCGGGCCGGGCTCGGGCTTGCTTCTGAAGACTCGGGCCGGGCCGGACGGGCCGGGCTCGGGCCTTAATTTTTCTTCCTGTAGTATCAGGCTGGGCCGAGTCTAGCTTATTTTTTCCGTACGAAGCCGAGACTAATTTCGGACCTAAATAATCAGTTCCTGTTGAAATCTTCCCGTATGAAAATCCTTTTCTCGACGTGGAAAAGTCTGTTCATAAATCAGTAAAGTTTGGCTTGATCCAAAAATTTTTCCAAAATAGACATATACTTTTAAGTCGTCATTATTCTACAATTAAACATTAGAATTTATTCTTTTTAAAGAATCGTAGATCACTAGGCGTCTTAAAATAGAATTAAACACATAAAAAAAAAAAAAAAAAAAAAAAAAAAAAGACAGAAAAACATGATTATGACGGAATTTTCGTTTAAACTGAAAACTGCAAATTTCTATGAAACTGTCCATTCATGCAAAATGAATACAACAATACGCGAAAAAAAATATATATTAAAGATTTACATCTACTAACAAGGAAGGTCTCCATATTGGGCATACTCAGATTTTTTTGAAAAAAAAAATACTAATTAAGCTACTCATTTATGTAATAAAGGATCAGTGAAAATTAGCGGCGGAATTCCAGAAAAAAACATGTAAAAAAAATAAAATACTTTCGAATATTTGGCATGAAAAGACAAAAGTGTCACACTATTTGGCGAGCAGCACTTATTCCCGCCAAAAGCAAACGATTTTAATGCAACTGAAAACTTGGATTTTTAGAATCCGCGTAAATGGTGTTTGATGAATTTAAACAAACAATGAGAGAGTTTAATATATTTTATACATATATATGTATATTAAATTGCGTATGTATATATTATTTGTTGCTGTAGTTATTTAATTTACCTCTGGAAAAAATATTCTCATATATAAAAAATTCTTATTCAGTAGAATTTTTTTCATACATTTAAGCGTAGTCAAAAATAAAAGCTAGATGTTTCCATAGCAACAGAATCGAAATGACAAT
Source organism: Maratus speculifer (assembly GCA_964019185.1). Classification (NCBI taxonomy): domain Eukaryota; kingdom Metazoa; phylum Arthropoda; class Arachnida; order Araneae; family Salticidae; genus Maratus; species Maratus speculifer. The sequence goes on from OZ025299.1 coordinate 213,315,481, forward strand.
GCTCAAATGAACTTTGAACTTGAAACAATTTTAATTAATTTAAATTTGAATTTCGTTTCAAATCTCAAATTTTGATGATTAAATTTGAATTAAATACATATAAATATCAATATAACGAAATTGTACTTAAAACAAACTAAAACCGACAAAAACAAAGATATTTAGTTTATCTAAACAAGTTGAAAACGATTTTTTTCTCTTTAAAATGCATTTGACATAATAAAAAAAACATTTTTTGAAATTGCTTTTCATCGCCAACCGAAGATAAATCGCCAAATAACGAAATTTTCATTATTTTTTTACGGACAGGGAACCGGGGTTCCTCCGAAATTTTTTTTATAAACGTATGTATCCTCATGAGAAGAACATTCTGTAATTTTTTCAGATTTTTCGGAGTATGCCCGTATGGAGTACTTCCTTGTAAGAAGGAAGCGCATTTTCTTTCCAATGTCTCAGAAGATTTTACTTTTACCATATACCATTTTTTAGATTTCTTTTTATGTATTAATAATACTACTGATAACTGAAACATTTACATACAACAAACAAAGCTTCATTAACCCCTTGAAGGGCGGTGGTATAAAATATATACCACTTAATTTTAATCGCGAAACGCCACATTAACACCAGAAATTTGAAAAGAAGATTTTAATTTTATCAAATATGTACAGAAAAGTTTTTATCTATTTTGAAATAAGTTCATTTTTAAATTCTAGTGTCAATCAGTCATTTCAGCATTTTAAGAATAGAAGTGCTTTGCCCCTCAAAGGGTTAAAAGCGTAAATATCGCAGCCTATGGCACTACTGCATAAATAGAGATTATAAACATGAAAGAAAAAAAAAGACTAAGATAAGTTTTTTTGGTCTGAACTCTTCTGTTAGAGTAAAGATCAATGTTCTGTAGAAATTCACTAGAGCCGGGCCGGGTTCGAGCCGAAATTTTAACTCTCGGGCCGGGCCGGGTCGGGCTCGGGCCGGAATTTTAACTTTCGGGCCGGGCCGGGTCGGGCCAATATGTCTTTGGTTCGGGCCAGGCCCGGGCCAAAATTCTAACTTTTGGGCCGGGCTCGGGCCTGAAAATTTCGGCCCGTGCAGATCTCTAAGCTGAGGTCCCTCTCGAGATCGCTCCTTGATTACTTTTTCGATTTTGGTTGCAAGTTATTTTCACTTTCTGAACCGGTTCTGAAAGTGAAAGTAATGATTTCTAATTTGTTTTTTTCTTGTTTTCTGAGGGGGGGGGGGGGTGCTAGTTCAGGCCAAGTATATTCTTTTGTCAGTTTATGTTCAACTTGTGTATTTTATTGTAGTATTTTGGCGCGATTTACATAAATGTGTATTTGTTTTTGTTGATATTAAGATGCTTATTGTTCATATATATATATCCACACACACATATATGTATACACTTTACCTTTCTCATTTCTTAACGTAAAAGCATGGCAATTGTGGACATGACTATTGAATGAATTTGCAATCAAGCAATGCTTTTGAATTTTCTATCAATTAATAACATTTTGAGTTATATGTGGCTGTTGTGTCGGGCATCTCATTACGTCTAAAAATTGCGCTGTTGTGTCCAAAAATTTGGTTCAAAATGCCCAATTAGAAAGCATTCTCTGAAAGATCTTATTTTCCCCCCAAAAAAATAAAGAAAATAGTTCGATTACATAGTTTCTGAATAAGAGCATCTGAAAATATCATGTGTTTTGAAACAAAAATGAACATAAAATTGTGTGAAAAAGTATCCAGTTTGGATTTGAGTTTAGCCTTGTGATAAAATTTTAACTTTTGATATTTAAAACACTGTTCTAGTAAAAAAAAGTGAGACCAAAAGTAATGTTGCGAGTAATAATATTGTTAAGAGTTAAAATTATTGTTAACAAAAATATTGTTTTTTAAATTTTGAAAAACTGTTAAAATCCAAATGCAATATGACGTAGGATTTTCTGTAGCAGATAGAGAAAAAAATTATATAGTAAATAAAAAGTAAAAATAATGAGTAAAAACACACATGAAAAAATATTAATTCATTTAAAAGCTGAATAAAAGGATTTAAAAATAGTTGATCCCTTATATATCTGCTTTTCATCTATTTTTAGAATTCACAAATAAATAATGTTTTATGCATGACAACTGTTTGGTGCTGCTATCTAGGTTCTGTAAAAAGAAGCTTTTAGGTTTTAAATTATGCTAGAGAAAATTGAATTCCAAAGATACTAGTTTCAACTACAACCAATAAGTACAATTAAAAAATAATTTTACGCTTAAAAAACATAAAAGTTCCAATTAAATATTTTAAGACAATAGATTATTTTTTTTCCTAGCTTGACCAAGATTATAAAATTTACATTTGTTTACCTGTTCTGTCACATTCAAACATTATTTATCCGTATTAAAAGGCTACTTCATTCAAATGAAAAGACATGTTCGCTAAGACTAATCCCATGGAAGAAATTTATAAACATATCGGCTGCATTTTAATATTTCTGAATGACTTTTTTTTTTCTTGCATTGGATAGCTGAGATTGAGCTGTATGCTGGCCGGTTTTTACTTTTTTGATTTTGTTTACAGATATTTTTACGAGGACACTTTCATTTTCGAAATCCGTTTGGAAAGCGAAAACAGAAGACGTTTTCATAAAATATACCTGCAACCAAAATTGAAAAAGTAAAAAACGGCCTGCATTCAGACCAATCTCAGCTATCAATGCAGAAAAAAAAATCATTATCATTTAAAAATATTGAAATGCAACTGAGATATCTTCATAAATTTCTTCCATAGGATTAGGATTAGCAAACGGGTCTTTTCATTTAACCGAAGGAACCCCGTTCCCAACAAGCGTCTTTCACAAAATTTTTAATCGTTTATCGCCAGTTTTTCAAAACAGAAAATTTTGCTTAATTGAATCGCGAAAATGCTTCGATGAGATAAGATAAAATTTACAATAAAAAATAACTGACGGGAATAACCGCGGATTTAAATATCTTATGCGTCGTATGCATGGTTCCTAAAAATCTAATCATCCTAAAATCTTATTTTAGGAAATAGAAAAACTTGAATAGAATACTTTTATTCCAAAATGGGTAATATCCATGGAAAATAGGTGATCGCTATGTACTGTCACAAGGTGAAATGAAATTTCAGCATCCGTACTCATTGGCAGGTCATTGTAGAAATGACTATTTTCTCCATTCCACATTCCACTCAAGAACATATACACTGGTGTCCAAAAGTTAAGCATAGTTCTTAAAATGCTAAAAACTTCGAGTAAATATTCGTAAAATTATTCAAAATTACTTGCGGAGATTAATTGGTTGAAAAAGAAACATTGGGTATATGCAAAATTTTCAGTCGACTACGTCAATGTGCAAAATACCTGCGCATGTCGGAACGTTTATAAACCAGTTCACGTGGTATAGGTAGTTCAGACGAATTTTGTACAATTGATGTGCCAAGAAATATTGTTACGATCAAACATGATTAATGATGGCACAAAGACGCCAACTGGACATGTTTGTGAAAGGAAGAATCGTTGGAATGCTGGAATCTGTACGATTACAAACCGAAATGTCTCGAATTCTGAACGTGGAGCAGTCTGTGATTTCAAGACTGTGGCAGAGGTTTCAAAGTACGGGAGATGCTTACCCGACGACCAGTACCAGGTCGACCAAGAGTCACAACCTTTCGCCAAGACCGATATCTGACAATAAGTGCGCGACGTCAGAGGGGCAGTACTTCCAGAGAACTGGGTTCGGCACTCACAGTCGCCACAGGAACACGAATTTCGAGACAAACTGTTTACAGGAGATTCAATAATGCTGGCCTGTATGCCAGAAGACCAACAGTTTGCATTTCCCTCACGTGAAACATCAATATTGAAGTGAGGGAGAGCGGGCCAATGTGATGTTCAGTGACAAGTCCTGATTTAGTCTGAGAAGTGATTCTCGTCGGGCAACGATATGGAGAAAACATGGAACACGTTTTGAACCAAGAAACATCTTTTTCCATCAGGGGGAGTAATGGTATGAGCAGGCATCATGTTGGACGCCGCACAGACCTCCATATCTTTGACACGGGGTCTGTGACTCATAAAAGGTACAGAGACGAAGTTCTTGAGCCTAATGTTCGCTTGTTTCGAGGTGCTGTCGGTCCTGACTTCATATTCATGGATAATAATGCGCCTTGTCACCGTGCGTCACTGGTTGACAACTTCCTTGAAACGGAAAACATCCAGCGCACGTCGTGGCCTGCGAACTCTCCGGATTTAAATACTATCGAGCATGTATGGGATATGCTCTGGAGACAACTTGCAGTCCTTTCGCACCCACCACGCTCCGTCCCAGAACTGACAGGAGCTCTCAAAGAAGCTTGGAACTGTTTGAGCCACAACGCATTCATATCTCATAGCAGGTATTGGAAATCGCTGTGCAGTGTGCCTGGCTGTCAGATCATATACAGAGCTGTACAAAAGAATTGGAATACTTTTGCAGCTATTGTTGAAACCTGCTTTTTAAATATGTTAGAATTTTATAAAAAGGTTTTAGGTATATCTTCTTTAACTTATGAAACGAAAAATTTTGTTAAACTATTTTGAAAGTGACGGAAAGTGTTTCGTAATCTATGCTTGACGCATGATTTTTCTTTTTTGTTTTCTAATTTACATTCATATTTAAAAATAAATTTTCAATTGAATATCCCCTACTTTAGATATTCACGGGTTTCGCGATCACGGGCTCTTGTTCGTTTTCTTTTCCCTATTTCCTTTGTATTCTCTTGTTTAATCCTTCCTCTTTAATTTCACTTTCGATGTGATTTCCTCTTTTGAGGGGAGGAGGATTCGTCAGAAGCTAATATCAACTTGTCTATATGAAATTATGAAAAATTGAACACCACCCACGTGTTTGTCGAGCGTGGCGGCACGTGTCCCAGATAAGATGAATTATGGCAGTTGAAGGAAATCAACACACAACACAATGTTTTGATCTCTTCTACAGGCAGACGGGAGCTGCATATTGATTCCTTATGCATCAATCAGTTGATGAGCTGTCGATGTCACTGGATAGAGATCAAGCTCGTGTTCATCTACTGAATCCAGGAAGGGCATCTATTTTGTGAGGAAGAAAAATGTGGAATTCCATGCTATACTACGGGAGAAAAATCACTTCCTTCTTCATTCAAATTTCAAAATTTGAAATATGTAGATACAAAAGGTCCCTGTGCGCATATAAGATTAAAATAACTTACAAATAATTTTAAATGTCTTTACAGCTTTTGTAAAAGTGTCACGAATTTTGGAGATCAGAGTTCCCGAAAAACATATTTATACAAAATATCTGTCTCTCCGTCTCTTCGCTTTGGGCCATCATAAAGTGAATGAAGCTATACATAAAATTGTTTAATAAAGTTTTTTTATATACTTTTGGCTATGGCCGGCCAGACCTCTTTGAATTTGGAAATATTCCGACAGAAGGTGCTGTAATAGTGTTTTTACGCCATTTTCATTATTGTACCATCGTAAAGAGTATAAAGTTATGCATATAACTGAACCATTTTTTTCTGTATGGTTTTGGTTGTGGGACAGCAGCTCCTTCTTAAATTTGGAAATATTATGTCCGAAGGAAGGAGATAATGTTTTTCTTGATTTTTTTTATAGTTCTGATGTACATGGGATGTTCATCCAACGACGGGTAATTCTCATCCAGCTTACCCGAAGATTTTAACCCTTTGAAGGACAAGCAATAATGTTTCTGTAATATCGATTTCTGAGCGGAAAAATCGTAAAATTTTATTTTAAAATAAGAAAAGGCGTTTTTTCAACATTTTGCCGCCAAATTAAAAAATATAAAATTTCGTTAAAAGTTTCTAGTGTGAATCTCGTTTAAATTAAATGCAATATATTCCACCGCCCCTCAAGCGGTTAAAGCAACTGATGTACAACAGAATAACAAAAAGATATTATGCTTTTATTAAATATTATGAATGAGATTAATTCGTTTTTAATACCATTAGTAAAATGAAGCAAAAGCTTATGACGTAAATCAAAGTTTCTGTAGTATTGCAATAATAGCTATAAAAAAATCGCTATCGCAACGCTCCTTTCTCATTTAATATTTCCAGATTTTTGAAAGGCCATAGGCAAAAACATACAGAAATAATTTGGACCAATTCTGTGCATAATTTTATACACTTTTCGATTATCCAAATAAATAAATAAATAAATAAATAAATAAATAAATAACCCTCAGAAATTGCTATTATAGTGCCCCTTTCCGACAGACTTTTTTTCAAATTTAGGAAGGACTTGCTTGTCATAGCCAAAAACATACGCAAAAGAATTAATTCAGTTCTATGCATAATATCATATATTTTTTGACGGTAAATAATTAAAATGAATCAGACATCGCGATTATAACACTCGCTTCTGGCGGAATTTTTTCAAATCCAGGACGGACCTGCTGACCATAACCAAAAACGTACACAAAAAAATTAGTTTGATTCTAAGCATAACTTAATGCATTTTTCGATGGTATAATATTGAAAATGGCACAAAAATCACTATTACAGCGCCCCCTTCCTCCCCTTCAATTTACAAATTGAATGATGACCTGCTTGCTACAGCCAAAAATGTACTAAAAAAATTTGGTTCAATTCTATGCATATCTTCATACACTTATCGATGGTATAATGGCGACATACGGGCAGACATGTATTTTATATAAAAACGTTTTTTGGAATCCCTGACCTCTATAACGTGTAAATCAGTCGAAAACCGGAGGTCCGTAAAAATTTCGATTACAATACTTTCTTCTATTGAAGATAGAAGAAAATAATAATTGATGTAATTTCAGATTTAAAATTAGCTTACCCTAAAAACAACTCTTGACCTGCAGCAAAGAAATAGACTGGTACAAGAACCTCAGCTTCGAAAACACGTAACTGCGCCATCTGTTGGTACCTTTGTAATCCTGCGCTACCATGCATAGCAGGAAAGCAAACATTACAGGATGAAGCAGTGCGCGCGCGCGCCCGCCGCAGGACGCCAAGGACGAAAGATAGTTTCGTTGATATGCGCGCGCAGACGCCGCGTTTTTTCTCCGGTCAAGAACAACACTTGCTTGTGTAGCGTGGGTCGGCCATCTTGCTGCTGATACTCGCCGGCTCGTAAAAGCAGTGAATTTATTAAGCATTTACAGCTTTTTAAAACAGGGTAAGTGACAGATGCTTATGTATATGTTATTTATTTAAATGTTCCCATAAGTTTCCATTTTAATTTAAAGATCATTATCGCACTATTGTGTAGTTAAAATGTAATCTATGCCATATATTATTAATACATTATTATTACGTATTTTTATATTAATATGCATTTATATTAGTGTGCAACGCAATAGTATTATTATTCTTTAATTATTATAGTAGTAATATACAGAATAGTATTATATAGTATAGTATTATTTAGTATAGTAGTATTGTATAGAATAGCATTATTATTATTATTCTGATTTTTCTGATCTTGTAACAGATCGCTGATAATGTGCAATAATTTAATATAATATAACAACGCAATAGTATTATTATTCTTTAATTAATATAATAGTATTATATAGTATAGTAGTATTGTATAGAATAGCATTATTATTATTTTTCTGATCTTGTGACAGATCGCTGATAATGTGCAATAATTTAATATAATATAACAACGCAATAGTATTATTATCTTTAATTATTATAATAGTATTATATAGTATAGTATAGTATTATACAGTATGATAGTATTGTGTAGAATATCATTATATTCTTTTTTATTACAAATTAAAATAATGATTTTATCACAGTTTTTTAATAAAAGTGGAAACTTGTGTTAATATTTAAATTACATATAAATGCATAAAAATCTGTCGCTTACATTTTAAAATGAAGAGGGTGAAAAATTATATATAATTAACGTCCTCATACTTTGAGTGAAAATGATTAATTGCAAAGAATTCATTACTATCACGAATAAAATTTAAAAGAAAACAATACTTTTCAATTGTTAAATATTTTTCTTTCCTTTAAGAGAATAGCATCAGTTCTTTCATATCTATACATACATTTCCCCTTAATGAAACAAAAAATAATAGACACTCATTAAATAATAATAATAATTCAATATATACTATAAGGTTGAAATGCGCGGATCTCCTCCCTCCTTCCCCCCATCACGTGCTCCTCGCTGCGCTTCATCCCTGTAAAGTTTGTTTTCTAGCACTGCTCAAAGTAGCATAGGTTACGTAGCGGTGAAAGAAGTCTGCGTTTACATTGCGCCAATGAGAGCTTTCTATCTTTTTCCCTCAGAGCTGTCAACCTGACTTAATTATGGTTATTTAAACTGTGGATATAAGAGGGTTACGTTGGGAGAGGGAAGGGTTTCTGTACACAGGGGAAGAAAAAATGTAAATGCAATAACTTTGTGATTTAACTTTAGTCTTAGATCTGTAACTTTGAATAGGCGTGGTAAAATTAAAAAAAAAATTCTTTGTGGCATAGTTTTGCGTTATCTATTTCTTTTTTCTCCGTCGATCTTTTCCCTAAATTTTAATATAATTACAGTATAAGGTCCGAAACATTGACACCACTATAACTTATGTTCTAATTAACGTAATCCGCACAAGTTTTATACATTGTGTTTTATGGGAGTCCCCAGCAAATTTTAGAATAAAACAAATGTGAGACGAGAAACATTCAAATGACTATAACTCGGGCTCTGATTGATGCAGCTGGGTGAATTTTTGTACGAGTAAATTTAATCATTATTATTTAAAGGGATTTTTTGTTTAAAATTCCAAATTTTAGTGTAATTATAATATAGAGGCTGATATATTAATACAGGTATAACTTCGGATCTAATTAGTGCATCTCGCCCTCATTTTATACGAATGCGCATAGATATTAGTATAGGGAACATTTTCAGTTTTTTTTTTTTTTAATTAAAGCTATTAAAATTTGTTTGTAAAATAGATGTCAGATGCAAAACATTCAAATCACTATAACATAGACTTTTATTGACGCAACCCTCCCAAATTTTTTATTAGTGATAAGAACTGAGACTGTAAAGTTTAGGAGTCTATTACTTCGTGAGATTTTATTGGGATGAATATGTTGCTAATTCCATCAGGTCTTGATTAGAAAAAAAAAAGAACTTTATTTCTTCAAATATGGCAAAAAGAACGACATGTGCGCGTCACTGGAGAAAAAAAATAGAACATGCTTGGTGATGATCACGTGCTTCCTTGGCATGCTTCAGAATTCAGCTGAGGTACCACATAAAATGGCGTACTGTCGGCTACGAAGAAGGACTGAAAGAAAATCACCACACGTTCATTGGCCGAATAGAAAGTTCGTCTCTGTAGAGCGAATACACGACAGAGTATGTCACCAGTGACGTAGTCACAATTGCAAAAAAGTGGTCATTATTAAGTACATACAGAGAAACTGGAATCATACAAGATGGTCTTGATTACAATTGAAGTACGTATGACGCAAAAAGAAAAACATTGGCATAACACATGATTTACAAAAGAGATAACTAAGACTATATACACATTATATGAAAAAATGATAAGTAGATATTAGGAACATTATATTTATCAGATGTATTGCAAAATATACTAAGCAACAAGATGTTGTGGAAAACGGACTTACGACCAAATCTGGTAGTGTCCTTTTCGACAAAATTTGTTTCAGTCTTCATGGGTTCATGTTGCTTTTGAGGTTGAGGAAGATTCAAGGGAGTCTACTAAGTGATATGCAAGTTTAATGTGGTCGATAGATAATGTACAACGTTTTCCATTTAATCTTAAGTCAGTTTTATGGGTCCTGTCAATCTCTGGATGAGGTCTCGTATAAGAGGTTTATAAAGGAGGACTGACTTTTCTGATGTAGGGTGGTTAGTGCTCTAGAAAAACGCAGTAAAAAAAAAAAGAGAAAACTACCAATATTTTCTTATAGAAAATACTTCACATAATGTAAAGGGATTAAAAAAGACAAATTTCTCCTTAATAAATTACTGGTATTTAATACTTTTTTTGACTGTATTTTTCCATGATCACTCGCCACCCTTTGATGTTAAAAATGCATGTGAATAAAATTTTAATAAGGGATTGACATAAATTTTGGGATTTCCGTGCATTGCAATGACAATAGGATTTAATGTTCTCATTGTTACAATTATGTAAGACACATAGTTTAGGACAATTTTTTCATTTGTAGCTTTACGGGTAACAAAATCGGAAAATATTTTGAGATTAGCGTCATAAAAAAGCTGAGAACAAATTGTTTTAATATTGTTTTTGAGGTCAATGTGCAGCCCAAGTAAGACTATGGAAAAAAACTTAATTTATTGAGTTTGGTTGTGCGCATTAAGACAACCCTTGACATGCGATGATATCACTCTATAAATCGCTAGATTGGGGATGGTAAACAAATGTTCTAATTCACTTGCTTTTTAACATGTTAGCAAGCTTTTTGAAGTTTAAAATTTCTAAACTGATCAGTAACTGTAATAACAAGCAATTCAAATCTGGAGATCAAACCATTTACTAGTGCATGAGCAGTAGTTTTCTCAATCATGTCAGATATGGTTGTTGATCCTTTCGTGACTCGTATTCATGATGGTCATGCAATGCTGATTGCCATCAGGAGATGGTAATGGTCCACTAAAATCAACATGAATGCGGGAAAAAAGAGCATCAGGGTAAAAGAAGTGCCAATTTGGGATTTGGTATACTGAAAGAATAACTTCTTGACATTTTGTACAGCTGCGGACGAAAGTTTTTATGCCTTTGAGCATACAAAGCTATGTAAATAGTTTAGATAGGGTCAATCCATTTCAAGTGGTCCAGAAAATATAAAAATGGTCGCTCGATCATTTTTAAAACATCTGAAATTTTTTGTACAACAACCCTAACATGACAGAAGTTCAAAATGGCTATTATTTTATTTTTACTATTTTTTGTTTGTACATGGGAGCCATCTTTGTTTCATCGTGTGCAGCAATTTTCTCACATTGAAGGGTTTACGGAATTGTCAATATCTCACCTTTTATTTGTTCAATTCAAACGGGGTTTGCGGCAATTTATTCAGAATAAAATGAGCTAAAACGTCAGCAATAGGATAGTTTCTTAAAATAAATTCTTACTGGCAAAATTGTAGCATAAAATTTAAGGTTTTTTTTCAAAATCTGTCCGTTTAAAGGGGGAAATTTTTCATACAAGGAAAACTGGTAACCTGACAATTTTTTTCCCCAAATAGATCGAAAGTGCATGTACACACACGCTAAGTTCTATATCTCAGATATAATTTGTCTTGTGTAAATAATTCCTAAATTTGTCAAAAATGTCAAAAATCACACTTTTTAGGCTTTGATATCTCTGGTGAGGCACCAGATAAAAATCTGAAATTTTGGCCTTTGACAGTATTGTATCGTAGTATTATACACAAAAAATTTCTAGAAGGAGATTTGATTGCAAGCAGAGATACGGTGAGGACAAGATGTTAAGAAATGCTATTATAAGTACTTTAGGAGAAAGAAGAATTATCTATTTTATTACAATATTTACACAAAAATATAGTTTGTTGAAAACAGTTTAATAACAAATGTTTCATTTACTAAGATAATATGTATGCTAAGAAAGAGCTGAGAAATATTTTCACACAATTCACGAAAGATGTTATGATTTCGACAAGATATTTGTTGTCAGTTCCATAGAAGTGATCTTTCTCAAAATTTAGATTTGAATCCACCCAAGTCTTTTCATCTCTTGATAATTAAATGAAGTTTTTAGCCATTTTGGCTCATAGACATTCACTTTGAAATCAATATGTTCAAGGGTCGCTTCATTAATAATTCCAAGATACCACTTTCTTGGAATTATTACGCACGTGCAACAATGTCACCTTTCGCCACTATAAACTTTTAAATACCTTTCCATATCTTTATTTCCGTAAAATTACTTGAGTTCGAAGTATGGTAACATCGTATAAATGATTCATTTACGGGAATGTTACTTATGGAAGGAACGAGTTTCAGGGACTGGCAAGCAGCATTGATATCTGTTATGTAATTCATTTGCATGGGTGGTCACTTCTACGCTTGAAACATACATGAACTTAATGCCGGGAAGATTTTTGTCGCATAAATTAAACATTTCTTGTGGAAAGAGGATGTGATTTTCAGCTGTCATCTGCAGGCTTCTTTTGGTTACTTCTCTCTTCGTAGTTCCTCCTACCCCATCACAAGCATCTACCCCATCGCAAAAAATTGCCATTCTGCTTGAAGGCCAAAGTCTACCTCATGATGACAAAGGTTTATAAAATTCTTTTAGGTAGATTTCGTAAGAAATACTACCTATTGCAATCGCACCAATTTATATATCTATCTATCTATCTATCTATATATATATATATATCTCACTTTTTTATGGACACGATAACTTCCATAATTCTTCACCAATCTCCACCAAACTTGTACATAAAATCAAAGGGGATAAAATCTTGGCTATGTTCGTTAATGGGCAAAATCGGACCAAGGGGGTCGGAATAGGGGGCGTTTTTGTGAAAACCGAAAAAACGCCATAACTTCTTAATTAAAGTAGATATCGAATCGGTTTAAAGTTTATATTACTTCTTAAAAATGGGCCAAAAGTATATGCATGACAGATTTTTGATAAATTTACGAGTAGAAGTGGGCTCAAGGGGCGAAAAAAACAGGGATTTTGAGAGAAAAAACTTCATAACTTCGTCAATTTTCAAGATATCAAGTCCAACTAAATTTTTTGTAAATGTTCTTAAAATTATCTAAAACTTTTGTATTTACAAGTTTTTGATAGGACTAACTTTTACCGATGAAAAAAATTAAAAACGAAAAGAAAAAGGGCGCTGAAAAAAGAGAAAAATCCATAACTCCGTCAATTTTTAAGATATCAAATCTGATTAAATTTATTTTACATTTTCTCAAAAATATCTACAACTTTTATATTGACAAGTTTTTCATAGTACCAATTCGTATAGCAAAAACAAATTAAACAAAAATAGGAGTTGGAGAAAAAACCTCAAATCCAAACTGCTTATGTTCTGACTCATTTTTAAATTCATTTTTGATTTTAAACGCATCCAAATGGTAGATCCTCTTATTTAGAAACTGTACAAAGTGACGCATTGGTCAATTTTCTGATAAAGACAGAATATATTTCAAAAAAGGCTACCAAAAAGGGTATTTTGAACAGAATTTCCGAAAGTCATCGGTATTGAAAATTGAAGGAAGCATTCAAATAAGAAAGTGCGTTTTTTTCTGAATCGTTTTTAAATCTATTTTTGTTCTCAAACGCATCCAATTTACAGATCCTCTTATTTAGGAACTATATAATGTGATGCATTGGTCAGTTTTTTGATAAAGACGGAATATATTTCAAAAAAGGCTACCAAAGAGGGTATTTTGAACAGAATTTTCTGAAATCATCGTGACAGAAAATTTAAGGAAGTGTTCAAATAAGAAATTGCGTTTTTTTCTGACTCGTTTTTAAATCCATTTTTGCTCTCAAACACATCCAATTTACAGATCCTCTTATTTAGGAACTATATAATGTGATGCATTGATCGGTTTTTTGATAAAGACAGAATATGTTTTGAAAAAGGCTACCAAAAAGGGTATTTTGAACAGAATTTCCCGAAGTCTTTGTGATTTGAAAATTTAAGGAAGTTTTCACATAGCAAATTGCGTTTTTTATGACTCGTTTTAAAATCCATTTTCGCTCTTAAACACATCCAATTTACAGATCTTCTTATTTAGGAACTATATACTGTGACGTATTGGCCAGTTTTTTGATAAAGATAGAATATATTTTTAAAAATGCTGTCGAAGTGAGTATTTCGCACAAAATTTTCCGAAGTAATAATGATTATAGAATTAAGGATGTATTCAAACAACAAATCGGTTATTTTATGAGTCATTTTTAAATTCAATTTTTTTCTCAAATGCATTCAACTGACAGTTTTTTGTTATTTAGGAGCTGTATAATGTACTGTTTTGGTCGATTTTTTTAATAAATTCAGAATCTATTTCAAAATATGTTGTCAAAATGGGCATTTGAGCTGAATTTTTCTTAAGATGATTCTGATAAAACCAGTTTTTTCAGAAAAATGAAATTAAAAAATTTTCATAAACGGCCAAATGAAGTTATTAAACTGGGTTTATCTCTAATCATATATATATATATATATCAATTTAATTCTTTTATTGATAAAATCCATTGGTGAATCTTGTCTACTTTTAATGGTATTATATATATATATATATAGATATTTTTTTTGTTGAAATGAGCACTCTTCGAAATCTACCTCCGCCTATAGGTCCAGCCGACAGGGATTTTTTTATTTTTGTACTGGCTAGGAGCTTCGTCGCTAAAATAGAAGACCTTTGATACAGATGGGACAGTATTTTTTATATCATTAATCACATGTTTTTGGAATGAATGGACTGTGGTTGCATCATGTGTAAGATGATCACTGATAACACAAAAACTTCTACTCTTACATTTACCAAGATTATTGTCTTTATAATAGTATACAAAGGGATGGACAGTGGCCTGCTTCTTCCCCCAATGGAAATTTTGTATTTCTTCTTGAATTACAAATGTAAAATTTTCCGAAAAGTCACCCACTACAATGCATTCTGAATCCAGTAAATTTTCTTTCTTGTGTTTAAGAAATCTTGATTGTTCTTTACACTCATAGTGATGTTTCTTCAAAGCACATAGTTTTTCAACTAAAATTTCACAAAATTCTTCTTTAGTATTAATAATTGAAACCATCTCAGCACGATCAGTCGTAACCCACTGTCTGTAATTTATATTTTCTGAAATTTCTTCAGAGTCAAATTGTTACATTAACATTTATAGTAGGTTTTGTTCACCTGGACAATTAGTGCATTGTCCTAGCATACATTTGGAACTATTTAAGTCACACACAAGCATTTGAAGAAGATCTTTGTAATTTACATTCAACTTTGCACCATCAATCATTAATTTAACGTTTTGGTGGTATAAACAAACATAAATGGTATGTGTTCCTGATGCACCAGCAATTACACACCACTTAGGTCTCAGTTCACAAAATTTTGAACAGCCTATTTTACATTCTGGATGATCATTCTTAAATTTTTCATAAAGCTCATTCAAGTTACAAAATAATAATTGTTTTTGTTTGTGCTGCTTAAGGCCATAAATTCGGGCAGAAACACAATCCTTCTTACCTGGGAGAAATCTTGAATTTTCTGTACTTGTATAAAAGTCTAAAACCTTCATACTTGTTTCTTGATCAATTTCTTTTCCACTATTACTTTTCAATAAATCTGGTAGTATCCCATATGTCTTAGTAAGTTCCCTTGTCATTTTTATTAAACGTTCCGAGACTTGAAATTCAGCACTAATTTTTTTCCTGGGCCACGAACCTGGAAGTAAACATATAATTTTTATATTTTGTTCTTTATCAGCTGTTTTGCATTTTTCTTTCAGCTTTTCAATAAGAATTTTGTATTCTTCCAAATCCATACAAAGGTCATTTTCTGAAAAAGATTCACCAGAAAAATCATTTACATCTTCTTTAAAAGAAGCATCAAATTTTCTTTTAATGCTTTCAGATAGTTCTCCAAACTTTGTCTGTACAGCCTTTTTTCTTTTTTTCGAATTTAGTTTTTTTTTATCTTGGAAACTGGGAATAAACCTAAATTTGAGCATGTTGCATCTAAAATGTTTACATGTTCAGGTGTAGGAACATACATATCATCACACTCTACTACATTTGTATTTTTAAATGGTGATTCTAAACTATAGTTAATACACTCTTCTGTTTTAACAAAAAGTTTTTTACAACATGTCTTGCATAAAGATTTTCCAGGAATAAGATCCACCAGATATCTTTTCTTTTTTAATAAATATTCCATTTTTATTTCGTTCAGTCCTTTAGTAATAATCTTTTTATGTATTTTTAAAGGATCGGAGCAAGATTTACCAAATAGATGATGATATTTTAATAGATACTTTATCTCATGGTATTTGCATATGTTTTTAACATTTCTATTGGTCCTTAAAAGAATTAAATTTTGATCTGTGTTATTTAATTCACTTAGTAATTTTAAATCATTCGAAACTGGACCATAACAACACTTATGACAGAGTTCACCAGTCAATTCCCCCCACATTAAATTCCATTTTTATACATAAATTTGTAAATCTAATCAAAACTATCCGATATCTAACTAAACTAAATATTACATCATTAATTAAAGAAATAATTAGCTCACTAAAATAGCATCCTACTTGAATGACAGGCAATAAAGAGGAAGTAATAGAAAGATTGAGCAGAAGCTTGTGATTTTTAAACTAACAAGCAGTAATATGTTTACAAGCTAGACAGGTATACATTAACTACATCTGCTGAATTTATATTTATACTGACAAAAACATTACAGTTACGGTTAATTAAAAAAATTATCATAGTTTGGGAAAAAGTACTATTAAATAATTCAACAACTTAAGAAAAAAGTTTAACAAGCTAACATTAACTCTAGTATATGGTTACCAACCAACCTACCATTACCGAAATCCTTTTGACATGGCATTTTAAGTAACAAACTTGTTACGTGAAGTTACATCCTTCACAAATCAAACAACTGTGCAAATATCTTTTACATCAATTAAAAGTAAAAATGTCCTGTAAACAGTAGCGGCTGGTCAGGGGGTGCTGCATCAATATATTCACACCACTAAAATTTTATGGTTATTTCTGTTTTATTAAATCAAGAAAATTTGTCGAATAAATAATATGAAAGATTCTCTTAAATTTTAGTGGTGTGAAAAATCGGATGCAGCACTCCCTGACGAGCCGCTACTGCCTGTAAATATAAAAAAAGGTGCATAATTAAATACTTAAACTTTACGTATGGCTTGTACGAGAACTGCTTTTGTATATTTTGTACTAGTCAGCCAAAGTTTAACTTTTTAGCCAATTTTTTAAACTTTAAAAAGGTTAAAAGTTAAAGTTAAACTTTAAAAAGGAACAAATAAACTAAACTTTGTGGAAATAAGTAGCGTTGCAAAGGTTAGCAAAAAACCGGTTTAAACCCGGAAATAAACCTGGAAATAAACCGGGATTTTTTAGGAAAAAACCGGTTTTTGTGAATAAACCTGGGAATAAACCTGGTCTATTGGAAATAAACCCGGGAATAAACCGACTTTTTGCAACTCTAGAAATAAGTGAAAAACGTGGAGGGTAGAACTTATGGGAGTTTAATTAAAATTAAAACAAGGTTTTATTGAAAATGTCAACATAAAACTTAACATAATTTTCTCAATTAATAGTGCATTATTAATTATTGTACGGTTATACTTAGAAAACCATTTTAGAAACCCTATTGACACATTCCCTATTGACACATTTCTCATCTTGTATAATAACCCTTTGAGCTCTGATGGTTGAATTTTCTACCACTAAATTTTAATTCCGAAATGCCACAAAGGCACCAGAAAATTCGACCAGTTTTATTTTAAAAAGTTTTAATGCATTTTCTTGTGTATATCGTTAACCTATTTTTTTTTTTTTTTTTTTTTTTTTTTTTTTGCAAAATACTGGTGCCAATGTGACATTTGTAATTTTCAAGAAATTTACCACCAGAGCTCAAAGGATTAACATTACAGTAGCGGCTCGTCAGGGAGTGCTGCATCCGATTTTTCACACCACTAAAATTTAAGAGAATCTTTCATATTATTTATTCGACAAATTTTCTTGATTTAATAAAACAGAAATAACCATAAAATTTTAGTGGTGTGAATATATTGATGCAGCACCCCCTGACCAGCCGCTACTGTAACATTAACATACTAGTGAAAAATGCTCCAAGGAGCAGTGCAAAAGCAGAATATGATTTTAATTGAGCATTAAAAAGTAATGGACAAGTGCTTCTGTTAATTACTGAGCATGAGGAAGGATAAGGGATCCCTTCTTGGCTACAACTCACTTCAATGCCAACTTTGAAAAAATCATATTTGCGCTTTTTCCATATAAAAGAAATTTGCGGTTCTTTAGTAGAATTTTCCACCGTGCTTTAGATGTTAACCAGGGGTGTAGTCATAAAAATAACATAAGATATATGCTCTAAGCAGAGGGATATTCTAGAATGTGTATACTATAAGCTTTCTTGAAAAACAGAGGGTATATGGTGTTCTATTAAAAAGTCCAGAAGGTGTGCGGCGTATAGCCTGTACTACATCTCTGATGTTAACTGCACTGTTCACTCTGCACTATACTACAAATCAATTTTCTGTGCAATTATACACTTAGGGTATGCTTGGTGGCAGTGCATGAATGTGATACCTGCAGGAACTAGGTATCTGGCATTATGTCGCCTTCCTTTACATTTATGTCTAATTAAGCTGCATCTTTAATGGTTACGTCTTTACACTATACATTTTTATAGTAACTGCGACTGATTTGTTTTCACGAAAAAAGCGCAAATATGATTTTTTCAAAGTTGGCATTGAAGTGAGTTGTAGCCAAGAAGGGATCCCTTATCCTTCCTCATGCTCAGTAATTAACAGAAGCACTTGTCCATTACTTTTTAATGCTCAATTAAAATCATATTCTGCTTTTGCACTGCTCCTTGGAGCATTTTTCACTAGTCCTTCTATTTTTCCATATTCCATAGGGATACTGCACAACTTGTTTTGTATTTTATATATAGAAAACAAAATCTTATTTGTATTGAAATTAAAAAAGGCTACATACTCTAATACTCTGGTGTTACAAATTAAAAAAAATTTTTAAACAGGTTTTTCTATACCAAAATTCTACGGTGGTTTTCAAAAAAAAAAAAAAAAAAAAAAAAAAAAAAATCAGTTTTTTACTAAAGTGAATAAAATAATAAATTCTTTCAAAGAATAGATTTTTCATTCAAATATCCATTATTTTTGCCAAAAACAGGAACTTTTTTTATGCAAGAGTAAAGTTTGATACAAAAACCATGCTTCTTTGTTTTCTTAATCCGTATTTATTACGGACTTATTAAAAACGTATTCCACCGCTTTTATAGGAAACGATTGCTTTACTGTGTTATGGAGCATTCTCATTGGCCATAAAGAGACATTCTATAAAAGCTGTGGAGTGACTCTGCAACAAATGGGTCAAATTTTTAACAGTGCACTGTTATAAATCTGCTGCATTTTGCTGCAACGTCCTCCACCACTTGTATATATCTCTATTCCAACCAATGAGAAAGCGCCATTTCACGGCCAAGTAACCGTTTTCTATACAAGCAGGGGAGTGCGTTGCAGCAAAATGCAGCAGATTTTTAACAGTGTGCATATCCTTGGCGCTATAGTTTACAGGAGTGGTACATTGTTCAAAATTTGAAACTTTTGCTGCATCGCCACTCCATCGCTTTGATAGAATAACTCTATTTTGATCGATGAGAATCCTCGATAATGCATTTAAGTAATCGTTTTCTACTTATCTACTATAGCGTTTCCGTATATTTATTTTTTCAATCAGCACCAAGGTGCGCACTTTATTAGAAGACGCGCTCTATTAGAGGGCGCATTCTATTAGAATAAATACGGTATATACTTATAGTAAATACACTTTGTTAAAGTACAGGGCCCCAATATTTGACAGGTATCTTAGGCATTTTTGCCATTGATGCCATTGTGCTAAAAACAAAATATAAATAAATGAAAAAAATGGATAAAATATAAATTTGGTATGGTGCAAAAAATTGCCTAATTTAAAATTAAAAATCAAATTTAACAGCCACCAGGGCTAGACACCGTGCATAATTATTCAGTAAATGATTCATTAACGCTAGAACGCCCGGAAATTCTACTCAAGTTTGAAAATAATATTTCTCACCAGAATTTTTATTCAAAATTATTTAATTGATTTATTTAACGTAAATTTGCGTGGATTAGATTTAAATTATTTCAAGAAAATTTTTCTGGTTCGAATTGAAATTTAGTTACATGATTGGAGTCGAATCGACTCCATCCGGGCGTTCTAGTGTTAAAAAATGACAAAAATCAGCATGTCAAAAATTTCAAAAAAATTCATAATTCGTTAAAAAATTAAGTTAAAAATAAAAGAAAAAAAAGCATTCTGTATTTTTTTTATGCTTAATCGAATGGTGTAACTGGTTTTTCTCTCCGATGATCACAAGTACCTTAGATTGATGACTGCCATTCTTTTATTTCATCTTGTAAAAAAACTGTTTAACGTAAAGCTATGAATTTTTGCAGGATTAATTAGCATCGCAAAATCTTTAAAATAAACTTTACCGCAACATTCTATCTGCAATAGAACGTTAGATATACCCATTTATGACCAAGTTTGGAAAATACGCAATTTCAGAAAAACCGCCCAGCGAAATAACGTTTTCTCGATGACTACCCCGGGATAAAAAGTTTGTCTTTTGTTTAAAAAAAAATTAAGTTTTTATCTTTAGTAGTTTTCGAGAAAAGTGCTGTGACACAAAATTTTTGTCCGATTTTCAGAATACTCTACAGTACACCTACAGTATGCCATAAAAAAAAAATAATTTTTGTGCTATGTTGTGCTTCTTGGTCAGACGAACATTTAAAAAAAAATCATCAAAATTGGATAAGTATTTAGTTAGTTATTGCAAAAAGAAAAATTGAAAAATCCGTGTGCACCATCGCTCAATCATATTATTGTAGCGCGCTGCCGCGCGCACAATGATTTTCCTTTTCCTTATTCTTTTCTTTCTCTTTTTCTCATGTCTGATATAAAAATATTTTGTATGTGAAATTATTGATTATAGAACTAGGTTACTAGAATTGGTTACTAGAATTATTTAAAACAGAAATTACGGAAACCATAACAAATGTAGGCCTTAGGCACATTTTTTTTTAATTAATTGCTAAGCCCTGAAAAAATCTTTATTTTGAGTTACTATTACTTAAAGGTAAAATAATCATATAAAAAAGGAATGGCATTCTGCGATAAATACTTACCAGTGACTACAGTAAAGCAATAGTTTGGCAGTATTGTTTTCACATATTGTCTATGCCATATCTCAGCTTGCAATCAAATCTCCTTCTAGAAATTTTTTGTGCATAATACTATGATACAATACTGTCAAAGGCCAAAATTTCAGATTTTTATCTGGTGCCTCACCAGAGATATCAAAGCCTAAAAAGTGCGATTTTTGACATTTTTGACAAATTTAGGAATTTTTTACACAAAGACAAATTATATCTCAGATCTAGAACTTGGCGCGTGTGTACATACACTTTCGATCTATTTGTAAAAAAAAAAAAAAAAAAAAAAAAAAAAAAAATGTCATGTTGCCAGTTTTTCTTGTATGAAAAATTTCCCCCTTTAAACGGACAGATTTTGGAAAAAAAACCTTAAAATTTATGCTACAATTTTGTCAGTAAGAATTTATTTTAAGAAACCATTCTATTGCTGAAGTTTTAGCTCATTTTATTCTGAATAAATTGTCGCAAACCCCATTTGCATTGGACAAATAAAAGGTGAGATATTGACAATTCCGTAAACCTTTCAATGTGAGAAAATTGCTGCACACTATGAAACAAAGATGGCTCCCATGTACAAACAAAAAATAGTAAAATTAAAATAACGGTCATTTTGAACTTCCATCATATTAGGGTTGATGTACAAAAAATTTCAGATTTTTAAAAAATGGTCGAGCGACCAGTGCTGGACCACTTGAAATGGATTAACCCGATAATTATTATATTCAAGCTGAAATACCTAACTGGATGGAAGAAATAATGTAAGGTTTGAAAAACAAATTGCCACATACTTTTAGAAACAAATGGGCGTGGATTATCTGTGACATATAGCAGTATAAATGGTAGTAGACAAAGTAGAAAAACTATTTTCGAATTTTAAGGTGTTTTCATGTTCGAGAAGTTGTTTCAGATCGCCATCATCGCTCTGAACCATCAAACTCTTTAAAATCAAGCACGTTAGGAGAAAATCAGACAAATCCTAAGTCAATAACATTTCATAGAGAAAGCGTTGAAAATTAGATGACGTGCTGCATGCGCGTGCTTTCAGAAAGGCCAAATGGAGTGCAAAATGAACATTTAAATACATAATCAGATGGGAATTTGGCTGTAGGCTTTTACATGATTAATGTGAGTGAAGAGTTTTTTACCATGTAATTAAGAAGTGAAATCTACAATAAAAAATTAGGATACTTTACTTTAATAGTTTGTGAATTTAGAGTACGGTAATCACCAACAGGTCTCCAATCGACAGAACCCTTCTTCGGCACCATGTGCAGATTCAGCATTATTATAATTTTGTAAAAACATATAGCTTTGTAAAGACAGATCAATAATAGTTAATTGAATCCTTACTAAGTATTTATTAATACTAACTGCTTTAAGCCTTTCTTCTAAAATTTTCTTTTCTGGTGGACACATCTTGTTTGCAAATTACACATTTCAAATCCAAACGTCAATACAAAATTATAAAGATTAGGCTTTTATGAACCAGTCCTTTTTCGTGAAATAAAGTTTTGTGAGAAGGCCTCTTTTAGTAACTGTCCCCCTGATTTGCCCGTACGTCGTACGTGCAACGTATTTTTGTCAATAATGATTTTCCCTTATCACGTACGTACATCCATATTCCAATTATAATTTATTATTCTCACCAGTAAATTTTTATTGTAAATATTGCATATTTAATCCGAACATTTTTTTTTTTTTTTTTTTTTTTTTTTGATTCAGTTAGGCAAAGATTTCTGTTTTAAAAAAACGGTGATAAAATATTAAAAATTCTATAAAATACATAAAAACAAATGGAGATTATTTTTTAAAAAAATTCAAAAATATTGATCATTTATGTGGTTAAATGGAATTTTAATATAATGGCTTCTTTATTGGATGAAATTTTATGAAAGGATTCCAAAGACGCCACATTCTTTGCCTGAATCATCTGTTACTACGGGAATTTGAATCATTATTACTCAGAAAACGAATAATATCGTTCTGAAAAATATTCTAAGTATTTTTTTAAATTTTTTTGCTTAAATATATCGTGTAAAAATGAACACAATGAAAATCACAAGCAGTTCCATTAAATTTAGCATTCAGATTCTCCAAGGCTTCATAAAAGTAGTTCCTTCTTCAGCCTTCATATCAAAATAAAAGAAAAGCAATCAGATACAATACAGCACAGGCACGAACTTAGTTGCTACTGTTCTTAACTCTTTATTTCATGTATTTTACACTTACGATAGGATTTTATTATGACAACTTGAAACAGTAGTATGCTAATTTTTTAACTGCTTTTGATTTTCCTTTGGAT
Organism: Maratus speculifer; assembly: GCA_964019185.1. Lineage (NCBI taxonomy): Eukaryota > Metazoa > Arthropoda > Arachnida > Araneae > Salticidae > Maratus > Maratus speculifer. The sequence goes on from OZ025299.1 coordinate 213,338,867, forward strand.
TTTTTTTACGCATCAGGTACGCATTTTAACACGATATTTTTTGCGAGCATCGTATAAGCTTCTAAGTATTTTGGGAAGGATTTTAAACCTTAAAATCCACCTTTTTGCTGTATCACTGAATATTTAAACATTAAAAAACAATATAAATGGAAACGTTTATACGGATTATATGATATAAATACTATAATTTCGTGAAATTTATGAAATCATTTTACGGATTATTACTGTTAAAATAATTTTACTTATTTTTATGAAATAAATATTACAAAAATATATAATATTTGAATGATACATGATCTGATTTGTGTCAAAACTTTTTGCTTTGTGATTCCTTATAAAAAAAAAACAAAAAAAAAAAACTCTAGTACTATATTGAAATTGCATGAAGTTGTCATAAAGTTTGTGCAAGTTAGTTTTTAATTCAAATTACAATTGTAAAATTTATTATGGGTGAAAAACAGATGAATCTGTAAATTGTTAATTCTAATGTATTGTTATCTGTACTTCGTTAAGAAAATGTTCATGTAGTAGCGATACTAATGATGACGGGAGTCTGTTATTAATAGAAGTGTCCAAACTATTTTTTAGTTATTTATGATAGTAATTTTTCAGGAAAAGAACGTTTAAATAAAGCGAAAATTTCTATTAAAATTTACTGGTTGAAGTCCCCCCCCCCCCTGGGAATCAGGACCTACCTCTGGCTTTACAACTGACGAAAGTGAAGACTCGGACATTGAATCAAACATTGAAGTTGATAAGAATTCTAACTTTGAAATCAGCACCATGTCGCAGATCGATGTCACAAATGAAACTGATATATTATTCTATGAAACTTTTAATATTCCAGAAAACAATTTCCAAAAAATTCACTTTCTGTCTCGTTGGAGGTACTGTGCTCATATACTTAATTTATGAGTTCTAGTGATTCCAATATAGTGCTGCAAAAGAACAAAGGAACTTTATACTAAAATTGCATGAACAAAAAATGATGAAATGGAATCCGTGGAAATTGCCCAAAATCTGCTGAAATAATGCAAGATGTCATTCGACATACATTTAGTAGACCAAAAAGCACGAGATGGAATAAGCATGTGTGAAACATCAATACAATGCAAGATAAAAATACTGAAATTACATGTTGTATTGCTCCAGAAAATAATTTTGCATGACAATGAATATCATTACATAGATAAGTACTTAAAGTGTTCAAAGCCATTTGCAGAAGCTCTTGATATCTTACCAACAGAAAAACGTATGTTTTATGGCTTAATTATGCTCGTTGGGTTTTCGAAAAAAAGGTTTTAATTACGGCAAAATATTTAGAAGAATACATGTCAAAAGCTTACAAATGTGATCTAATGATTTTTTAACCCATTCGTGCCCACGACCTTTTGCGCAAATTTTATTCGGTTGGCATCACTATTTTTAAAAGAATTAAGTTTAGTTTATTAATTACGAAAATGTTTCAATTAAATAAAATAAAGATTGTTGTTCTTTTTTACCGGTGTCAAAAACAGTGCTACATGCACCTTTTGAAGCGTCCCTAAAAAGGGACGCTAGGCACTAATGGGTTAATGCAGGCAGCTAACAATATAGCGATTGCAGCTGTCTCCTACCCAATATTTGAAGATAAATAACTCAATTGTGTTAAACTACACCGTCATCATAGAACAACAAGATTGTTTGTATAAGCATTTGTAAGCAAAAAGTTGACAAAGGTATTCTCAATGCAATCAAGGCAATGAAGGCAGACACACGTAACAGAAATGATGACCATGATTTTATTTTTGTTGTTGTTTAAGATAGATATGCTTGAAGCCGAATCCAAACGTATAAACTCTGTTCAAAGTTCCTACTCTTTGAACAGACCTGATCAAAAATCAAAGGCAACCTAATAAAAAATCGTAATCAGACTTCGTAATCTCTCATTATTTAATGGAAGAAGATCGAAACATTTCTCTACCAGCAAATTACAAAAGGTCTTCATCATGTAGTACACTCTGATTTCACCTTCTGTTTTATCAGATAGACTTTCTGTTCCTACAATGACGAATCTGCCAAAGTCTCATAAGCTTTCATGTGAAAACAGAGTTGTATTCAAATCGAATTTGAATTATAATAAAATGAAAGTTAGCGTTGTTTAGAAGTTAATTTATGTTTAATTAATTAATTTTGAGATTTTCACTATTGCTTTTTTTAACACGTTCGCTGTTGCTTACGTGAAGATGTGATGATAGTTAATGCCGCACTGTAGAAATGGATTTTTCCCAAAAGCCAATGTACTTTTTATAACAAAGAATTAGTGAAAGATTTTCCCGCGCCAGCGCGTGACTGGCTATTTGAAATCACCTCACATCACGCGCTGGCGCGTGAGTGGCCCCTTAACGTTGGCGTCATATCACGCGCTGGCGCGTGATCGGCAGCGAATGTGTTAAAAAAGTAGAAGCCTGTCTTATTGTGTGGTTTTATTTTTTTTTATTATTATCTCTATACTTCTTGATTGATTTATTAAGTAAACCGTTAATGTAATATTTTTGCTGTGCTTGATGACTGATAAAGAAAGAAAGTAAAAAATTAACAAAAAGAAGAATGAAACTGTCGTATACCTCTCGAAAATATAATATGAACCCCCTACAACCTCATTTTCAGCTATTTTCCTTTTGCAAAAGTTGTTATTCTCTCCCTGTTTCATAAATAACGCATTACTCATAATTTAGTTATTCCACACACTTCTTTTGAAAAACCTGGTCTGTATAACAATTACTATTTAAATACAGTTAGTACAAATATTTGAGGGAAAGTTCATGTAGAATTTTCCTTTTTACAATCTACAGTTTTCAAAAAATTTAATTTTGTGGTAAAATTTATAAGCCCTTCAACTATTTCTTCGTATCTCAGATTGTTAAATGGAGGGGGTGATGTTATTTTCCGAGCTTTACTGTAAATATTTATAACTCATTTTTAAAAATATTTTTTTCTAATCTGTAATCTTGTATAAAGAAAAACAAACTGTAATCATAATTTGTAATTTTTAATCTGGTTACATATTGCACAACACTGGACCATGATAAGAGATAAATGTAAGAAAGTTAGCAAGAAATAAACTATCTTCTTCTAAGAGCTGTGGAGAATGTTTCATTGCTCCGATTCAGAAGAAATTATTAGTACATGGAATGCAAATGATATTCTAGGTAATTATTAAATAAAAAAAATAATGTTAAATGTTATTAAATATATTTTAATGCTATTAAATAACATTAATTTATAATTAAAATAACATTAAAATAAACAAATTAAATTAAGTAACATAATTTTAATGCTATAAATAATTTTTGAATAGGTAGCTTGTTACTCACACGTATCTGTTCAACAAGCTAAACTAATACACAGTTATAGTAATCTCAGAGAAATAAAACTACTGTGACTTTGTACCGTAATTGGACACTAAACAAACATATTAAAAAAGTCTACGCACAAATGCATATTTACAAGGAGTAACTCCTTGCCCCACCTGGACAGGGGAAAAATGAATGTACAAAAAAAGAGGGAGGGGGTGTCCGCCGAAATAAAGCCACTACTGTTAATAGCCAATATATCTGCCGCGCTTATATCTGACTTGAAATATACGATGTGGCACAGCATTTCCCAATCCCTGGAAGACAATATCGTCAATATTATCCCAGACTTCAATGATGGCGCCCTTCAGTTCTGCCCCAGACATAAATTTGTCTGTCACTGGCATATACAAGCCTATTGAGGATACCCCACAGGGGATGAGGTTAAGGGCGGGCCATTCTATGACATGCGCACAATTATCCAAAAACCATTCCTAGAAGGATTTTGCAAAGGTTATGGGGGCGTTGTTCTGCTGGAAAACCCAACTTAGTCCACCAATTCTCTCTGCAAATGTCAATAAATGGGTTTCTTGCATGTCTTGGTAATCAGTAGCTTACACGCGGTCTCAGGGAAGAGCCAGGTTAAGTTTTCCACCATAGCCAAAGCCTCAAAGCATCTTTAATAAGCCTCCATCTAGCAGCTGTTGAGAGTTATTCACAAACAAAGGAGCGTCGATGGGGCCAAATCTAATCAAACCTGGAAGGACTAGTCGCATTGTGTTATATTCTCAGAGAAGGAAACAATTACCGTAATTTCGGGTGTATAAGCCGCGGCTCAAACAATTCTTTTTGGACCCAGAAATCTTATTTAGTGATTGAAGGCAAATATTTACGGCGATCTAAGTAGTAAAATTCATTTTTTAAAATATTCTGGGTCAAAAAAGAATTGTTTGATCCGCGGCTTATACACCCGAAATTACGGTAATTTGGATGGCTCAAAGAGTCTTGCTTTCTGTTGACATGACAAGAGGAAAAAAGGGGTATTTTCTCCAAAAGACAGCTACCCGTAAGGCATGGTGACGTCACTGCGACGTCGTTGTGAAGTCACATTGTGACTTTGTGACCATCGATTGTCGATGTGACGTCACGTGACGCCGATGTGAAGTCACAATGACTAAAATGTGAAGTCGTTATAGCCGTTTTAGAGCTCGTTTGTGACGTCACATTGTGACCACTTTGTGAAGTCACGGTGTGACAAATTTGTGAAAAATGTGTCATTTGTGACTACTTTGACATTAACACTGTGACGAAACTGTGACAAAAGCGACGATATTTAAATTGCCAGAAACATGTTTTTTAACGTAAATAACATGTTTTGAAGAATATTTGTAATTTTCTAAAGATTTTTAAGAAAGCCACATCTCCGTCACAATGTGAAGTCACTGAGTGGTGGCATCAGGGCCGTGCTTAGGACTTTGGCGGCCCTGGGCGAAATATATTTTGGCGGCCCTTTTTCCGAAATTTTTTAAACGGATATAAAATGTTATAAACTGTACAAAATATATCACACGAATGAAATTAATATGAACTTTTTAACTCAAATTTCTTTAAAAAAGAGTTAAAAATTACTACCAAAAGAATAAAATTTCCTTTGCACATCAGTATTTATAATAATCCTTTTAGTTTACCATTTTTTGGCTTTTCATGATAAATTACAGTTCATTTTAATTTATAGGTTTTAGCATCATAAATTGCAGGTAATCTATACTATATTATAAAGAGGTAAAGTTTGTATAAATGTAGGGACTAATCACTGGAACTATCGAACCGATTTCAAAAGGTACCAAAATGATGGTGTTTTCCCCTGTTCAAAGATAGGCTATATCTTATGTTGATGCCACTAACCCAGGAGTAGGCGCAAAAAAAACGTTCACCCATAGGAGGCAAAAAACTTTCTAAAGATGCAAATTTTATATTACTGTAGGACCTAGAAACAAAGTTTGACTTGTTAGTTATTTATAAGATATAAATGATCTCAAGGAGCGTTTTCCAAAAATACGAACTTTAAAAGCGGTGAAAATGTGCGAAAAATATTCTAAATAGCAATTTTTAATCCATCTCGAAAGTACGCACCGACTAAAAAAAAAAAATAATGTCAAAATGATGGTGATAGTCCTTGCTCCAACATAGGCCATATCTTATGTAGATGTCACTACCCCAAAAAGGGTGCAGGAGCAAAAAAAGTTCTAAAAAATGTGACTTTTGTGTTACTGACAGACCTAGAAACATAAATATTGGGATGATAATTACTTATAAAATATAAATGATTTCCAAGAACAGTTTCGAAAAAATTGGAAATTTAAAGAGGGTAAAAATGCGCGACATGCGATATAAAAACATTCTTAATTGAGTTTTTTAAGCAATCTCCGGAAATAACGAACCAATTTTTAAAAAAATGATGTCAGAAAGAGAGTCACAGTCCTTGCTTTAACAAAGGTTATCCTTTATGTCGATGTCGCTACTCCAAAAGATGTGCTTTATGATATGTGCTTTTAAGTTTCTCTAAATTTATGCATATTATATGGAATTTATAAATGCTATAGTTGATATATGGGGCTATACAAAAGAGACCGAAAACATTACTGAATATCAGCGTTAATTACTTAAAGATGGTTATTTAAATAAGTTATTCATTTTATGCTAAACTGCATTCTGTTTACTAAGAAATAGTTATAGAATATGGATAAAATGATATACAGGGGCACGCAAAATATTGAATAGATTGACGGCTATGAATGATAATTTCTGAGAATGTGATTTCAGTAGTTTTATGAATGTTTTAGTTAAAAATTTTTAGCTAAATACTGGCATGTAATAAAGATACTAGGTAAACTATAGGGCTGAACAAAAATATTCAAGTTTGTTTCTATCTATTAGTATAAATTGCTGAAAGAGAAATTTCGACCTGCTAGGAATTTTCTTGCTAAATTAAAATTTCCCATTTTATAATAAATATATTGCCGACAGATCAAATATATTGCTGTTCAAAAGTATTGGAATACATACTTGGCTATGGACAGTATATACATTATTTCTTTAAATATCGAAATTTTGTTAAAAAATTTCAGGAAATGCTTGAAAATGTTTTATAATCTATGTTTAACGCATCATTTTTCTTACTTTTTATTTACTGTTGCCGGTTTTTAAAAAAGAGCAAATAATACTTTCCACTTTTTTAAAATTAAAAATATATCTAGAAGCTGACTTTAAAATAGGAAAAAAACATTAGAACAAATCAATTATTACGTGTGAAACGCATTTAATGGCGACCATTACGACATATTTAAAACGTTGTGTTTAAAAGGATTTCATATAGCGTCTAAAAGAAAACTTTTCTTCTATAAGTTATTATAAAAGCTCAATAGACAACAATAATTTTCACTTAGCTATTTTGAACAAGTTAATTTTCAAATGAATGATAGATATTACATAATCAATCATGAAAACTGCCGCCATGTATCGCGACAACATTGACTTTGGCAGAAAAATCCTCCTTGAATTGAAAAATCTTTCAGTAAATAGTCAACAGGAAATGAATGAAAATCAGATTAGAGAAAATCGGTACTGCTCACGATGATGTAATTAAATCTTTGATAATCAGGCCATTTGTTTTAAAAGGGGCAAATTAGCGTGTTTTTAAAGCCTACAATATCAGGACGGCAGTTGTGACCATAAATCTGATAAAGGACATAATTGTCCAGTTGATTTCCCCCATATTAATCCAAAATTCAGAAGAACATTGACTGGAGAAAGAAGCCCACACGTCACGTAATTTTAACTTTGTTTCAGAAAGGGTTGTCATTGCCTCCATCTTATTTTTTCTCAATAATCCTAAGTGGCGTGAATCCCTTACACCCCATTATCCAAGCTTCAGTCGACAAATTTAGCACAGATAAATTGGCAAATAAACTGGGAAAATCTTGAAAATTGCTGGTAAAAAATTACAGTTATCGAGTCGAAAAATTTTTAATTTAGAAAAAACGATTCATTCGGCCTATTCTTTATCAAGTGAAGGAAGTAAGATTTTTATTCAGTACAAAATTCCAAGTTCTTTAGATTAGTAAGTAGTTCTCTCTATTCCTTATGTATAGGTCTACATTAGTAAGACAAAGTTTAGCATTTTGTCTACGAGTGTGTATGTTAGTCTGTGTGCGATGGCTGGCAGAATTAGGCATGTACGAGGATGAAATATTTGGTAAGGCTAGCCCAAAGTGTCTCATGACACACCTGAAAATGTTGAACTTGGAATTTAAAATCTCCTGTAATTATTAGATTTGTTAATTAAAAACAAAACGCACTTTCACTTAAAACTTGTCTTCGCAAAAAATGAAAAGCTGCGGCTCATGGTCTAAAGGTACATTTTTGCGTTGGTTGAAAATAAAGAACGGAAAAAGAAAATTTTCGAGGAATTTTGTAATTATGTATTAATTTACATCGTCCAAACCGTTTGGTTAATTTTAGAACGCAAGTTAAATTCTGAAAGATCAATTTAAAAAAATCGACAACAGTCTTGAAAATTTATAGCACTCTTGATTTAAAAAAAAAAAAAAAGTTGTTTTAGTGAAAAACGTTTTTTACTCTTATTGCAATGCCTCACCAGGATGCAGTTTTAGAGGTATCGACAAATCAAAAATATGTGCTTAAAAGCTGAAGACATCTTCTAATCGATAATATAATTGATTTTAAAATTTTAACCTTTTCTAATGTACCAGTAATCACAGAAACGATATCTTAATGTACCAGTAATCACAGAAACGATATCTTTTCTTCACTAAAAGAAACTAAGCGTTCGTGTTTTAATACAATCTTTTTAGAGCATCCCAATAGATCAGATTTAATCATCTACAAAAGTTTTGAAAACTTCTGACAGTAGAAATATTTTTTACTAAATTAAATTAGTGAAAATTTCGGCGAAATCTGTAAAAAATTTAATGTTTCGCCGAGGTTTCACCCTATTATAACGCAATTTTAGATTTTCCAAGAAACCAAAAGTATACTCTTACAGATGAAATCTTTTAATCTATAATGCAACTTGTTGTAAAGTGTATAGATTTTACGATAATTCTTTTAAAATACACTGGCGAACTCGAGTCATTTCGCGCTAAACGGAAATGATATTTCCTGCGTTAAAAATAACCTAAGTCCGCAGTTTAACAAAATAAAACGTTAGACATGTACATTTTACAAAATGAAATATGGGATATTTTGAGAAAATCGGTAAAAATCTGAGTGTTTTGTCGCTTGTCGCGGTTTCACTCACTTTCGGTATGCAAAGACTCTAACAATGAAATTAAACAGAAAAAAAAACGGCAAAATAGCAGACAATTTCAATTCAATATTTTTCACTTAAAAATATAAATTTAGATAGAATAATATCTTAAAACATAAAATCCTACAAATTTGAGGTCAGCTTAAAGGTCTTTCATCACGAGCTACTCAACTAGCCATCAAGTCAACTAGATTCTTCATAAAAACTTGTGAAATGTAAAAACAACATCAACTTTTTTATGGCCCCAAATTTTGGCGGCCCTGGGCAAATGTCCGGCTCGCCCCCCCTTAAGCACGGCCCTGGGTGACATTTTGGTCACAGATGTGATGTGACAAAAGTGACTGTGCATGCTATGAGGGTAGTTGGAGGCTTATTAATGATGTTGGGAGGCGTCGCCTATGGCGATAAATTTAACCGGTTTTTCCATTACACGGTATGTAGGCTACCGATTGCAAAAAAAAAAAAAAATAAATAAATAAATAAATAAATAAATAAATAAAAAATAAAAAAAAATGCTAGAAACCCCATTAACTGCCATTTGCAGAGAGACCTGGTGGCCTAAGCTGGGTTTTCGAAAAGGACAGTGCTCCCATAACCTTTGAAAAATCGTCCTAGGAATGTTCTTGAATAATTGGGAGCATATCATAGAATGGACTGTCCTGTACCTTCATCTCAACCCCCAAGAAAATGTGTGGGGATATCCTTAGTAGAGCTGTATGCCATGGAAGACATTTTAAGTCTGTGGAAGATCAGAAGGCCTCCATCAGTGAAGCCTGGTTAAAAATTTATGTTACTGTCTTCCAGGAATCGGTAAATGTTATGCCTCATCGCATATTCCAAGTCATATACAGGGTGATTCCAATTTTTTTTACAATAAAAGAGGGGTGATAGTGCACTTCAAGACAAACAATATTAAATAGGAGACCAAGGGTCCCAAACGTTTCCCAAAGGAGATAGCCGCCATTAAAGTTTAGGGACCAAAATTTCAAATAAACATAAAAAACGGAAAAATAGGTCGATTGATTTGTGGTTTTCACTAAAATTATTCTTTATGTTGGCATTTTCTTGAAATTAAATTATAAAGATAAATTTCAAAAAATGCCGATAGAGTGCGCTTTAGACTTTGGAGTAACGAACAACTATTTTTTGCCGGTATTTTTGGCATCTAATTAAAAATTTTCGTAAGCTTAGACTCAAACTTAAATTTTGAGCTCAAAACCTGAAAGTGGGAGTGGTTAGGTAGCACAAACTGAATTGTGTTCAGAGGGTTCAAATTTCAAATTATTATTAAAAAAAACGGAAATAATGGTTCATTGATTTGCGGTTTTCACTAAAACTATTATTTATGTCGGTATTTTCTTAAAAATAAATTATAAAGATAAATTTCAAAAAATGTCGATATAGGGCGCTTTAGACTTTGGAGTAACGAACAACTATTTTTTACCGTTACTTTTTGCATCTCATTAAATGTTTTTGGAAGCTTAGTCTTAAACTTAAATTTTGAGCTCAAAATCTGAGTACCGTAATTTCGGGTGTATAAGCCGCAGCTCAAACAATTCTTTTTGGACCCAGAAATTTTATTTAGTGATTGAAGTGAAATATTTACGGCGATCTGACTAGTTATATTTGTTTTTTAAAAATTTCTGGGTCGAAAAAGAATTGTTTGAGCTGCGGCTTATACACCCGAAATTACGGTAGTTGGGAGTAGTTAAGTAGCACAAACTGAACTGTGTTTAAGAGGGGGGGGGGTTCAAATTTAAAATAATTATGGAAAATGGAAAAATTTGTCGATTCGTTTGCGGTTTAAAATAAAACTATTCTTTAATTCAGTATCTTCTTGAAAATAAATTTTAAAGATAAATTAAAAAAAAATGCCATTAGAGGGCGCCTTAAACTTCAGAGTAACCAACAACTAATTTTAACCTTTATTTTTTGTTCTAATTAAATGCTTGCAAAAACTTATTAAATGTTTTCGGAAGCTTAGATTTAAACTTAAATTTTGAGCTCAAAATCTGAATAATTAGGAGTAGTTAAGTAGCGCAAATTGAAGTGTCTTCAGGAGTTGAAATTTAACCCTTCCCCCTCCTCGAACACAATTCAATTTTTCGCTGCTTAAACACTCCCAATGATTCAGAATTTGAGGCTAAAATTTAAGTTTATGCATTTGGAAACATTTAATGAAATTAAAAAAAATAACAGTTAAAATAGTTGTACGCTTCCCCAAAGTCTAAGGCGCCCTCTATCGGCATTTTGTGAAATTTATTTTTAAAATTTATTTTCAAGAAAATGCTCATTTAAAATTTAGTTTTAGCTAAAACCGCAAACGAATCGACCAATTTTTCCGTTTTTTTATAATCATTTGAAATTTGAATCCTCTGAACACAGTTCACTTTGTCTACTTAATCATTCCCAACTATTCAGATTTTCACCTCAAAATTATGTTTAAGTCTAAGCGTACGAATGCATTTAATAAGATGCAAAAAATAACGCCAAAAAAGAGGTGTTCGTTACTCCAAAGTCTAAAGCGCCCTCTATCGGCATTTTTTGAAAATTTATTTAAGTTTATGTATTTGGAAACATTTAATGAAATTAAAAAAATAACAGTTAAAATAGTTGTACGCTTCCCCAAAGTCTAAGGCGCCCTCTATCGGCATTTTGTGAAATTTATTTTTAAAATTTATTTTCAAGAAAATGCTCATTTAAAATTTAGTTTTAGCTAAAACCGCAAACGAATCGACCAATTTTTCCGTTTTTTTATAATCATTTGAAATTTGAATCCTCTGAACACAGTTCACTTTGTCTACTTAATCATTCCCAACTATTCAGATTTTCACCTCAAAATTTAAGTTTAAGTCTAAGCGTACGAATGCATTTAATAAGATGCAAAAAATAACGCCAAAAAAGAGGTGTTCGTTACTCCAAAGTCTAAAGCGCCCTCTATCGGCATTTTTTGAAAATTATCTTTATAATTTATTTTTAAGAAAATACCGACATAAAGAATAGTTTTAGTGAAAACCGCAAATCAATGAACCAATTTTTCCGTTTTTTATAATCATTTGAAATTTGAACCCTCTGAACACAGTTCAGTTTGTGCTACTTAACCACTCCCACTTTCAGATTTTGAGCTCAAAATTTAAGTTTGAGTCTAAGCTTACGGAAACATTTAATGAGATGCAAAAAACACCGGCAAAAAATAGTTGTTCGTTACTCCAAAGTCTAAAGCGCCCTCTATCGGCATTTTTTGAAATTTATCTTTATTATTTAATTTCAAGAAATTGCCGACATAAAGAATAATTTTAGTGAAAACCGCAAATCAATCGACTGATTTTTCCGTTTTTTATGTTTATTTGAAAGTTTGATCCCTAAACTTTAATGACGGCTATCTCCTTTGGAAAACGTTTGGGACTCTTGGTCTCCTATTTAATATTGTTTGTCTTGATGTGTACTATCACCTCTCTTTTATTGTAAAAAAAAAAATTTAGAATCACCCTGTATAAGCACGGACGACATATTGGTTATTAACAGTGGTGACTTTATTTCGCCGGGACACTTTTTGTCTCTCTCTTTTTTTACATTTATATTTTTTCTGCCCAGATGGGATAGGGAGTGAGTTACTCCTTGTAAATATGTATTGATGTATCTTTCTTCATATATTTCTTTCATTCTCTTTGGTTTGTTTAGTTTTCAATTACGGAACATAATCATGGTGACTTTATTTTGGTAGGACACACTTTACTGTCAGTATAAATATGAATAATTAATTGATTAAAAATGGTGCAACTGCCTTTTTCGCAGATCGTTTACCGTACAATTACACCAACGATGTCATTCGACTCTGATTATTGACTTCTTTAGGAATATGAATACAGTTTTTGAAAAAGAGGTTCTGTATTGCTGTATATATTGAAATTTACAACAAATTATAATTTTCAAATGATAACACTCACTTTTGGCACAATATTTGAATTCCTTGGATCAAATATGGTGTCAAAGTATTGCTTTGAAAAATGTATAGTTTATATACTTTTCATGAAATCTTGATAGAATTATATATAAAAAAATCATTATGGGTAAATCCACAAATTTATCAACATTAAGTTAGAATTTCAAAGAAATATTTCAGAATTACACATAAAATTTCAAAAGAAATCGGTGCATAAACTATAGTAAATCAATATTTTTTAATCTCCCAAATTTTATTTAGGAGACTTTTTCACAAAATTTTTTTGCTTCACAGTTTTCTATTTCCTTACATGTCATTCCATGGTATCAGAATATGGTCCCTTTAAACCTTCGTAAAATAAAATTTCGTTATACCTTGAAAAATATTGATTGAAAGGAACTTGGAACTTACACACCCATTTTTCACTACGCCTATGCTGTTTATGTAAAAATTTCTGTAGGTGATAAATAATAAGTTTTTTAAATAATAATTTATTTACGATTAATTTATTAACGAATAATTAGAATTATGTTTTCGAGTTAAATAAATGAAAAAAAAATATGTATGGGTTTATTCAAAGTATCTCATGGAAAACAGAAATTTTAAATCGATGATTTTTTAGGACAATATAAGTAAAAGTTTGTCATGTGAATTTAACATCAGCATCCTCAAATTTTAAACTCGTCCAACTTTATAAAGATTTTACAAAAATACGTAAAATGGATTAGTTTCCATGCTAATTAGATCCCTAAAAACACAAATGAAATGTTAAAAATGGATGTTACCATAAAAAAAAACAAGTTTGCGAAATTTTTAATAAGTGGACGATACTCATTTTAAAAATTTCTTTCATATTCTGGAAGGACTTCTATATTCAGTGTATAAAGATATATTTGGTGTAATTATCTTCTAAAGTGTCTGAAAATAAAGGAAAAACAGGAGTATATTTTTATTTATACTCACTGTACATTTCATTATTCATATATGTTTAATGCCTTATATTCCTTCAATCTTTCAGATAAATGTTAAATCTGTCCTTGTTCATCGACAAACGTTAAAAAGGTGTTTTACCGTGTATTAATCAATTATTTTAACACAGTATCAACACAAAATATCTGTGTTTCAAATGCTTTCAAACTCAAATAAAATTTTTCATGTTTAACAAACAATGGTACAAAATTGACAACGTAAAATGAGCATTATTTATTATCACGCTTAAAAGTACAAATTCTACACAGTTGAAAATTTTTATTTAAGAATTAAAAGCGGCCAAAAAACCGACATTTCATGTCGATTTCAGAATAAGAATATTGAATAATGCGGTGTAAAAACGATTTCGTAACGTTTTCGAAAACTACGTACAATAGAAGAAACTTTTGTTTAAGAAATGTGTCTTTAAATCTGGAAAATTTATTGGTTTCTGAGTATAAAGAATTCGGAAGTGTTATTTTCGTAAAACTTCTTGCTAGCACTAGAAACTATTTTTTTAATTTGAAACAAGATCCTTTTTTTAGAGTGTGGAGACGATAAGATTAGTGTGCTAATGCTGCATATATAAGAAGAAACTGCATATTTCCTTAGCGAAAATCCATAACACCTGTTAAAAGCGTATGCGTATTTGTTATTGAATACAGTATACAACAGTAGATACTGAATCGTTGATACTTTCGTCTGAAATTAGTATTCAGAGCGAAAGCGACAAAAGCTGAATAACAAAAGAAAAGTAGACGGAAAATATTTTTAAAGAAATTTGAATGCAGTAGTTGCTTGTGTACAAGGATACAAAATTTTGAAACCTACCACGATAAATTAGAAGTAAAAAAACCCGTTCGATTTGACTTGACCTAAATATAAAAATTCACATAACGTCTTTAAAGCGGATATTCAAAAGGCCATGAATGGTAATAATAATATGCGGGGCGAGTAAAAATTAAAACTATATCACTGTTTTGTATAGTTGGCATGAAGTAAAAAATCTTTTAAATATTTCTACTGAAAAAAAAATAATCATTTGTCATAGTGAAATCTCACATTGAAAGTGTGCTGAATTTCACAATCAAAAATATGATTTTACGAAAAAAAAAATCTAATAATTTACATTGTTGAAAATTTTGAAATTCGAATCATGATCTAAAATGATGATACGATTTGGTGTACATATACTTCAGTTAACTTGTTTACGAATATTATAAAAAAGGCATAGAAAAAAGAAAATCACTTCCTGTAAACTCGGGTGTATTCGTTGCAAAGGAAATTCAAAGAACTGGTTGAATAAAAATGGTCTTCTGCGAAAAATTGATACACATACAACTAGCTATTCATCTAAAAGACGAAAAAGATTCATAAACTTTACAATAGTAACACACAATTTCACCGTCGTTTATTTTCTAGCATATGGATGCGAATGCTAGGGTGGAAAAATTTATTTTTTGCTATTAGTTGTGCGTAAATTAATAAACGCATTTTAATGAAATTTACAGGAGTTTCTACATTCATTTTTGTTGCTGGTGAATTTACTTTCTGTTCAATAGCGACAAAATTCATTTAGTGCCCAATTTTAGAACTAATTTTACTTCTTAATTCTTTGTCGGTAGCTTTTGTAACTTGAAATTTTGTTGCATTTTGATTATTAGAGCGTTCTCTAAACAGAGAAAGTTTAACTTAAATCACTGGGTACATGAAAATTTTATTTTGAAGAATTTAAAAAATTAACAGTGATAATAGTAACCATAATAATAAATTTATGTGTAAATTGTTTTGCTACTCCATACATTCTTTTAGTGTAGATCTGATATTTTTTTTTTCTGTTAGGCATAATTAAAAGGTTTTCATGCAAATTTTTATCATATTATAACAGAGAACGGAAGCTTTTGCGAAATGTGGTGGCTTCTGTAGTGTGTATTTTAATTACGTTTTGATTCTAAGCTTTTATTAAAAATGTTTAACTAATTAAAATTGTCAAATATTGCACATTGCACTGTTTTTCTACACAAACGCACTTATCATACTTTTCCCCCAGTAGCGTAACTTGATTAGGTTGCACTCTTCTCCTCCACGATTTTGAAAAGTTCCATTTTTATCTATAAAATTAACCTTTCAGAGGGCACATCCGCGTTTTTACAACAAAAGTTATTTAAATAGCTGTCTAACACGGCACTGATACTGTATAAAGGTCATTGCTATTATTCAATACATTACACTCCTTCTGAATAAAATCAATTTCTACAATTTTCAGTGCTACAATTTTTATTACAACTATTCTACATATTTTTATTACATTATTCTACAATTATCTCAATGTTGCAGATGCTTTTGTGATAGGATCATATAAAGTAATTGTAAATAAATAAATAAATAAGTAGATAAAAACAATTTTTAAACACTGAGAGCTTTAAGAAGCACATATTAAACGTAAAATCATGTAAAACACCATAAAGATATTGTTTCAAACTTATACTTCAATTACAATTAGTTATTGATATCATTAATTAAGTACTTTAAGCTGTCTATTTGAAATCACACCAAGACTACGGGATAATTGTAAACACCAATTTATGCGTCAAGATGGTTAATTCAAAAAACATTAAGTTCATACATATAATGTTCTACCACTAGTTGAACTGCTCGGTATCGCTTGAGTCCGTGATAATAACCTTAAACATATCTAAGATCGTTTTATGTATTTTTGAAAAAAAAATCAGGTTTGAAGCCTAAATAACTTCGGCAGCGTGCGTACTCGAATTTGTATGATTCTATATTTTTAAATGAAAATCTATCCAAGCAAACCAAGAGGTGGGAGCCTCATACCCAAAATTTCCAGCAGCATACACCGATAGTGCTACACACTCTCCGATCTGTTATGAATTCGTATTTCAAAACGGAAATCTTTCCAAACGAAATTACTATTGGAGATCCCGCACTGCCTTATATTTTTAAACGAAATTCTATCCAAACGAACTAAGAAGTCTTCATTATAATAATTGCCGATTTAATTTCTACCATTTAGATACATTTAACTTTCAGTACTGGGACAAAAGATATTGATGAAATCTTAAGTTTCATCTATACCAGGGCTGCCCAGCCTAGCGCCCGCGAAACACCAGAAAAATGTTACACAAATTTTATCTTATTTAATCTCCGAATATTTCCGATTCTATAAGGTCTTTATTTCTGTAAGAGTTTTCTGATAACCCGCAAGCGCCAGATTGGACAGCCTTGATCTATACAATCGGTCATGACTTCATATGAGGGGTAATGTAGCGTCAATAGCTGCTGCACTCTTCTCCACCACAACTTAAAACATTGCATTCTTAGCAGTAAAAATTAACATTTTAGAAAGCGTATCTGCGAATGTACAAGAAAATACTCAGAAGAAAATTGTTCACAATTATCCCCCACAATTTCTCGATCATCATTTTACCGACATTTCCCTTATATAACATCTAATTCCCCTCTTAACCCATTAACGCCCGAATTATTTTCTTCGCTAAAATTTAAATTTTGTATTTCCCACCACTTTTAAAGTCAAATTAATTGTAATCTAAATTTATCGAGGATTCTGTCTCGCGAAATAAGGTATATACTTATCTTTCTCTTTACTGGTGGGAAAACCGCTTTCTAGCTGTTTTTGTAACCGTCCTCGAAAGAGGACGCTGGGCGTTAATGGGTTAATTGATTTGCTCGTACGTTATACGGAAAAAAGAGTTTGCCTGATCCATCACTTAAAACTTTTTGACACCACTAGTTTTTTTAAATTGCAGTTTCATAGTATTTAATGGCAGAAATTTGCCGACATAATATTAAGAATATTTTAACTTAAAAAGGTGGTGTTTATTTCATATATTCAATTTATTTATTTTTTTTTAAATGATTCAGTTAAGTGATTGACGATGTTTTCATCTTGGTTAAAACTTATAACTCAGAATACATACTTATAAAATTATTTAGAAATTTTATTAGAAATATTTAAAAAAGAAAATTTAGTTTATTTATTTATTTATTTATTTGTTTACTTATTCATTTATTTTTTTTAAGTTAGAATAATTTAGAATGGGAAAAAATATCTCCTCGCAGTTAGTGGGAATTTTTATCGACAATCAATATGCAATTTTTCTTTCACATAAGCCCGCATTCTAGCGTTGGTAAATGTATTATAAAAATATATCAATCTTCTAAAAAATGTTACACAAAATGGTTAAAATAATAAAAACACAAAAACTCACTTTAAATAAAAAATCAATTTTTTCTGTTTATTTTTCTTTTATTTCTTATTAAAAAATTCTTTTAAAAATTTAGCGCATTAAAAAATCCATAATGTGCAACAAAAAATTATCTTTAACATTACTATTGTAAAAAATGAATTAGATTCAAATTTTTTCATTGAAAAAAAATCCATTAAATTCTTTTATTTCTTACATGAACTTGTTAAAAAATTAAAGTCGATTAAAGAAAATAATAAGTATTATGTATTGATCGAAAATAAATTAAAATAAACCTTTTACGAATTTTCTAACGAATATATTTGAAACGAAATCTTTGAAAATCACAATAGATTTTTCACCACTGAATCATAAAATATATATTTTGTAAGAGACAGCAACAGTGGCTGTAGCACAGCCAGAAAAGTACTCTCACGTGGTTTCGAGTTCAAATCTCAGAATGGCTAGAAGCAAATTGTATAAAAAATAAATAGAAAAGCTGTTCAAATTTAATTGAAAAATTCAATTTTTTTTTCATGCTCACTGGAAAACTGAGTGATTTACTGATTTTGAAAATTAAATTAAATTATTGTCATTAAAAATATATTTACAGAGTCTTGTGTATTTTAACAAAGGGAATGTATGTAACGTTCATTTATAGAGTCTATTGTAAATTTACTGAAACATTTCTCTGTTATTTAACAGAATCTGTAATCTCTGTAATTTTACACAAGACTTAAGATAATGGATTGGCCGTAGATTCTCTGTAATTTCACAGAAAACTTTTTAATAGTGTGGGCCAGCTGCAAACTACCACTCCAAATTTTGCAAGCCCTGTCATGATATTCCAAACAATATCGATTGTTAATAATAATAATAATAATAAAAACTAAAAAAATCATTAAGAAGTCTTTGGTTTTGACATATAACCTTTGGATAAAACGTTTTTTTATGCAAAAAGAGAAAAAAAAAATGATGAAAATTAGTGAAATTTAAGTTGTTTAGCTCGGTAAGTTTCGGTTGTACAAAAATGAAATTTTAATTTTTTTACTTGTTAGAAGACGTAGAAAGTTTATTAAACATATATTATTTAGGGGTTCAAAAATATTAAATTCCTAAAAACACAAATAACCGTGACTGTTTGTTTTTTTTTTTTTTCATACATAAACGGGTTAATAGGATGAAGAAAAATTTGAAAACGTTTAACCTAATGGTTTAGGAAATAAGTAACTTGGCAAAAATAAAAGTTGACACTTAGTAGCGGCTGGTCAGGGGGTGCTGCATCAATATATTCACACCACTAAAATTTTATGGTTATTTCTGTTTTATTAAATCAAGAAAATTTGTCGAATAAATAATATGAAAGATTCTCTTAAATTTTAGTGGTGTGAAAAATCGGATGCAGCACTCCCTGACGAGCCGCTACTGTTGACACTCTTATGTATTATTTCACGATTTTTTTTTATTTTATAACTAGCTGAGTCGCCCGGCGTTGCTCGGGCCTGTAATAATATTCTAAAATACACTTGAAATTCGTACTACAAAATGTTGTAGAAAGACCTTATCTTGGACTTAATCCCCGCTGCCTACGGTACCGTTTAGCAGAAGTGCTGTGCACACACGGTAAAAAAAAAAAAAAAAAAAAAGGGGGGGGGATAAGTTTCACATTTTACCACCAGGTGGCGAACTCTTTTCTTAACAAAACCGTTTCTGGACTTTAAAAAGATATTTCAGGAGATTATTATTCGAAAATACTGGTGAGTACACTTTTAAAATTCTATATTAAATATGCATTTTTATCCCAGGGCTATGAAATATCCGCATCTAAAACGGTACGGTCTCAAATATTTGATCAATACCTTTCTAAAATAATTATTGCCCCCCCCCCTACCCTACTCTTTAAAATTTATATTAAGTGTTATAAACAATCTGAAAATTTATATTAAATAAATAATATTTATTCCAGGGCTTATAGTCCAGGCATTTGGTAGAAAATAAATGCAAGTTTTGGTGTAGTTTTGATTTTTGGTTCCCTTTATGTTTTTTGGGTCGCTGAACACGAATCTGGCATTATCCAACAAAATTTCTCCCCGGAAACACGTTTTTTTTGGCAAAAAACGTGTAAAAAACGTGGCTTTTTTTCGTTTTTTCTAAATAACTTCAAGATTATGCATTTTACATAAAAGTCATCAATACATAAATTAAACAGCACAAAATTTCCTACATTTTATGTATTTAAAGTTTTGTTCTATGATCAATGGTTTAGCCGTGAGAGAGCCGCAAAAATGGGTGTGAAAAGCAAAAAATCCTGAAAAACGTGAATTACAGCACCGTACGTCGATGAAACATGAAAAACAACCATTTTACGCTAATTTTCCCCACTTAATAATATTGAATGTATTACTATTGACTATATTTTATTAATCTGATGTTCATCATTTCTTTCATAACTAAAAAGTAAATAAAAATGAGTATATCTGATCAAAATCTTCATTTGCTATTACAACATAAAAATAGTAATAATTTCTAAATTTGACTTTTAAATAATGTAAACAAAATAACTAAAACAGGCTTTAACTGATCCCATCTGAACTTTCCCTCTTGATTGAAGGGGTACAAGTGTGAAATAACGTTGATCAAGCGCCCATCCCCGCATCCCATGTCCACGTTCAGTAGAATACTAACCCCCCCCCCCCCTTCCCCGCCAGTCTCGCCTCTGTTAGAAATATGCGTCGCACAGATCATTAGCTTATCAGGAGGACACATTTCTCTCAGTTTCCATATGCAACTGCTTACTTACTTTAGTAATTTTAGTAATTCACTGTTTGTGTCTCCGTGAATATAGTGAACAGCTAAAGTGATTTTGCGCGATGTCGTTGTGTTTTATTTGTGACTCTCCTTTAGAAGAGGGGCCCGTCAGTGAAAGTTAGTCGAAGTATCGCAGCGTTAAGCAAGGCAAATACAGAAAGAAAGGATGGAAAGGCAGTTTTCCTAAAGGGAAAAACCTCAGTAGATATACATGTTAAGTGTAGAAAAGCATACGAAAATGAACGGATGATTACTACTTATGTGAAGACAGTTGAGGAACAAAGTGCTAGCACTTCTCAAATTTTAAGATCATCGACTCCTCAGTTTAATTTTCGAACTAATAGTTTTATATGTGGACTGTACATTTCGGAAGAGTTCATTGCAACTCAAGAGAAAAATCCACCAAGTGAACGCAATACTGTATGCAGTGTGCGACACATGGGAGTACAATTCTGAAAGCAGCAAGAGCTCGCAATGATGATTATGGGCAGGCTATAATTCATCGAACCAGTGAATGATTTGAACGCAGGAGATGCTCAATACCACATCAAATGTTTTAAATATATTTATAGGAGGCCGAAGGTCCAAAAACAGAAGAAACGTGGTCCGTTTGCCGAGGCAGTCGACAGAGCAATGCAAAATACATACGATTACCTTGAAAATCATGATGACGAATGTCAATTCTCCATGGAAGAGCTAATGAAACAGGTTACAGGGAGTTATCAACCTAATATGAGAACTATAAAGTTTAACCTCATTGAGAGATATGGAGACGACATACTGATCACAAAGAATCAGAAAAAAAGTCCATTGTGTGTTTCAAGAATATAGGAGGGAAGATACTGACTAATGCATGGTATCAGCAAACATGTAAATCTGATCGAGATGAGAGACTGCGAGTGCTTGAAGCAGCAGCAAAAATTATTTGCGAAGGTATCAGATAGAAGATTTGCTTCGGGAAACTGCAAAAACATCGCAGTTGTGTGTCAAACGAAGAGGATGAACTAGACTTTGAAAACGATCTGAAAATGGATTGCCAACACAATGAATCAGAGGACCCAATGGAAGGGGAAATAGTTATGCTGCAAAGTATCAAATATGTGCTATTAAAAAAATTTTTATTTATAATATTGATAGTTTTAAAAACACCCACTAATTCCATTCGTCTATTTTCTATTTTGTAGATGTCGGCGAAAAGCAGGGATCCTCAAATAAAAGAAAGCGAAAATAGAACTTTGTTTTTTAATAAATGTACTTACTAATGTACATAATTATTTATTATAAATAATAATTCATAATGAGTCGTCGTTTTTATTGTTAGCAACTTCATTGTAAAATATAGTCGATCATAATATCTTCAGTATCATTTAAAGTCAATCTTTACTAAAAAATGGTCATTTTTCATGTTAAATCTATGTACAGTGCCATAATTCGTATTTTCCGGATTTTTTAAATTTTCACACCCACATTTTGAACTTCTAGAACTTTAAAAACTGGAATCCGTGTCAGCTTTTATATGTTAAAGCCTGTTTTAGTTATTTTATTTACATTATTTAAAAGTAAATTAAGAAAATATTACTATTATTATTTTGTAATAGCAAATGAAGATTTTGATTACAAATATGCTCATTTTTATTTATTTTTTAGTTATGAAAGAAACAATGAACATCAGATTAATAAATATAGTCAATAATAATATATTTAATATTATTAAGTGGGAAAAATTTGCGTAAAATGGTTATTTTTCATGTTTCATCGACGTACGGTGCTGTAATTCACGTTTTTCAGAATTTTCTGCTTTTCCCACCCATTTTTGCGGCTCTCTCACGGCTAAACCATTGATCAGAGAAAAATACTTTAAATACATAAAATGTAGGAAATTTTGTGCTCTTTAATTTATGTATTGATGAATTTTATGTAAAATGCATAATCTTGAAGTTATTTAGAAAAAACGAAAAAAGAACCACGTTTTTTGCACGTTTTTTACAAAAAAACGTGTTTCCGGGGAGAAATTTTGTTGGATAATGCCAGATTCGTGTTCAGCGACCCAAAAAACATAAAGGGAACCAAAAATCAAAACTACACCAAAACTTGCATTTATTTGTCTTTTTTGAGCACGTAATGCCTGGACTATTAGTGAAAATCCCTCATTTGAAATGGTAGAAAACGGTACAATTTTAAATATTTGACCGCTCCCCCTAAAAAATCCACCGCCCCGTATTTCATGCTCACTGACCTTTAAAATATTTACTATACGTTATAATGTATCTGAAAGCTCAAAAGGATCGTTTTGTGAGTTTTTTTTCTTAATTTTAGTTAATTCGCGTTTCAGCGTTTCTTTTTCTTTTTTTAAATCAACTTTTTATTTAAAAGTAAACTTGGATTTTTACAAATTTACATATTATTAAACAGAGTTTAAAGATAATGCTCAATGCATAACTTTAAAACCTCTAAATGGTGTATTTAAAAAAATAATAACAGTGTACTAAAAAACATTTGTGGTTTCCATATACTTGCTTTTTAAATAGAGCAAGTCATCCAAGTAACAAATTAATAATTAATATATAAGGTTGTAATTGAGCGACTGCGAAGAAATTTATATATTTAAAATCAGCGAAAAATTCTTCATTTGAATTGATAAAAATTGAATTCATAAATTAAATATTTACAGGTCGTCTAAAAATGCCACTACTATCTGACGCTCAGCTGTCTGAATTACAAAACACCTGCTCTCATTCAGAAAGATTTCTCGAAATTCTGTTTCTTTGAAAGGAAATAAAATGAGATTTTATAAATGGATTTTTACGGATTTTTCAACTATTTACAGGAGTATGAAGATTATTTTTAGAATTTCTGAAAGAGGAATTTTTTCTGCATGTAGCTGCATGTAGCATGTTTAGGTCCAGAAGAATTTAAAATACAGCCCTTTATTAAAAAGCCTATACATTCATCGCCATGGCAACCCTGTATTTACAGTAACCTTTTTCCTTTTCTTTGAATTTTCGAAGAAATATTCTGTGGTTTAAGAAAAATATATGCCCTTATTGAATTATGAATACTTTTCCTTTCTTCTAATTTAGGGATTTTAATTAATTTCTCAACTAATTATTAGAATTTTAAAATTCTGAGGGTCAGGTGCATTAGGAAAGGCCTTGGACAATCTTCAAAAAAAAAAAAAAAAAAAAAAAAAAAAAAAAAAAATTTGAACTTTGTACGTGCCATAGTTTTCGCTAACTATCGCAGACACACACGCACACACACAGAGCGATTTGTTATTTTATTAATATAGATTAAACTTTCGGTAATTTTTATCGGCTTCGCGACGGAAACCTTTTACGAAATTTATAATGTTTTGTCGCCGGTTTTTTAAAACAGAAATTTGTGTATTCTTAAATCGAGAAAAGGCTTCCATTAAATAAGGCGAATTTTGCAGTAAAATTTTATTGGTGGGGATAAACAAATATTTTTAAAGTTTTTTGCGGTACGTATACGTGTCACTCGTCTCCAAGGAAAATTGGAAGTAGGTAGAAAGGAGGATTGGAAAATGTTGAAAATTATTTAATAAATAAATCACTTTCTGAAGAATAAAATCAATGATAAATTTTCTTTAATGTGATATCTGACAAATATTAGAGGACATATAGACCTGTGCAATGCTTTGACGCTGGAATGTGTGAAATAACGCTGTTAAATGTTTGATAATACGTTTTTTATTAATTTTATAATTAACAACAATTTTTAATCCATTGTATATAATGTGTGTGTGTATACAATTTTTGAGAGTTTAAGAAAAAAATCATATTAGCCGAAATTATCCCTAAAGCACCCAATTTAGCAAATTAGTAGTACAATAGGGAAAAAAAAAAAAAAAAAAAAAAAAAAAGAAGAAGAAGAAGAAGCTTTGCCGATAAGTAAAGAGATGGTGGGTGACAGTGATATCTTGTCCCTGTGACGTCAAGTATAACGGGGAATCGAAATTTAGTAGGTCAGTTCACAATAAAAGTTAGGTACTGTAGTTATAAAAATATTTTTCATACTTTTGTAAAATAATAAAACAATTCATGTGCAAATTTTTACTTTTCCTTTTGAAAGTTTTCTACCTTTAATTTTTCAGAAAGTCAATCTTCCTTTAAAAATAAAAAATGGTTATAATAATAAAAACTGATATTGCCACTGATCCTAATGCATACTACAACTTTGATTTAAATCTTATTTAAAATAAGGGATCCTAGTGGTCCTAGGTACCCTAGGTCCTAGTAGGTACATAAGTCTTTCTTACTTTTCGTACGGATCTCTCATAATTAGAATCATCCAATTACATGAAGCGATTCATGAAGAACCTAAAGTTATTTTTACCATATATTGGAATCGGCCGTTTTAATAAATCAATATGTAGCTCAAATCTAATTCTAATAAGCAGCATCAACAGTATAAGTCTTTTTATTTTTTTCTCTTAAAAAAACGTAGAATAACAGGAACAAAAATAGTCTTTAAAAATGTAAAATCCCTGTCGGCTTGGCTTATAGGCGGAGGTAGATTTCGAAGAGTGCTCAGTTCAACAACAAAAATAAAAATTTCATTACAGATAAACCTAGTTTAACAACTTTATTTGGCTTCTTTTGAAAAATTTTTAATTTCATTTTTCTCTAAGAAACATCTTAAGCTAAATTCGGCTCAAATGCCCATTTTGACAACATAGTTTGAAATATATTCTGACTTTATTAAAAAATCGACTAATACGGCATATTATATAATTCGTAAATAACAAAAAACTGTCAATTGAATGCGTTTAAAAGCAAAAATGGATTTCAAAAAGAGTCAGAAAAAACGCAATTTGTTATTTGAATACAACCTATATTCTTAATCATGATCACTTCGGGAAATTTTGTGGGAAGAGCCCAATTTGACAGCATTTTTTAAAAATATGTTCAGCATTTATCAAAAAATTGATCAATACGGCACATTATATAGCTCTTAAATAAGAGAACCTGTCAATTGGATGCGTTTGAGAGCAAAACTGAATTTAAAAATGAGTCAGAAAAAAAGCAATTTGTTATTTGAATACTTCTTCAAATTTTCAATCACGACTATTTCGGGAAATTCTGTTCAAAATACTTTTTTTTGGAAGCCTTTTTTGAAATATATCCTGACTTTATCAAAAAACTGACCAATGCGTCACATTATATAGTTTCTAAATAATAGGAACTGCAAACTGGATGCGTTTGATAGCAAAAATGGATTTAAAAATGAGTAAAGAAAAACGCAATTTGTTATTTGAATACGTCCTTAAATTTTCGATCACTTCGGGAAATTCTGTTCAAAATACCTTCTTTGGCAAGCTTTTTTGAAATATATTCTGTCTTTATCAAAACACTGACCAATGCATCACATTATATAGTTCCTAAATAAGAGGATCTGCCATTTGGGTGCGTTTAAAATCAAAAATGAATTTAAAAATGAGTCCGAATATAAGCAGTTTGGTCTTGACGTTTTTTCTGATACTCCTATTTTTGTTTAATTTATTTTTGCTATACGAATTGTTCCTATGAAAAACTTGTCAATACAAAAGTTGTAGATATTATTGAGAAGATTTAAAATAAATTTAAATAGATTTGATAGTTTAAGAATTGACAAAGTTATGGATTTTTGTCATTTTTCACCCCCCCCCCCTTTTTGTTTTCGTTTTTAATTTTTTTTATCGGTAAGAACTAGTCTTATCAAAACTCGTAAATACAAAAGTTTTAGATAATGTTGAGAGCATTTACACAAAATTTAGTTGGATTTGATATCTTGAGAATCTCGAGAATTGAAGTTATGAATTTTTTTTTCTCCCAAAAACCATGTTTTCTTCCGCCTCTTGATCCCATTTCTAAATTTATCAAAAATATGTCATACATAATATTTTGACCCATTTTTAACAAGTAATATAAACTTTAAACCGATTCTATATCTATTTTAATTAAGAAGGTATGGCGTTTTTTCGATTTACACAAAACCCTTCCCTATTTCCACCCCCTTGGACCGATTTTGCCCATTAACGAACTTAGCCGAGATTTTATACCCCGCCCAATCCACACAAAAAAAAATAAACATGAGGATGAAAATTTAAATTTCTTTAAATATGATTGAAATTTTGCATATTAACTGTTAAGAGGGTACTATTTCATGTTTTATCAAAAAAGAATTAAATTTTTGTCATTAACCCATTAACGCCCGAATTATTTTCTTCGCTAAAATTTAAATTTTGTATTTCCCACCACTTTTAAAATAAAATTAACTTTTATATAAATATATGGAGGATTCTGTCTCGTGAAAGAAGGCATATATTTATCTTCCTCTTTACTGGTGGGAGAGCCGCTTTCTTGCTGGTTTTGTAACCGTCCTCAAAAGAGGACGCTGGGCGTTAATGGGTTAACATACTTATTTTAATTAATAAAGTGACACCATGACTTTGTAAAATAGACTGCGGCAAAAATCTTTACATTTCATGGTCTTGTACAGCTGAACAAACATTCTGAAAATCTCCAAACTTGGATATATATGATCTGACAGCTTTAATTGAGAGTTTTTGTCTGCAGAGAAGTGTTCACTAATCTTTATTACAAAAGGAAAGCATATTTAATTACTCTTAATTATTGTGTCACACCCGCAACAAAAAGTTACATTTATATCTCTACAGAAAAATATTTTTTATTTAAAGTTATGAAACTTTATATTCAAAATTAGTTTATTAAGATACTTTGAATTACAGACACAAAAGAAATTAATTAATATTTTAATTATAATTATTGAGCGTTGCGGGCGTGACATGTCCCTGTTGCGGGTGTGACATTTAATTAAAGTCACACCCGCAACGTCTTTTAAAATTGATTACAAATGTATATTTGAACAAATTATATGTAAGTTTATAAAAGAATAATATGCTGGAAAACATGTACTTGGCAGCTTTAACTATACCCTTTGATTTAATAGAGAGAACTCCAGTTAATAAATATAAATGTGCATCATCTGAGCATGTGACACTATGTGCAGTTGATTTATTCAGTTTGGATTGATAAAATTGTTGCTTTACTACAAGAAAATAATTTTATTAGTGATATATGATTAAAAAATTAATTTAAAAGGTAAGATTTTTATAGAAATTAAAAAAAGAGAATTACGAAACAATACTATAGCAATTTTCTTTAAATTTGTTAATTTTGTTTTGTTTTTTATATACATTTTTTTAATTTTGTTATTTGATAGTATTTATCTAATATATATATATTTAGTTTTTTAAAATAAGTAAATCAATATTAGTAGAAGATTTTTTTTCTCTTTTAATTCAAATTAAATAAAAAGTAGAAGTAATAATAATAGAAACTGTTAAAATGTTTATTAATTTAGCATAAATTGTATATAGTCAGTTTGAAATTAACCAAAATTTAACATAATTAACTTTATGTAAGATTAGAAATTTCAAGGGACAAATATTAAAAATTTGTTAAGCTTATATTTTTGGACTGCAAGTGCTATATTTATTCAGTTTACACATTAATTTCTTCTCTTTTGCAGAGAATGAAGAGTACAGAAAGATCTCGATATCATCGAAAAAAGATTAAGGAAAACCCTTTTAAATATGAAGCATATCTACAACAAGAGAAGGAAAAAGACAAAGCAAGGAGAGAAAAGAAGAGACTATTTTAAAAAATCATGGTAAAGGATGGGAATCATTTTGCATTTCATCTCATGGTAAAGGAGTTGTTGACGGGGTTGGTGCAGTTGCCAAGAAAATGGTAACACTAGCAACGCGCTGCAACTATAAATTCAGCTTCAGATTTTGCCATGTGTGTAGAAAAAGCCCTCAAAAATATAAAAGAACGTTGCTGAATGTGAAATTTCAGAAGATATTGTGAAAATGCTTCATGAATACTGGCACCAAGCACAATCGGAGCTCAACATCCAATCGATATATCATGTTGTTTTTATTGACGTAGGAACAATTAATGTAGCAATAACTTCAGAACGTGATCACAAGAGAATTTGTTTGTTACCATATTTTGTCAAAAATATAATATCCAATGATAAGAGTGCAGTTGGAGATTTTGTAGAAGTTGTTTTATTCTCCACATTTAAAAAAAAAGAAGAAAAAAAGTGAAAACTTTGATGGACAAATAAGACAAATGAATGGGGATGTTATAGAATAAGAGTATCTGAATAAAAATCAAGAAAATGTGTATATTTGGCTCAGTCAGTTAGATGTATCCATACTTTGACAAGGATATAATATTCAACGATGAATGTGCAGTTGGAGATTTTGTAGAAGTTGTTTTATTCTCGACATTAAAAAAGTGAAAACTTTGATGGACAAATAAGACAAATGGATGGTGACGATATAGAATTAGAATGTTTGAAAAAAAATTAAGAAAACATGCATATTTCGTCCAGTCAGTCAGATGTATCCAAGGGAAAAAAAAAAGCATTTTTGTAAAAAAAGCTACCACCACCAGAAATTATAAATTCAAGATTGGAAATGAAATTTGTTTGATATTTTCCTCTCTAAGTATTATAATTGTAATATTGATTAATTCTTTAATTAAAAAAATCTGCCTTGAAAATGTTTGTGTATGCCATTATTTTATTGGCTATACAAGTCACACCCGCAACGGAAATTTTGAATGTTTTCCACAAAAGCAAGAATTGAGTAAGTAATTTAATTTTTTCATAGAATAATTTAAGTATTACTGTCTAATATATAAAAATATCAATTCACTCTGTTGTCATAATTCACAGAGTTTTGCATTTTTGCACTGAATGATGAAAATGCATGTCCTTTTTATGTCACACCCGCAACAAGTGGAAATTATTTTTTTTTATAAATAAATGATATATTGGACAATTTTCAGATTTGAATAAATGTATGTGTAAGTGGTCTGCATTGAAATTCATACAAATTGAAACCAATGCTCAAAAATATTTTTGCTGGTGACTAAATTAAGTTGTGTAAATGTCACACCCGCAACTTTGGATTGGACGACCCCTTGATTTTATGTATCAGTTTGGATATATATATATATATATATATATATATATATATATATATATATATAGATAGATAGATAGATAGATAGATAGATAGATAGATAAACTTTTTTACCACGCTTTTATTAGCTTCACCTGTATGTTTGTGAGTTTGTAACTCTCCTTATTTTATGTATGTTCACCGATTACTCCGAAACCATGCAACTGATTAACTTGGTTTTGGTGTTAAATGAAAGACGATGCTCTCGAATTAGTCCCACTTCAATTTCATCGAAATTGGTTCAGTACTTTTTTAGTAATTAGGCAAAAAATAATAAAATTAGGGATTTTTCGCTAATCAAAAGTGTTGAATACGTTAACTAAATGGAGTGTTGACAGCATGGCCGAGCGGTCTAAGGCGCCGGATTGAAGCTCTGTTTTTCGAAAGAGATTGTGGGTTCGAACCCCATTCCTGACATTATTTACATCTATGTGAAATTAAAAAAAAATTTCCGTATTACAATTTTTATTTTTAACCGGCTACAGAAAAGGAAGAGGAAGTTATCAATTCGACGCGTATGTATTTTTTTTATGTATGTTCACCAATTACTCTGAAACTATCCAACCGATTAATTTGGTTTTTGTATTAAATATAAATATAGTTTAAAAAACTAAAAACCACGCTTTTAAAGTAATCAAACTAAAAAGTGAAAAATAAATATAGTTTAAAAAAACTAAAAACCACGCTTTTTTAAGTATATCAAACAAAAAAGTGAAAAATAATTCGTACTATAAGCTGAAAACGAAAATAGATGAAAAATACTATATTACTATAAAATTATTGTTATTATAGAAATCAATTAATAAGCAGTAAATAAAATTATCGTGGAAAAAAAGCGTGGGGTGCTTCTTAACCCATTCGTGCCCACGACCTTTTGCGCAAATTTTATTCGGTTGGCACCACTATTTTTAAAAGAATTAAGTTTAGTTTATTAATTACGAAAATGTTTCAATTAAATAAAATAAAGATTGTTGTTCTTTTTTACCGGTGTCAAAAACAGTGCTACATGCACCTTTTGAAGCGTCCCTAAAAAGGGACGCTAGGCACTAATGGGTTAAGAACTGATAGATGGAGCATGGTAGATGGAGCACCCCACGCTTTTTTTCCATGATAATTTTATTTATTGCTTATTAATTGATTTCTATAATAACAATGATTTTATAGTAATATAGCATTTTTCATCTATTTTCGTTTTCAGCTTATAGTACGAATTATTTTTCACTTTTTTGTTTGATATACTTAAAAAGCGTGGTTTTTAGTTTTTTTAAACTATATTTATTACTAATGGTAGTTTTGGCGGGTCTAGAATTTACGATCGGCGTAGATCTGCAAAATTTTTTCAGAAATTCCAACATTGGAGCGACCGCAATAGGAGCATTTCATTCGAAATCTACCTAAAAATACAAAACACTTTTATTTAATTTGGTGTTGTTTGAGAGAGAAAAAAATACTTCCATGAAATATCCATTAAATTTTTTTAACACATTCGCTGCCGATCACGCGCTAGCGCGTGAAATTCTCAATCATTTAACACAGAGGGCGGAGTTATTGAGCGAACGTGTTAAAGAACAGTAGAGGTGCAAAAAAAAAAAGAGATAATCGTTATTCACAGATCTACTTGTTAGTATTTTTTTTAATTTTTTTTTTCATACTTAGGTGATAATCGATATTTATTCACCGATGTAGAGTTACTATTTCTGCCGAGAATTAGTGCGAATCTCTAAGCATCGTCCCCAAAACCATCTAAATATATTCTTTAGTTTTTCATTTTATAAAAAACAAATAGAAAGAGGATCAGGGCAGCATGTCATTTGTTTCCTCCTTGGGTAGCAACTGTGAAAATAAACGAAGCGGAGCTCACTTATAATAGTTTTATTTTTTTCATTGCCGCAATTTTAGCATTTTTTAAAAATGCGTATGCTTACATTTTCGCTATAAGGGAAGGGTATACATAAGTACTGATTTCTACTCTCCCATCACCCCCCTCTGCCAATATCGTATTTTTTTCATTTTCATAAGTTTATTTATTTATTTTTAGAACGTTTATTTACTGCCTCGCTAATTGCTTTTTGTTTGAAGATTCTTTAAATGCGTATACAAAATCAAAAATATACTTTTATTGATAAAGTTTAATGTGTCGAATTAGGCTAAACAAAAATTCATAACTCAAGCGCATCTGCCTAACTTTTTATGTGAATGTATCCTGACACAGTTTAAAGTACTTCTTAAGAGAACTGAAAATCTAAAAGAAAATATGAAAATAAAATGTAGAAAATAAATACTACACTTAAATTTCATTCCTAAATGATCTCCTTCATTACGAATAGACATCAACGTCTGTAATACGAGTACATCGCAGCAATTCCTAGATGGGTTACTGAAGTCTAAGTCTGCTCACACACACAAAGGTTTCAGTTCAACTAAGGCGGCGCGTTTTATGTCTGCAGGCGGCGTGTTTGATGCTAACGAGTTTTCCAGTTCAACTTCAATCCAAATGTAGGAAAGGAATATTTTCCTTCAGTAGGGTTTAAGATAGTGATCTCCCCTGACCATTGCATCTCCCTCGTTTGGTATTGTCAGTAAACCGCAAGTGGAGAGTAAACAAAAGTGAGTTCCAGGAATTCAGTTCAACTTCAGAGTAGTTGTGTCTATCTAAAGCAAGTAGCTGAGTTTATTTCTCCGTTTCCTACGAAAGTCATAAAAATGTCAATTTGCCATTGACATTTTTATGTCAATGACATTTATGACATTTATGACATTTATGTCAATGACATTATGTCAATGTCCATTTGACATAAAAATGTCAAATAAAAATGTCAATTGCTAGTGTCACAAATTTTTTTTCCGCACCGTTTTGTGGTCATCAACAAAAGAAAGCGACGACTCAGCAATGGAAAGAGACAGAGATGGACGGCGTTCACCCGTGACCTCTGACCTCTAGATATCTGATGAAAGTCATAAAACATGAAAGAGATTGAAAAGCTACATTAAAGAAAAATTGTCTGTTTGGACCTTAAAAGACATCAGATGGATTTAAGGAGACTTCATACTTATGCACTGCACTCGACGCACAGTGTAAGATTTTGCGAATCTAGCGGGAAAAAAGTCTAAAAATTGACTTGCAGTAATTTCACTTTTAGACATTTCAAATAATATCTAGCACACTGGAGAGAAAAAAAGAGCAGTTCAAGAAATTGGGAATAAAGAAGACATTTTTCTTTCAACAAGATCAAGATCCCAAATATACTGCCTACAAAATCAAAAACTAGCTGTTATATAATGCTCACTGAAAATTAGTAACTCTATCACAATCACCAGATTTGAATCCTATTGAGCATCTATAGCATCTACAGTGGCGGTCAAAAGGTTCCAACCAGCAAAAATTTTTCAGTTAATTTGTAAATATACCCATATGAGGAGGAATCGCAAAGCGATACTTATACATTTTATTAACATATTAGTTAGGAACTTACTTATGGAAGAACGTGTAAATATCAATAAATTTAATTGACAAAATTAAGTATAAAAGAAAACGCATGTTCTCAAAAGTTCCCGGCCACCTTCACAAGTTCGTAAAAAAGTGGTATTGTAATAGAAAATTACAGTAATCAACAACATTTACAAATACTATTTTATCATATTACTATTTTATTAGCTTTAATAATAAGATCTGCGGCGCAGCAACGTGACATTCATACAATCTACGGTTAAAGATCGTCTATGGTACATTTTTTCCACATTTCTTGCAATTTTGGCGAAATTTCGGCTGAATTGCAATATTTATAGTTCCGCAGACTTTTGCCAACTTCTTTCCAAAGATTTTCTATTGGATTCATGTTGGGCGTTTTGGATGACCATTTCAAAAGCGAAATTTTTTGTGCGAAAGCTATTGCTTATCGAGGCTTGCATACATTATTTATGTCGTTATCATGTTACGAAAAATAGTTGCGACCAAATTTTTTTCTCTAATAAGGCAAAAAATGGTCATGCAAGATATCCTTATACACTGTATCATTCATTTGGCTGTGGATTTCAAATAACGGACCGACACTTTTTAAAGAAAAGACACCCCACGGCATAACGTGTCCTCCGCCATGCTTCACTGTAGGAAGAACATAGGTCGAATCATACCTTGTATTGTTAGGTCATCATCGTATGTAGTGTCTGCCATCACTACCAAAAAAATTTCAAATTCGATTAATGGAAAAATAGAACATTTGTCCAGTTTTCACTTGACCAGACTTTCTATTCCTTGGAAAATGCCAGTAGGGTACGTCGGTATTTTTTTTTTTACCTCTGAAAAAATTTTAACACCGACTTTTCCATAAAGTTATGTATCACGTCAGCATCATAACACGGTAGACTAAGTTATTTCAGCAATATTTTCATTCCGTAAATCGCAATATATTGCAACGGAATTTTCATGCGGATTATCAATGGTTTTTCTCCTGATAATTCTGTCCACAGGAATAGTAATTTACCGGGGTCTCCCGGACCTCTGAAAGTCCTAAAAGCCATGGTCATCTTTTATATAATTTTTAAATATAGTATACAGTCGATTTTACTGATCGATAACTTATCCGCAATATCTCGAGAAGATTGGCCTTTTAGCGACAAACTAATCACTCATTTATGAACAATAATTGTTGAACTTTTTAAACTTGAATTCAAACTATGCTATACACGTTGATTCATTCATAAACACAACCAAAAAACACTTTACGGATAGGAAAAAACTAAAGAATTTTAAGTGGCCGGAAACTTTTGAGAACATGCGTTTTCTTTTATACTTAATTTTGGCAATTAAATTTATTGATATTTACACGTTCTTCTATAAGTAAGTTCCTAAAATTTTTGCTGGCCGGAAACTTTTGACCGCCACTGTACTTGATCAGAAAATAAGAAGAAGCTCAATAACAAGCAAATCGAATTTGAAACAAGCACTGCAAAATGCATGGAGCACAATGTCCTCAAAAATCACCAATGATTTATTAGATTCTATAACGGGACGTTTAGAAGTGGTAATTGTAGCAAAGGGACTGCATACCATGTATTAACTTCATATTTAAGTCTTCAATTATCTTATTTTTTGTACGATTCAACATTCAAATCTGATGTTCTAATACTTATTTTGCAATGCAATTTTTTTAAAAGTTCTATTAATTTTTAATATTTATTTGCAACAAAATTGAATATTATTGTAAAATACTGTCAATACTGCACATTTTTTGTCAACTGTAAATTATACAATGTAATGAGTAAAGATACGTTTTTTCATTATAAAGAAACATTTTATTTCTGGTAAGATTCTTTTACTTTACAATTTTATTACTTTAATATCGATAATTTTCGTAAATTGAATTTTGACCCGCTAGATTCGCAAAATCTCACATTGTGCGCCGGTAGTGAAAAGAGGGGGGAGGAGGGGGTTGACACTTGCCTATATACACAATGGCTATATTCGACACAAATACTGAAGACTGCTGCACATAGGTTAAACATTAGAATTTTGACGTTATTTTCTTAGTCCGCCGATCGAATTTCAAAAATCGAGATACGTTACTACCCTTCTATTACTAAGATATATCGATATGTGAATATCTTATATTACTTTTGTCTAATATCGATATTATAATACATTGTGATTGATCAAGCCACTGCAGAGAATACGTGTTCAATTCATTCTCAGATAAGAATAGATACATACGAAGCTTTCCTTGTCTTTGACTTGCTGCGATTCAACAACAACAATAACAACAAAAAATTTTAATTAGAAGTAATGTCGTTAATTAAAGACATTTTATTTAAGCTCAAGCGCTGTTTATAATTTACACACCCAAAAATAAAAGTAAGCATTGGTAAGAAAAGAGTCTGCTATAGGCGAGATTTGCGCAGGCTAATGAAAAAGTAAAGAATTTTCACTTACTTTTAGAAGTTCTTTCAAATAAGATTATAAGTACCAGATTTAAAAAAAAAAATTCAATCGGATCAGTTTTAAAATCCAAAGTGAAAAAAAAAAATACCACGAGTGAGAAAATAAAGAAAAAACAATTAAACAGCATTAAAAATGAACATTAAAATTTAGAGTCAGAAATATAACTCATGAAGATGTAAATAATTTACACATTTAAAAGAAAAAAAATGAAAAAATAGTATAAAATTGCAAAAAGATTTTAGAACAAAAATATAGTTTAACTATAATTTCTGGAAAGCCATTTTATAGAACATCAAGTGTTTCACCTTGATATTGTATAAAATGTTTAAAATCAAATTTATGACCCCCCCCCCCCAAAAAAAAAAAAAAAAAAAAAAAAACGCATGAAATAGGTTTTTGAAAACACGAGAAACCGTTGAAGATGTTAAAATTCGACACCCAAGCGCTTTCAACTCTTTCAAACAGTCATCATCAGAGGGAATTTCAGAGGTCTAATTGATCGTGAATTACCGTTGGTTAAATATCTAGAGACGAGTCTATTTTAAAGTCGGAGAAGAGTTGAATGTTTACGTTTCAAATTCGCCAGTGATATTTAGTGTGTCATCACTTATTTGAAAGAATTGGACATGCATTATTAAAGAAATATAATATAATCATAATAGCAAAACCATCTGCCAAACCGAAAAGCTTGTCCACGGGAAAATAGACACAATCTCTTTAATGACAAAATGGCATACTTATGGTACTTTTACAGCTAAAGCAAATTAAAAAAAAAATTCAATAACGTAGCTATGACAACTAGGAAAATAGAAGGCAGGCTTAAGGACCATATTACAGACATAAAATACAGTAAACCCACCGCAGCACTATAAAGATTAAACCAGAAGCAAGACATCAACATAGATTTCAGAAATACAAGAATCATAGCCCATACTTCACATTACTACCCATTCATAAATCAGAGAATCACTGGAAATTTTAACTCAAAGGAGTAACACAACGATATGCTCTCCCACAATATACTAGTACTGGTTATAACAGATACTCACAAACAGTATAACGCATAAATCATGCAACCACCCAAGCACTAATTTTTTGGAACACATCACTTGGAAATAATTACATATGTTTTCCTCTCTTTAAAAGATTGCCAGCTTCAGTTCCTCATTTTATCTTGAAATCTAAGTTTTTATAGAAGAAAATGTTTATTGAATATCTTTTTAGCCAATTTCAAATGAAAAAATTCATGGACCGGTGATGACACATTTCTCTCAATAATTCTATCCTACGGAAAAAAATCGTATTGCATAACCTATAAAACATTTAATAGAAATCGATATCAAGAAGCTTCAAAGTACAACATATTGACTATAATGTAAATGGTCAAAAACCAATTAAATGATTCATTTTTAAAAAGTAGCCTACAATATTTTGGAGAGTCCATAAATGAAGGCGATTGGTCTAAGGCTCCATTAACTCCTACATTCTTCAAGTTGCATGTGTGTTTGTGTTTCTACGCATTATACAACGTTATCGATTCTTAAGGGGAGTGATCACCCAGCTTCAGAATTCCCCTTTTTAATATAACGTCCATGGGGGTTTGGTGCATTCATATATTTAAAATATCTTCTCGGAAAATTAACATTATTAACTTCTATTTTTTGTATTAATTTCTTTGAAGATGTCCCAGTGTTTCTTAATTTTCAATTTTTTTCTAAAGTATATACTTTAGAAAAATGAGTAAATTTTAGTAAATTTAGTAAATTTTTCAAAAGTATATTATTTTATATGAAGCGTTAAAATTTTACTCGTAGTTCGTTAGCTTTTAACCATTTAACTGATCGATATTTTTGAAAAAAAAAATTCCAAATAATGTCTATTTTTTTCATGTCTTTTACAGAATTTTTAACCCTAGAAAAATGCTTTTTCTGGTATAGAATAGAATTTAAACCCATTTTTTTTAATGCAAGTGCAATAGCTGAGAAGCTTTCCACCCTTAAATATATTAGAAGCTCTATCTTAATAAGAATGAAATAAATATATACATATTTTTTTTTTTTTTCAAGCAGAAAAAATACCACAAATTTTCTAAGCTATTTAAAAACTTTCAGCGATTACTAGTCATTATTAAAAGGTTCTTTCAGCTTTACAATTTAAGATATCAAGATGTGCATTTATTTGATAAACTCTATCTTTAACGAATAAGAAAGCGAAATAATTAAATGTAATCTTAATTTATTTTCCATATTTTCAGATAAAAAATCAAAAAGCAATTCGTATCATTTCGTAGTTTTTAAATTTCTTCCTATTTCGCAAAATATGGTTCGAGACAACATCCAATAATTGGACTATTTTTTCCGAATTGCACAATTCTCCCCTCCTCGTAATTTTATTTTAAATTATAAATATTAAAGAGCTTCATTTTTTTAAAGAGAAAAATATAAAAAATCATGAGGCAATACTTGAAATGTAGTTCTTCATAATTATTTCATTAAATTCTGCTGTTGTTAGATGGAAATAATTATAAAATTCATCTCCATACGAAATAACTCTTGAACAAGCATGAATTCTCCATATATTTTTCCTATTTTTACAATACTTCATAAACCCAATATGTACTCCATTTTGGTTTTGGATAAAATGATTCTATGTATACATAAAAAGTGTTTCTTCATTGTCTAATGAGAATGACGTATTTTCTGTCATGCATTTATTTCTGAAAAAAAAAAATAATAAAATTAATCTTGTGCACTCCGCGTCATTTTGAGTATGAGCTACCAGCATGTCCGCGTCATTTTGACTGTGAGCTACTAGCAAATCCGTGTCATTACACACATTTTATTCGGTTGGCACCACTTTTTAAAAAGAAGTTTCCTTCAAGCATGCAATTTCAAAAATGCTCTGATTAAATGATGTAAATTTGATTAACTATTTGCAATTGGTTGCTGATATCGGTAGAGAATAGACCTCGTGATGTCCGCATTTTTTTTTACCATTTTTAACATCCATGATCCTTTAGTTTTACTTCTCTTACTTAGACTCTCTAGCGGAAGCCAGGTTCAAAGTTACCAACTTACGTCCTGAGTAGCTGAGTCTTTAGCAAAAGCATGATTGGAGGGGGAAAAATATCAAAAATTGAAACCGGACAAATTTAAAAGGAAAAATGATTAAATCACAGACACCGAAAAGCGGGAAACTTTGCTCTTGTGCGCGGACAACTTCATTAGAGGCCTAGGAAGCTCTTGGCTGTTCGGACGGAGTTCATGACATCATATCACGTAATTTAACGCCGACCCAATCGGCAGAGATGGCTCTTATTTGTAACGCCCCTTGCTAAAACATCTTTCTGCAAGTTTGGGACGGCGAACATTACATGATCTGACTTCATGAACGTCATCCTAAGCCTCGCATTAACAAGCAAAAGCTTCTGTGGCGTCTAATGAAATTGGCCGTGGCTCGGGGCTCTGAAGCTACCAAATGACCGCAGCTCCGTCGAGCTAATTATTATTAAACTATTAGCTGACCATTTGTATTGGATAAACTCGAATCTGAATCCGATAAAATTAAATGTGGTAAACTTTCGTCATCTAAATTTTAATCTAATATGTCAATTTGGTTAGAATTTAATTTTCCAAATGGTTGTCGTAATTTGCTAAATAACAATCTTTTTCCTTTACTTTTGGAGCCAAAAACAAATTTTGAAAGGGAAGAAGATGTCGCCGCATCATTGACAACAGAGTTTTCAACTTATCTTACCATGACACCGCAGAGGCGACAGCGAAATTTTTAACCTACCTTATCATCTCGCGGCAGCGGCGACAACGAAGTTTTCAACTTACTTTACAATATCACCGCAGCACCGACAACGGAGTGCAAAGTGTTAAACAAAGTATAACTCTGCTTATAGTACAGATTCAACTTCAAATAACAACCTCTTCTTGAAATGTATGTAAGTAATAAGGCGGTTATCACCCTCGTAAGAAATAATTCACGACTCTTATTACAGTATTTCTTATATACGGATACTCGAACTTCGTTTCGATCATATTTTGCGCCCTCTAAGTCTTCTATAATGTGGGAAGTCTTTTGTCGCTCTATCACGGCGGGAAGTTTCATGAAGTAGAGTCCTTGAAATGTTTATCACCTGTCTGTGGAGAATTTCTTTTGTTGATTTTGTGCGCTGACCACAGAGCTTTTAGAAAAGAAAGCCCAGAGAAATAATTTACGACTTCTTATCTCAGGGTTTAAGAATGTGAAAAATGCACGTGTGCTTAAACGAAGGTGTGTCTAAAGGTATCTTTACTCTTTTCACGAATTCAAATGTACTATCTACAGTTACCAATGGAAAATGCAGTTAAAAGTGACATTTAATTCATACCTCATTCAAATCTCTTCACGGTATGTTTTCATACTGTTTTCAATACAAAATTTTCGCTTTTACGTTGAAATCCCTATTGTCTAATGATAAGAGTCAAAATAATGGTTAATTCTTCAACACGAAGGCTGAAAGAGTTTCGGTCAAGGCTAGTAGTGTAAACAATAAGAAGCATTTGATCCGAAACCAACAGCTTTGTATTACTCCTAGTAAAACGAAGGGAACAAAATACAGACGTTTGAAACAGCCACCGTTCACTGCAAAACGCATAGCAAGCATTGTTCCTACTACGTGATAATGAAAGTTTCTACATTCCCTTTTTAATTAAGGAGTTTCTTTTTCAAATGCTAAGCATCTTCGTCCAGCTTTCAATGTCAATATAACAATAATATTTATTAATAGCTAGCTCCTAAAATCATTATGAGTTAAAGATGTAGAGTTGAAAATGTGGGGTAATTTCAGCAGATTTCAAATATTCAGAAACATGAACACAAAGCTGCGTGTTTCAATTCATTATCATAAATATGTAGTCATAATTTTTATCTCATTCCAAATGTATCTGTTCCTTAACTAAGGATATTATCCGCATGGTTCACACTGAAAAATTTTAACCCCGGCATTCCTCCCCCCATGGATAATAAATAAATATTCACTGTGCTAACATAACAAGCTGAAAATAAAATATGTCGTTTCTTTCTTTTGTTTGTTTTTTCTTCCATTGTTCCCCTCATATCTGTAAGTCTATATATACATATTACGCTAACGTATGTGACACAAAATCATGGTTATTTGTTAATTGTTTAATGGCAACGCCCAAATGAAACACATCTATTCTGTGAAGCTTCATTTTGGATCATTCGACACAACATCTCAGCTACTATAAGTCTCAATAAAACCCCTCTCCAAACTTGAAGACTTCTAAAAATTATGGAACTTCAAAATATTGTTATTTTTATTTTGTTTTTCTTATTCTATTGTTATAAATAAAAATCATGAATTTTAAAAGTTTCAGTTTCAAATTAAAGTTATGTTTTTATAAATGAAATGAGTGAAAGGATTGTATTATTAAATATATTTTAAATAAAATTAATAAAATACAAAAAAAAAAAAAAAAAAAAAAAAAAAAAAATGCCACGGATACAATATTTGGCGATGCGCCAAGTTAGCATAAAAATACCGAGTGCTTGATTTATCGGCAAAGATGTCATATATGCACCACTTTTGTGCGATTTTTTTTCCGATGCTAATTTGGCGAAAACTTCGTTTTCAATACCAGTTACTCTTTTCTATTTTGTAACTCTTTTCAATTATTTAAAAAAGAAATAATAATAAATAAAAAAAATAATTATTAATTATAGAACAAAACAATTCATATCATAAAAAAAAAGAAAAGAAAAGTAAATAAAAACAGTTTATCAACGAATAAATAACAATTACCGAGTTATCAAGCGAGGCATATATTTGCCTTTTTGTTACGATTGTTCCAATGTAGTGCGTATATGATATATGCGCCTAATTCTTTAGCAGAATCTTCTAATTTTGAAAAAAAAATTGAGCAATTAAAATAAATTATGAATAAGAGCAATATGATTTAATACTTAGTATGCATTTAAGGGAGACCAAACTGGTCGCCAAGGGCGTCTAGTTTAAAATAATTCATTTAATGTTAGAATATCTTTATCAGTATAAAATATCCGTTTAGTGAGCATCACAACTAATAAATGGAAACTCTTCCAAATAATCACAGTGGCAGTAGCGGCTCGTCAGCGGGTGCTGCATGAGATTTTACCTACCACTAAAATTTAACAGAATTTTTCAAATTATTTATTCGACAAATTTTGTTGGTTAAATAAAACTGGAATTACCATACAATTTTTGTGGTGTGAATTAACTGATGCAGCACCCCCTGACGAGCCTCTACTGCAAAGTGGTCCTATTGTCTGATCTTATTAGCAGCATTTTTGGCTTCTTATGGTAGTTCTTGGCGTTTTGCAATCTTGTCCTGAGCAATGATCACACATGCTGAAATATTCCTGTTTGCCTATAACGCGTTCACACGCATTCAGACACTTAACGAATGGAAACAGAAATCTACTGTTTATAGGTTATTTCCATCCTCACTCTAAAGTTTCCATCTTTTTTTCCTTCATGAGCTTATAAAGAGACCATGCTTTCCAAACATCTGCTTAATACTTTCCGGCACAGTGTACCCAGTCCGGGATCTCTAATTCAAATTCCAAACTTGCAAATGACACCAATAATATTTTAATAAAATTTACTTTTACCGTGTAAGCTTAAGTTAAGCGGTTCTTAATTTCTCAAAAAGTTGTTTCTGAATTACGGTGTCAATCGATATTTTCTCATATTACTAACAGAATTCGTCCGAGCCGGAAAGGGTTAAGAAATTGCAAAAAAGTTGTATACACTAATGATGATTCTGTTGAATAAATGTACATGGCAACACCATGAAAGTCATAGCTGCCAACTTTTACGCATTTTTCCTACCACAAAAATTTTATAGTAAATATTATCTTATTTAATTGTCAAAATCCTATAATTAAACAAATGGAAAATCTCAGTACAATTTTAGTGGTAGCACAAATGCGTAAAAGCTGGCAGCTATGATGAAAGTTAGAAAGTTTGATTGTTGAAAATATGTTTTATGCCATTAACACTTGAACCGCTAAGGCGATCATTTTGACCGTTTCGAAACTCTCATTCCATACCAATTTGCTTCTGTTTGTAACTTTCAGATTCCCTGACTTTTCCTAGAATCGAATAAGCTATAATATGCCAGTGATAAATTTTCCAGTCAACCAAAATTTACGAAGTATTGCAGTACCATACCTACCGAAACGGTCAAAATGAACGCCGTCTAGTACATGTTGTAATAATTTTGCTTTTAGAGCGTTCTCTTAACTGTTTATCAAATGTCGTTTAGTTCTGGAAAATTCTTTCTTCTGATCAGTTTTCAGTGAATAAAACTAAGATAATATATCACTGAAAACAAGCATTATTAACACAGACAATCGTGGATGAAAAGAAATTTAACAAGTGTTTGAACAGCCCCAAAATTCTTGCCAAAGGTGATATTATGTTGAGAGTTTATCAAGGAAAAAAGCAAAAATGTTTTTTAATTCTATGTTCTCAACATCCACCAATTACATTTGAAACTGGTGAAAAACAGAAACTGTAAAGTTCTATAATTCTACAAAATTTGGCGTCGACATGCTCGACCGGTTGGACGAGAAATTTTCAACAAAAATTAATTCTAGACAATGGGATCTGCAAGTATTTTATAATGTTGTTGATCTAGCAGGCATCGTTTAAAAATCTTATT
This sequence comes from Maratus speculifer, assembly GCA_964019185.1. NCBI lineage: Eukaryota > Metazoa > Arthropoda > Arachnida > Araneae > Salticidae > Maratus > Maratus speculifer. Next base: position 213,382,191 of record OZ025299.1, read on the forward strand.
ACTTTTTTTTAATCGTAAATAATATATATATATTTTTTCAGATTAGGGTTCGATAAAAACCGAATTTCCTATGCTCTGCGAACCATAATTAAAGAAATTGTTTTCTCTAAGGCTTACATTTTTGGATATGGCCTTGCATCCCCTCTTGACTCCTAAAAAGAGGGAAATTTTTGAAAAATTGCTTCGTCTTTTTTCTGATATACTGACACCCATCATCATAAAAAAAGTAATCTTTAAATTTCTGATAGATTTTGCGATATATTTTCTGCTTGCAAGATTGCCAGAGGTGAAAGTGTTTGAAAATTTTTAACCATTTGAAAAATGGTAATTGTTTTCCATCGAGAATAAATATATCTGAATTTTTGTGATGTCCGCATTTTATTCCTTTTCTGATTGGTCTAGGAATATTAATGTTTAATTCATGGCGTACGCAATATATCACTCTGTTATTACGTAAGCCACATTTTGATAACCATAAAAATGATATTTTACTGGGTTTTTTTTAAAGGGGGGTGTCAGCAAAAGGTTACAGGGATCTACTATTTTCATTTTACTTTCAACAGAATTGAAATACCTCTGTTGCCACGATGACAAAAAAGCATTAAAACTGCAAAATAATTAATAACCCCAAAACAATTGAGATACAGCTTTCAAACAAATTGCATTTAAAAGTATATTTTTCCCCTATACGTAAAAGTTGAAAATGTGCGATGTTCAGAACTTTAAAAATTTGCAGTACCAAAAATTGCAAAACTGAAACTTCATTTAAAATTTGAAAGTGTTGCCATTCGCAAAAGGATGTATGTGTAGGAGTTCTTATGTCAATTATCTCTATTTTAAAATTAAAACTATTCCAAATTAAAATCCCTTCATTTTCTGTAATTAAAGCACATGCTCCCGTATTTTTTGTAATTTTTTTTCTGCCCTTTCTCACTCTCTTGTGTGTGATAAAAGACTCTTCTAAAATTCTCATACTTAAATATAAAAGAGTACACCCCTGTACCATTAAAAATATAAATAAAGATAAAAAATAAAAGCCTTTTTGTTGTAAAGCTGCATTCCTACGAAAGCAGTGTAATTGTAGTGAAAAGCAACAGGTTTCCACTTAAAATGGACCACGCAGAAGCTCATTGTAAACCTAGGTTGTTAAAAATATAATAGTATAGTTTTATGGTCTGGGAATAGGTTGAAAATGTCATTTTCAAGAATGAAAACAACAGGCTTTAAAATGCTCCCTTGTCCATAATCTCTCCCAGGAAAAGACCTCCCTGAATTATGCATTACTAGTGAAATTTTATGGCTATCATAAAAACGGGAAACTGAACATTAGATGTTCTTTCGTGGGAATTGCAGACGCGGGTATGCACCTGCTTTTTTGAGAAGGGTATGTGTACACCACGTGATTTTGTTGTTTCGTATTGCCTTATTTGGATATGAATGCTTGCAAGAGTGTATAATCTAATCAGGATCTACTCTCTGGTCCCAGTGAGGGGGAATACCCCTGGACTTACACAGAAAACCCAGTAGAAAAGGACTGATCGTAAGCGCTGGAATGTAACATGTTTAGTTTAGAAAAGGATTTTTCGGTAAGAGGTGGTGAGCGTATTTGCTGGAAGTTTTCCACCCCCTCGAAAAGAGGGGGGGAGGTGAAAATAATGAGAGCCGAGTTTTCGAAAAACAAAGGCAGTACGAAAAAAGATTGTGAAGCAAGAGGTGCTATAAAAAACTTCGGTCCCATGAAGGGACACCTTTTCAAATCTACTGTGTAACAAGTCCACGAGGGGTCTTAGAAAATTGTAGGCTTTCCTCCACTCAGTATTAGCAGACCTTGGGTCACCAATGAGTTACATTAATCGACGTTTGAAAAAAGGACATTCTGGGAAATCACTATGCCCCGCCATTTGCAGTTAGACGAGAATTTTCGACGTGGAAAGAAGGAATGTGAGTAAATGAAAATATCTGAATACAGTCCTGACCCCCGGCGTTCCTGTTAGCTTTCTGAGGAACTCTTGGAAGCTGTAAAGATCTGTGAGTTCCCTTCATCGATATTTAGTAAGAATGCCTTACAAGGATTGATCCGTCGCTAATTAGATTGACCAAACTGAACTTGGAGGAAATACCGGCAAATAAGACATTGTTTACAGTCAGAGTTTTCCGATGAAGTCTGGAAGCTATGCCTGTAGGAATTGTCTGCTAAGTAAGGATGATTTTTGTGTAAATTTATATGAGGTAACAACCAGTCCTGAGTTTATCTCATTTGACAATTACAAATGTTATACCATTTTCGTTTGAGGTAAGAGAATTCCAGTATTCTGAGTTGTAAAGTAATTATTTATGGCCTTTATACATGTATATTTATATCAAAAACTGTTAGTTACATAAATGTATTGAGGATCATTGGTTGCCTTGTAAAGTAACTATTTATTGCTTTAATCTATAGAAAGGAAATTTTAGTAATTCAATATTTATATATAGTATGTGTTATTTAATAAACAGGATTTTTTTGTTAAAGTAAATATATGCTTCCTTTTACTTTATCCTCTTTCCTTTTTTATATAATGATGGAGTTTAAGAAACTCTAACTCAGGTTAAATGTTTTTTTTTATTAGTTAAAATTTACCTGGGTATAAAACATTTTGCTTAAACAAATATTTGCTTTATCTTATTTTTATCTTATCCTTGGATTAAAATAGACTAATTTTTGTCTTTAACAATTGTTTTAGATTAAAATCTTAAGTAAAGTGATTATTCAAATACTAATACTTACCTGAGGAGTTCAATATAAATTTAGATGAGATAATTTTAAGTTTACTCTGTAAAATTCCTTTTTATAATTTTAATGGAAAATAAAAATATATAATTGACTATTTTTCAAAAAAAAAAAAAAAAAAAAAAAAAAAAAGTAATAACAAAGAGAAATATACCCAGTAATTCTCTAATTAAATCTCACATTAAGACTCTCTGATTAATTTACATGAAAAGAAAAAGTGAGTTAATAAACTATACTTCAATTAGAAAGATAAATGAAAACATTTCCACTATATCATCATAGGCCAATGCCATTGCTTGCTTTGTAGGGTGTTTGTTTATAAATGTTATTGATATTTTGGTTTATTTTGCAAATTTGTCTTTTATGGCTCTCTGAATATCTGAGAGATTGCAGGGGTCAATTCTCTTCCTTTAATTTAATTAATAAATATTAATTATTCTCTCTTAAGTACTAAAATGCATATACCGTAATTTCGGGTGTATAAGCCGCGGATCAAACAATTCTTTTTGGACCCAGAAATCTAATTTAGTAATTGAAGACAAATACTTACGGCGATCTAAGTAGTTACACTTATTTCCTAAAAAATTCTGGGTCGAAAAAAAATTGTTTGACCCGCGGCTTATACACCCGAAATTATGGTAATACACTATAAAACAGTATTGGTAAAGTTGTTGCTAAAAAAAATGCAGTTGTTAAAAAAACTGCTACAGATTTATAGATAGATTGAGATCTAAACCGGTTGAGAATCTTGTTGTTCTTTTTATAAGTTGTCTCTATTATTTTATTAATATGCAAAGTGAGAAGATTATAATTAATTTTTAAATTGCTTTTTATTATTTGCAGTATTGTGATTTCAGGCTATTTCTTCATTTTCTAAATTTATTTTAAATGTTATTATTGAGTTTACTTTAAACTTATTTATCTTATAACAACAAGATTCATGAAATTGGAAATCTATTTCAGGTCTCAATTAATTTAGTAATTAAATAGGTGAGGTAAGCAAGTCTATATGTCAGTAGTTTATTAAAATGATTATTTTTAATTGATGTTTATGCTTTATAATAATTGATAAATGATGAGTAGGATTTCAAATTGAAGTAACTGAAATTTGTAGCAGGGTCCCAACATATGCTTTATGCACAGATATGTTTGTCCTTTATAATGTAGATAAATTAGATATAACTAAATAAGAAATTGAATGAATTCAGAAAGGACACTGCTATCTCTTTATTTTGTTTAAAAAAGTAACAGAACCTTTAGGATGAAAATTATTGTATAAATGATAATCTCTTCGATATGTTTCACCTTTATTTAACATTAACTATAAAATAAACGTGCATTGTTTACAAAAAGTGAAGAAAATATTTTTTTAGAATAGAATTTATTTATGTCTTAAATTTTAGTCTTTGTAAAAAATCATTTTCCGAATGTTTGTTGTAATTTGTTAAATTACATTTTTTATTTTTGTTTTATTTTATTTTTATTTTATTTACCCACCAAAATACTACATTACACCTAAATCATCCTAAAAGAGTTTGATGTATTAATTTCCTTCCTGATAATCACAGCCTTTCCTCTTCTAGAAGTCTAAAAAGAGAAAAAAAATCCATTGATTACAGTTTGTGGTCAAAAGATTAGAGACACCTCTTAATTGAAAGTAAACCACTCCTACAATGACATAGAATGACATAACAAAGCAGAGTTGCTTATATAAGAAACTCTCACCTTTATATGATGTAGTTAGCACGAAGGTTTCAGTAAAAATGGGCAAGAAGAAAGATATAAGTGTTTATGTAGTACAAGGGAAGATAGTTGGTGGAAGAAAAACTGGTCTTTGAAATATCTCGGAAACGAAGACTTTTTTAGGATATTTACGTCGAACAATATCTTGGGCGTTTGGAGAGTGGCAGTTTCGAAAACACATTCAAGTGATAAGGATCATTCTTTCCGAAAAAGGCTGATGAGCAAGAGAGGTGAAAGAAGAGTGGCAGGCATCGTCCGCGACGACAGAAGTGAAGCAACACGACAAATTTCAGCTCAAATCAATGGAGATACATCACAAAGCATATCCCGAAGCACAATAAGACGGACTTTGCAAAAGATGGGTTTCAGCAGCAAGAAACACCAAGAATGTCTTTGGTATCACAATAAAATAGAAAAAGACGAATGTCGTAGATAAATAAATGACGAAATTGTCCATTTGAGGACTGAAAACAGTAGTCTTATGCGATGAATATCATTTCCTGCTCGTTCATCCAGTTGGAAAAATCAGAATATGGTGCAAACAGCACGAATTCATGGATTCTTTCTACGAAATGACAAGTTTTGAGACTGGTGGCGGTGGATTTCTGATATGGGAAATGTTTTCCTAAAATACACTAGATCTCTTGATATCTGTGGACATAACTCTTACCAGCACAGTTTATCTCAATATCTATAACGCAGTTATGTTATATATCACACTTTTAGCTGCATTTTCAGAGATAATTTGATATTTTTTACAAAATTTAAAAATGTATTTGTTTTATGCTTTCTCCCTCCCCGGAGTGTAAACTTATAAAAGCAAATTGTACCCAAAAGATTTTTTTGCTTCATGCCTCTCCCTTAGCAAAAGCTTAATTTCTAAAGGGAGTTTTAACATCTGGCTTTAGTCATTAGGATTAAATGTACGTTGTTTATTACATAAACGCTTAATCACTCTTATCCCCGCCTTATAAATTTCCCGTTTATCTCTTTTGTATGTAACCACTGAAATTCTCCTCTTACTAAAGAGAAAAAAAATGAAATGAGACATTTGTTTCAGCTACGCTTTTTACATCCTACGAGATTAAATGCTTATTTGCAAGTTTAAGACATAAGCTGTTTTAGCAGCTCGCATACTTTGAACGGTCATTTTATTTCTTTAATTTGTTTCTAGTGATCTTTCGGTCGCTTCTGCATGTAAACATTGTAACGTACAAATATTTTCTCAGATCACCTTTCTCATAAAATTGATGGACTCCTTGCTTGATGACTTACAATTAAAAGGTGTGTACACATATCAGGATTATTTTATTTTCAGTGCGAATTCTTTTAATGAAATGTGCAGTAAATTAGGTAAAACTTTAAATATCATAGCTAAATGCAACTTATCACTGTACACCAGAGACTACTGGTTGTACACTGGACAACCTTCGTCTTGTGTCCAAAAACAACTGTGTTTGCAACTGAGTAGCTGCACATGGCCGACCTTGCCCTTGTCGATGTCTAACCATTCTATGTGCCTTTGAATCGATTCCATAGCCTTGCATTGACACTTATTGTGACTCCAATAGCGTCAACTACACGTCTGGGAAAACACAAGTTTCCCCAGATTCAACTGCTCGATAACACGTCAAATCATGGATTTTGGCAGATCCCATTACTGTAACATTTTTAAGTCACCTTTTCTCAAAACACGAACTGAGCAATTGAATTTTACAACTGAGACAGTGAAACTGACATTTCTGCAAAATCCTGCTTACTGTAAATAGCTTCTCTTTCTAGTTTTGACACGATAAAGTTTGATTTGCATGTGAAGTTTTCATCTGTTTTCTAATACGCTCTAAATTATGGATGTTTTATTTTAGGTTGCTTATAGGTGTAAATATTTGTGTAATTTTGTAAAAACCATGTGTTCCCCCCAATTGTTTTGAGCAGTGTACAATATTTAATACAGGGTGATTATAATTAAAGTCCGAGTTTCAAAACGCTCTAAAAAGCGAACCACTCGTTAGAATGGCGTCAAAATTTAACAGCGTATTATTGAAGAAGGGGGAAGAACATGAACCAAAAAAAAGTTCCAAATTTTAGCGAACGATGGCGCTGTAAGCGTCAGAATTACTACGACTACAAAGCGACTACAAAGGACAGATCGTAAAACAACGGCTAAGGCGTAAGTTACACGATATAAACCAACTGTATTGTTCAGTGTGCATGACTGTACGCGTGTGATACTGTTAGTTACGTAAGCCCGTCCACCACGGCAAGGTCGTACCACATCGGATGGGAAAAATCGGTTTTTAACTGTCCTGAGGCCAAAAACTGCATAAAAAGTATCTCTCCAATCGGTTTTTAATTGTCCTGAGGCCAAAAACCGCATAAAAAGCATCCATCTAACCGGTTTTTAATTGTCCTGAGGCCAAAAACCGCATAAAAAGCATCTATCCAATCGGGTTTTAAGTTTGGCGAGACTGGCGCAAAACATGTTCAATATGCTGTCCGCCGTTGTGGGCAACAAGATTAAATCGGGAAACAGCATGTTCCACAACCGATCGAAGTGTATCCGGGGCCAAGTTCAGAATGTGTTGCGCAATGCGTGTCTTTAATTCAGCTACGTTGGCAATCGGAGTACTGAACACAATATCTTTGAGATAACCCCACAGCCAGAAATCACACGGATTTCTGGGATCAGGTGATCGGGCCGGCCAGGCTGTAGGGAAATAACGACTGATAATTCTAGCATTTTCGAAATGCCGCCTCAACAACTGCTTCACTCGATTTGCAATGTGCGGAGGAGCGCCATCTTGCATAAAAATGATACTATCCAGACATTCACGCTGTTGCAGAGCTGGAATGACGTCATTACGCAAAAGAGACTCATAGCGCTGACCATTAACGGTAACGGTAACAGGACCTAAATCACCCGTCTCCTCGAAAAAATACGGCCCTATGATAAATGATGCCGTAAATCCGCACCACACAGTGAACTTTGCAGGATGAAGTGGTACTGGGTTCGTTGCGAGTGGATTTTCTGTTGCCCATATTCGGCAATTCTGTGTATTGAACATATTCCGTCAGGTGGAAATGGGCTTCGTCTGTCCACAGAATTTTCCATGGTCAATCATTGTCCACTTCCATGCGAGTGAGAAATTCCAAAGCAAAACGTTCTCTTGCTGGCAGGTCAGAAGGGGACAACTCCTGCACATGGTAAATTTTATACGGATAGCATTGCAGGATGTTTCGTAGAGTGTTATGTACCGTGCTCACAGGCCTGTTCAATGTTCGGGCAATTCTCCGTGCACTGCATGGTTGCTCACCACCGCTAGACTCTTCCTGAACTGCTGTGGCCACTTCTTCAACTACCGCCGAATCATATCGTTTCCTTCCTCTACCAGACTGCACATCAAACGAACCTGTATTTTCGAATTTTTGCATCATTTTCACCAGACTTCTGACAGTCATTGGTCCAGCGCCTTTTTTCATACCCTTGAGAGTTCTGAACTTCTGCAGAGCCACTGGTGCAGAATCACCGTTCTTGTAATAAAGCTTTACAAGCAGAGCACGATCCTTCATTGAGACACTCATGGCCAACGTCTGAGAAGCGAAATGAGGAAATGCCGTTTACCCAACGCTTTTATAACACCTGAAATTGTCGTGCGCATGCCAGGTATTTTAATTTACCTATACTGACGCTTACAGCGCCATCTGTCACTCAAATTTGGAACTTTTTTGGTTCATGTTCTTTACCCCTTCTTCAATAATACGCTGTTAAATTTTGACGCCATTCTAACGAGTGGTTCGCTTTTTAGAGCGTTTTGAAACTCGGACTTTAATTATAATCACGCTGTAGATATCTAAATATTCAATTGCGCATACAACAACGAAATAAAATTATTAATGTTGCCTTTCCAAGATTATTAAGTTGCGTAAATGATTGAATTTTTCAATGATACAAATTACTAATCAAACGCAACTAAAATTATCTGAAACATAAAATTGTTCTTTACTAATTTGAAAGTTTTATTTCTTTTTACTAAAAAGAGTGGTGCGATTTTTTTTCTACAAATTATTTATAAACAGTGTGTCTCATCGAAATAAAGCCACTTTGATTTTGTACCGTCGTTGGACGGGAAACAAACCAATGGGAAGGAAACAAATATTATAAGAAAGTTTGTTTACAAATGCATATTTACAAGGAGTAACTCACTCCCTGCCTTTCCTGGGCAGGGAAAAAAATAAATGTTTAAAAAAAGAGAGAGAAAAAAGTAACCCCCCGAAATAAAGCCACTACTGCAAAGCCACTAGCAAATATATCCGGCATACTTATATATAAGATGGAATATACGACGTGGTATATCACTTTTTCGTCCACCTTTTTTATACATTCATTTTCTCCCTGGGATTGAGTTACTCCTAGTAAATATAGATTTCCATATAAACTTTCTTATTACATTTGTTTCCTTCTCATTAGTTTGTTTCCTGTCCAATTACGGTGCAAAATCACAGTGGCTTTATTCAGGGCCTGATTACTAACGGGGCACTCTCCCACCAGGAAAAAGAAATAAAGAATTTTTCCTTATTCATGACAGTAATCTTGCATGAAAAGGGCGTTTAAAGAAGACGAAAATTTCTATAATTTTTTTCTGGTGAGAGAGTGCCCCGTTAGTAATCAGGCTCTGGCTTTATTTCGATGGGATACACTGCATTGTCGCCTCAGACCAACAATAGGACATTTAGTAATAATCGAAAATATCATGTCTGACATGCTGCTATGGAAAAGTGTGTCTGCAGCTAGTGGAATAGTAGAGAATTTTTATGAAACAGATCTAAGATATAATATTAAACATAACTTTGTGTTTCAAAAGTTGTTCCACTAGATGCGAACAAAGTTTCTCATAGCAAAAAGTCAAACATCTAATTTTTTATTATTATTAGATGTTCTACTGTTGCTCTCAGGTGACGGTATTTGCATCCTTTTTTAATTGATTAATATTTTTAATTTTTTTTGTGTGTGTGTTTATGTTTGCAAAAATTTCAATGCGTGAAAATTTTACATATGTTTAATAAAAGATTAAAAAATTCAAATTTTACGCAGCATTATGTTTAAAACATTACCTATCTTCTAAAACGAAAGCTATTTTATTCATGCATCTTAAAAACGTTAACATTAATAACGAATAAACATTAATTTCTCTCCAATTCAGTAAAAATATTTATTTAAAATGTATCATTCTTAAAAAAAAAAAAAAAAAAAAAAAAAAAAAAAAAAAAAAAAAAAAACTTTTTATTACGAAAAACTATTTAACTTTTTAAAATACTGCATTCAAAACAAAACAATCCGAAGGCAATTAACAGAAAAACACATCTTTATCTTCTAAGCTAAACAATCCAACTGGGGTTCTCAGGTTATACAATAAAAATGAAAACTATTTTTCATTAATTGAAAATTCTAATAGAATTTTTTTTTTTTTTTTTTTTTTTTTTTTTTTTTTTACATTTAACACATATTTTTATATTGCACATTAGCAACATAAGAAGAATTTTTGTATGAAAAATAGTAACAATGCATTGAATTAAAGTTTTGAAATGTATTAAAAGCTCTATTCATACCATGAATAAATATTCGAAGTACACACCGAAGTTTTGGCTCCGTACAGCAGACTTTTAAATTCCTATTATTACAGTGGCTTATGCGCGTAGTTTAATTAAACGTTCGTAAAATTTATTTTTAATTTAAATTATATTTTATCGCGTTATTTATTAGACTAAGAAGCTTTAATTTCTTTAAAACTGTATTACTTAGAAGCAAATGCTGAACTGTTCATATTCTTTTAAATGCAAACTGATTAATCTTTAGTAATCGTTCTGCACGCAACAGATATATAAAAAAAGCATTCTTAGCAATTATTTTTAAAACTATTAAAAAAACAGCTAACTGAAATACAATTTTCAAACATATTGAATTTAAAAGAAAATTCTTTTTGCTATTCGGAAGTGTGAAAATTGAAAATTTTGTATATTTAGAAATTAAGCGAAATTTATTGGTGAAGTGTTACCACTGTCAATATGACGTTAGCGTTACTCATGAACATGATTTTGTTTTATAATATAGATTGGCTAAAATACATACAATTGTACAGGTATATTCTTTAATTCTCAGGGATAAATATGTAATATATATTCTTAATCAGGATACCAATGTATTTCGTAGTTCTTTAACTATGCCGTCATCTTTACTCATGGATATCTTTTTTTCACACCGTTAAAAGTTCTGTTATAGTTTGAACAAAATTTTGGTGCTCAGTAGCTGCCACCATCAGATGGTGAATCTCGAACTAACATTTAGAGCTTCATATTACAATGTTGTTCCAACAATTAGAACTCTGCTTCAACCAGAGCTCCAAATGTTGGTACCAGGCTTCAAACATCTGATGACGGCAGCTACTAATCACCAAAATTTGGTTCAAACTAGGACAAAATTTTTAACAGTGTAACATATGAGGGCTGTTCAATAAAGAACGATAATAATGATTTGTTGCCATAGTTTATTCTACTTTTATATTCCATATTTAGCTTAACGTGTAATAAATACGTGGCAATTATATTTGTTGATTTATTTCCAGTAGTACGTTAGTAACAACCATGAAAGTTTTGACACTTTCAGTTTCGCCTACAGGAACGAAGGAGGCAACACGCAATGAACAAGAATAATCTTAATACATATGTTAAGTGTAAGCTAAAATGATCTTACCTGCCGGAAATTCAGCATTCGCCAGAAGAAATTGTCAGTCGAAGATTATACTATAGCATAGCAGACTTATGGAGAGGCTCTTCTTCCATGTAGAACAGTCAAAGGATGCTTTGAGATGTTTAACCCTTTCAGAGGCAAGATACTTTCATCTGTAAACTGATGAAGTGAGTGAATGATACCAGAAATTACAAACAAATTTATTTCAAAATAAGGAAAAGCTTTCGTTCACATACTCAGTAAAAGGAAATTTTACATCAAATATATGCTGGTGCCAGTGAAGCATTTAAGAATTAAAATTAAGTGGTCCAAAAATGAACCACCGCCCTCGAAGAGTTTAGAAAGAGAAAGACAATTATCTTCAAAGAAAGACGGACCCGGAGTTATTGTAACTGAGATTACAGAAATCCACATAATACCATCGCTATTATATATATATATATATATGTAACGATAAGGCGATTTTCTATCTAAATGCATCAGTTCTCGTAGAACACTATCCCTGCTGTATAATACGACTATTCACTTAAGAACCAATAGCAGGATGAGCAGTCAAGTTGGTAAACAATGGATTTGTTCTCTTAAAAGTTTCTCCGGAATAAATGTAAGTCAATCAGTTTTTTAATCCATATTTATTTAGATCAAGCCATAAAGTTATTCCACATATCACCATTCCACACATCTAACACTACAACATTCGCTCTCCAAGCTGCGTCATTTCGGCGTTCTAAATTATCGGAAGAATTTAACGGGCGTCCTAGCAGTTCAAGAGACAGATGTATTCTGAATGCTCCGAAAACCTAGAATGAAACTCCAACACTCACACGAAAAAACTAGCCCCTCCTTAGTCTGCGTCAGTAAATTAAAAATCCAATTAGGATTACCGTAATTTCGTGTAGATAAGCCGCAGCTCAAACAATTCTGTTTCGGCCCAGAAATTTTCAAAAATAAAATTTAACATTTTGTATCGCGGTATATATTTATATTAAGTTACTGGATGGATTTTCTGGGTCGAAAATGAATTGTTTGAGCTGCGGCTTATCTACACGAAATTACGGTAACTTCGAGGCTGCGCGTCAGAAATCATCACCTCTGATTGATATAAGAGGCGTGGCCTTCCCGTAAGAACTCCATACTGTCTCGCAAATAGACTACCCTGCTAACATCCGCGCATTAACACAGAGCAGATGATCTTAATAAAAAATAAAATTAAAATCTCGATAATATTCTAAAAAGGAAAAATATTACGAAATCGTTTCCCGCACTTTTTGAGAAACAAGCAATAGATTATTAATAAGTTAAATAAAATAAGAAAAGGAACTTTAGCTGTTAAAATATTAATACATTACGAAACTAAGATTAAAAATATGTTCCACAAATTTAGAAATAATAGCTCATAGAGGGCAATATGGCGCAATTTTTTTTTATTTTATTACATATATATATAAAAAAATAGAGATGAAAACTATTAAAACTATTACAGTATTATAATGGCTTACCACACATACGTTGGTAATAGAAAAGTGAACATGAGGCGTGTTTTTGCGTCACTATTCGGACATTCCTCATAACCAAACAACAGGGTATTCATGTGGAGGTTATTCGAAATTGAAGATGATGTTTAAATAACATGAGATGAATTCCCTAGTGTAATAATGCACATGGACTGACGTCTTCATCAGGAGGAAGGGAAATTTTCAGCAGACAAGAACATACTTGCTCATTGCGTGTTGCCTCCAGTCGTTCTCGTAGGCGAAACTAAAACTATCTAAACTTTCATGACTGCGACTGATGTACTACTATAAATGAACAAAAAATTACCACATATTCATTACACATTCAAGGTTGCCACTTTTTAGAGAATTTTCCAGACAAAATATCAGTATTTTTTTTTAATAATAAAAACTATCTAGATTAAACGCAAGGAATTTTGTCATATTTAAAGGTATATTTTCTGTAAGAAAGTACTACAGTCGAAGAATTTCCTGGTTTGAAAATTTCCTGAAGCGTGGCAACCATGATATAGTAAGCTAACAATGGAACATAAAAGTAAATTTATGTATAATAAAGTATGCTGAAAAAAAAATTATGACAATTTTTTATTGAACAGCCCTCGTAGATTTATATTCAAGGCGTTTTAAGATGATTGAAGTGTGCTTTAATTTTTTGCCTGTTGGAGATAACGTAACTAGCAAAAATATTAAAAATAATGCTGAAATTAAGATTTTGCGGATGCTGTATGTATATTTCAAATATTACAGATTTTAAACTTTTATGCTACCCATGAGTCTTATAAATTATATATTTCGAAAAAAAAAAATCTTTGTATTCTGAGAAGTGTAACAGTAAAAAATAGTCTTCCACAAACAAAATTCACCAAGTAAAGGTACTTTAAACTTTATGAATTTCCGGAGCTTTCCGGCACAAATAATCGTCCATCCAAAAAAAAAAAAAAAAAAAAAAAAAAAAGAGAATACTGCAGATGACGTGAAAGAACGAGAAATGGAGAAATTCCCATTAAGATTTCCATACCTGAATGTATTGAATTAGCTATAAAAGTACATAACCAGATTGAAAAAAACTATGGAAGAATAATTTATTTTTAAGTCATATTTGGTTAAAAATAAAGAAGTATTAAAAAAAATTAAGTGATTTTTAAAATATTATATGAATTATCATAACTTTTATTACAGCTGCACGTAGAAAAGGACGGTAATATGTTTGACTATAAACAATATAAGATATTTTATTCATTGTTAAAATCAGAATGAGTGGGCGGATTTTACGGACTATTGGAAGCTTGGCTCTGACCACAGTTTTTAAATTAATTTTAACTTGAATAAATTTATGTGTGTGTGTGTGGATGCTTTGTAAAACATAGATGCCTTCACCTTCTCACTAGGCTGTGCTTCTGTCTGTAAGCCCCTACGTGTCGGGGAGGCTCCGGGTGGAGTGTAAATAAATCTAAAAGTTATATCTGTAATCAGGAGAACTTGCTTCCTCTGGCGGTCAGACACTAAATACCCAACTGGTTATCGTTACCAAAAGGAAATATTTTGATTAGCACAAGAAATTTCTTCTAAAAATAATAAAAACATAAACCAAACAGGAAAAAAAAACAGTTTAATAGTTTTATATAAGAATTCTGTTGTAAACTATCTTTTATATAAAACTTCAGTGAAATTCTCGGCATGTATAATGTTAATAAGCCTGAAAATAAATTGTTCGAATTCTCTCCACGAGTGTTACAGGTTGTGTTGCCAGGTGTTCCGCGTAAATAATGGCTCTAAATGTATTTGACACCATTAATTTCTTACAGTTTATTTCGCCATCTTTAATCGGAGATAATTTTGCTGTTAGACAACTCGATGAAAATTACTTTAAAATACTAGTATCCAGAATATTTAAGGCCCCGATTTACGCGGAGCATCTGAGGGCACTAGTCATAGGCTATAGTTATACAGCGTATGTTTTCTGAAATCTGGATACATTCCAAATGCTTTACACTTATAGCTCTATTAAAATGTACATATTGAAGTTATGAAAATTTAAGAGTTATTCATCGCCAATCATAATGAAATAGTAAGAAATGAATAATAAAAAAATGGAAGAAAAAAAAATAGGAATAGTTTTCCATGAAAGCGTGCGCTCTAAATATTGAATAATTTGATTATATAGTTAAATGGATTCTTTGTCCTGTTTATTTGTTTGTTCAATTTGAATTAATTGGTGTAGTGTCGTGTGTAATTTTCGTGACTATGAGTAAATGTTGCGATTAAAAAGATTAAAAATGGAAACGATGTGATTTATTATGAGCTCTTTTTAATTATGTTTATTTAGGATATGAATATAACATGACTGAAAAGAAACAGAAAGAAAATTTAGACGTCAAGCCTAGATTATGAAACACTTTCCAACACATTCAGATTAGTGTAAGAAAACTTCAACGTTTAATAATGTGAAAGATTACGTAAATAATTTTGAAAACGCATAACATATTTGAAAACACAATTTAAGCAATTGCGAACTACAGCCGAAAAATTATCAGAGTTTTTTTCTGCTGCCCTGTACTTGATATGTACATATACTGCATAGTTCGCAAAAAAATAGGTCAATTATGAAATGCAGATCACAGGTGAAAATTATTTCTTGAGAAATTTCCTTCAATAAGCGGAAATGTGCTCGAATTGTTTTCTGCAGCCCTGTATATGATGCTGCATAAATTTTATACACACAAAGTAATAAGCATAAAATTAGTTAAATTCAAAAAAGCATGCCACAACTGAAACTCACTTCCAGCAATTACCATTCATAGTAACAGATTCCTTTGTGTGTCTCTGTAAACGAAGGATGTTTGAAATACCATAACATCATTAAAATATACCGCAGATGATTTTCTCTGTTGACCGCTATGTAATGGCTTTCTTTTGAATGCTCCTGTAAACAAATTATAAATGCTACACGCTCCTTTCCCTTACAGTACATGCTATGATAATACCATGCGATGATCAATAACATGTATCAATTACAGTGCAATTCCAATATATTTAAGCGAGTACAGACAGAGGGAATACGGCAGACAGATAGACAAACCAGATTCATAAACAAGTTTCAGCTATTTTGGAAAATGTTAAAAATGTCCATGTGCGCGTTTCTTTATATTCTGCAGCTTTGATATATATATTTTTTTTTCTGGTTGAATATTCAAACATGTTTGTTTTTGAAGTTCCTAACATTGTATTAGAAGAAAAAATATGAAAAACATTTAGTGTTTTTGATAATCATTCCTTTGAAAACTATGTTGTAATTTTGCGTTAAAAAATTATCCCTTTAAAATTTTTGCAGTATAACATTTCTTCCTTGTTGAAGGATACTATTTCATGATCATAGCAGAGATTTTTTAAACCTGAGATAAAAAAAAGAAAAACATGCGCTAAGCATAGATTATGAAACACTTTCCAACACTTCCTGAAATATTTTACAAAACTTCGTTAATAAGGAAAATAAGGTATTACGGTCCATAGCCAGATATGTATTCCAATACTTTTGAACAACCCTGTATTTGATCTGTCGGATGATATATAGACATGTTATGGAGAAATTTATTTTAGCGAGAAGACGTCAAACTGATTGAAATTTTCCTTTCAACAATTTATACTAATAGGTGGAAACATACTTGTATACTTTTGTTCAGCCCTGTAGTTTATCTGGTACCTTTAATACGCGAAAGTATTTTGCTAAAATTTAGTTCAAACAAAAATACTTTTTAAATTACTTAAATCACATTTGCAGAAATTATCATCTAAAGTCGACCATTTATTTCAGTTCTTTGCGTGACCCTGTATATCATTTTATCTATATTCTACAAACATTTCTTCGTAAACTGAATGCAGTTCAAAAATGCATAACTTATTTTTAAAAAAGTTACCACCTTTAAGTAAATTAGGCTCTTATTCAGCAACCTTTCCGAGATCTTTTGTGTAACCCCGTACATCTAAGCTGTGTAACTATTAGCATTTATACACACCATATAATATGCATACATTTAGTGAAATTTAAAAGCGTTTATCATAATTAAAAATGAATTTCATCCATCCAACATCTATCATCCTTAACATACAGTTCATCCTTAACATGCATGCATCCATAATATACAGTTTTCAAATATTCTATCGGTTAGAATATTTGAGATCTTTTGCGTGTCCCTGTAAATGTTATATACTTCGTATTATGCATGAAATAACTCACATTAAGTTTCAGCGGCGTATATCAATTTGATTATACATGAAGTCGTTTACCATAATTAAAATATGTCGTAAACTATTCCCTCCCTTTATTATTATCTAATGGAATTCTTTTGTGTGGCCCTGTAAATGTATAATAACTATTCTTTTCACTACATACTTTAAAAAAATGCATATTTTAGTGCACTTTGTTGATGCATATAAATTTGAATAGGTTTGTCAGGGTGTAACATCTTTAAAATTCATTTGAAACGATATTTCCCCATAGGCCGTAATGTAATGGAAAACTTTTGACTGTCCCATTAACTAAACTAAACATGGTAGAAACTTCATTTCCAATAGGGTTTGTGCTAGGATAAATGTCAGTAACGTATTTCACGGCAATCGAGTATATTTACGAGAGTTAGAGCTCGGCGAGATGTCAGACTAACTGAAAGCATTAACACTTTTCAACTTTGTTGGAAAGTGTTAAAAATAAAAGTTATTTTTATCAAAAATTGCTTTTCATTTTTTTACGCTCTTGGACCTTGTATAGGTACTATCATACAGTTTAGCTCCATTTATTTTTATCGCTATAGTTGCATCCTCTCACGACCGAATCGTTCCTGAATAACATCTATACGCGAATATTCTTCTGCCATAAGCTACATATATAAAGTCTTTTTCTGAGTGTCAGATTTTTTTTCACAATGCTTTTATCGATATTTCATTGTATTCAGAAGTTATTTGTAAAATTAACTCTAAAGAATTTAAAGTCATTCATTTCTGTGTTTTCAGAGGGAAATGTTTCGATCCTCACGGAAACTAACCTGCTGATTGCTTTCCATTCAGCGAAGCGTGATGAATGCAGGTGCTTTGGACACATTTCAAATCGTTGCATTGAAATTATATCATTAACGGTGCATCAGTTATTTGAAGATGCATGTATTTGATAGAAAAAAATACGGAAATATGTGTTCTTAAGCGATCGTATAATTTTTTTCAGTAACGAATTTCCATAAAGCTACGAAATATTCCATATATTAAGCGAGCACGATAAGTTTTTTCCGAAGATTTCCATCAAGCTCTTTTCCTTATCTGAAGTCCAGAAGAAATAAAATCTGCGTATGTTTAGTCGGATAAAGTTTTTGATCTAGAATGAATTTTTTCATTCCCCTTTTCCATGCATTGAATAGACTAAATCTGAAATTTGCAGCTCAATCTAATTAGTGGAATGCCATCAATGCGGTCTAAATCGGACAAAATTATTTGCAATATCCCATTATCAAAAAAATATATATAAAAATAGGTAGCGCAGTAAGGAAGAAACTTACAAATATTGAGAACGATTTTGACAACAAAAGCAAAATTTATGTAAAAAAATACATAAAACAATTTTTTTTAGTATGTTCTATATGGTAATCCATGTTGTGGACTCTCATATTATAGCCAGATTTTCAAGATTATAGGGCTTTTTCTAAAACTGAAATTGGAATTTTATTCCATTCCGCCACAACGCATTTCCAGAGTCCACTCAAACCTAGTTGGCTGGCGTTTCACAAGAGCTTGTTTTAAAAGTTTAGACAGGGTTCGCACACTCCTTATATTTTGTAAGGACTCCGGCACCACTATTAATGATAAGAAAATTTATATTTAATTTTTAAAAAACAGAATTCGCAACCATCCCCTCGATTTGCAATTTACGAACTATTTTTCTACAGTGAAATACATTGAAAATACTGTAAAATTTTAGTGGTAGAGCTGTGCGAACCCTGTTAGATTACTCTATTGGTGAAACAACTGAGGACTGGATTGCAATACGTTTAACCTTCCGTCTACCAGACGGGTCCATTGGACCCGACAGCAATATTTCTGGTGTCAATGGTAAAATGAGAAATTGTCGATTGACACCGGAATTTCTAAAGGACTTGTCTAGATATTACGAATTCCTTAATTTAAGCTTTCATTGTAAAAGCAAAATTATATTAAAATATTACTGGTGCCGTTTGCAAGTTTGGAATTAAAATTAGGTGTTGCCGTAGATAAATGGGTATTTTGTCTGGTAGACGGAAGGTTAAACTGTATATACTTGATTTCTGTTTCTCTCGTCAAATTTTCGAGATATGCGACTTTATTTTTACATGTATGGCTGCTCGCTTTATCCTCATTAAACTCAACACTTTTAATGTCCGTAGGATAAAGTTTTGGGATTTCTTCTTTAAAAAAAAAAAAAAAAAAAAAAAAAAAAAAAAAAAAAAAAAAAAGAATTCGAACATTGTTTCTATAATAAGTAGAGTCAAGTTTGACATATTGCAATATTTCTGTTATCTTTAATTTTCCGTTGTAAGAGTTTCCAATAATCACCATAAATACGTTAGCGAAACTTTCTTTGCTATGTTTGAATCAAAACTTCAAGTCTTTTTGGCCTCTTTCCCGCTATTCTTTTTATTACTACATCTATTTAAATAAACCCACTCTTCATCAACTGTGACAATTTTTTTTTTACATTTATCATTTGCTAAATGATTTTCATTTAACCTCCTCAGTCCTGAGACAAATATTACGTAGGGCTACAAAAACGAGCTTAAAATTACTATAAAAAATATCCAAAGATCTATCATTCTATATATCGATGCTTTTGATATTTAGCGCATTCAATTGAAAATGCCTCGGAAAAAGTTTTAACAAATCTAGAAGCATTTAAATTAATTTAAAGTATTTTCTTTTGTGTCTCTTACAGGCAATATCAGGACTTAGGGAGAAAATAATTTGCAACTTGTCCTTCTCTTAACAACATGGCTTGGTAACAGGTGATGAACTGCACATTTTTTCGTTTTAATCGAATTCAAATCTCTATTAATTATTTCATCTGCGGTTGAGGCTGCAGCTGTATGCAAAGATTTTGTGATAGTTCTTTGAGGTATTGGATTTTCCATTACAATCATACAGTGCATTTTAGAAATGTTAGAGAAGGTACGTGCAGTCGTCGGATAGTTCTTTTGGTGTTTTCTATTCGATAACTTTAAAGATTGATACTTTTTTCCTTTACACTGAATAATATCGCTTTGTGCTTCAATACTTTAAAACCATGTTTCTCGCAACGTTTTCTAATCACGGAATATAACTTTCATAGGAAAGAACAAATATACAAGGCCCGCCACACACCAGGAAGACATGCGTCAAAAATCGTGCAACAGGACGCAGTCAAACCAGTTTTTTCTTTGTTATCAGGGTGAAATTGTCGCATGTCTCACTGGTGTGTGGCGGGCCTAATCTTCAAGCCACTCGCTTCTTTTGCATTTCATCTCAGTAGAAGTCAATATTTGTTCACAGCAGCTAATATTTCAGTTACAATTTTATTACATGTTGTCAGATTTCCTCGCCCCTGTTGCTTCTCGTTGTTTTTTAATTTAAATAACAATCGTTCCCAATATGTGTAAACACCTTCTATATTTATATTTAATTTTAAAAATCATCTTCTTAAAATAAAAGGCTTGGCTAGAACAATAGATTCATTTTGTTATCTTTTTCACATAAAGATAATATTTCAATAGAAATGCAAGTAAATAATAAGACTTCTTTTATTTAATCGCCTAAGCTATTTAGCATACGTATTTATAAACTAATCTTAAATCAATAGAATGTTCCTTACAAATTTCGAGTTTGTATTTCAATATTTTGAACGATTCTTTTTGCATAGGGTATGTGATGCCGATGACAAATATTGTATTTATGTACTTTTGGATTTTGATTGCAATTTCATTTTGAGTACATCATTGATACATTATGTACTGCTTATTATGCAAGAGCCTATTATATCCTCATAATTTTGTTACAGTGTCTAGAATGAATCGTTCAGAAATCGGCTATGCCAGTTATACTGAGTCCTTCAATGCACCGTGTGCCACATCTGGCACATACCTAAAAACACTATAATTCTCATTATGTGCCATGAATTTGGCCAATATGATTGCTCTAATTGATCAAGAAAAATCCAAAGAATGGAAGAATGCTTATTTTGTCCATCTCAGATGGCTGCATGTGACAAAAAAAATAGAATTTGTTCTTCGGAAAAAAAAAAAAAAAAAAAAAAAAAAAAAACGTTCTATCGAGCTATTAAGGTAAAATTTATTTTTATTGTTTTTATTGAATACTTAAAAAATATTAATGTAAATAAAGTTGCAGATAAATTGAATTAATTTAAGGCCATTTAATTGCAAAATATAACAATACAATATTAAAAAACCCTAATTTTGCATATAGGGTACACGCCATAATATGTCAAATTTTAAATTTGATTTTTTTAAAACTATTTTTACTATTATTAGACCAATTTATAGATTTCAAATAATTTTTGCCAATAATTTTTGCCTAAAAATAGAAAAAAAATCGTGCTGTGAAGTGTAAAAAAGTGTTAAAATATTAAATCTCTTAAATGTCCACCGATGCTGAAATCCAAAAGAGTTGATCACAGCGACATCTTATTTTCTAAAACTGCAAGAGGATTTCTACTTTAGTAGTTTTGTAATAACACGATGTTTACATGAAAATTAAAAATATTCTGCAGATGTCACTGTGATCGAATCTTCAGATTTTGGTATCGTTGCGCATTTAAAGGTAGTTAAATTTTTAGCACTGTATAGATAGCCGCTTTCTATACTGTTTACAGACGCTGTACTTAGGTTCCGACTTGCTTGGAGTGTAGCCAAATCTGGCAGATTTTTTTAATCAGAAATTCTGAATTCATACCAGAAAATTTTAAATACTAACTATCTTTTACTTTACGGAATGTCTATCATTTTATAAAGCAAACGTAATTAATCAAACTTTCTGATAAGAATTCAGAACTTTTATACAACAAATTTGCCGAATTTGGGCAATATTGCGCGTTTGCTACTGCACTTTGGTTGAATTGTTTGAAGTATACAGCGATCAGAGAATAAACAATGCGAATAACAATGTAAATACAGTTATCAGTAAAACTTCCTACTCAGCGGCGTGCGAATGAAAACTGTGCCCTGGTCAAAGATTCAATTTCGCGCCCCACCCCCTCTTCTTTTTTGTGACAGGTGTCAAAAAATTGAAAAGTGTCGAAATAGAAATAAATTCTATTGAATACATGTTTGACTTTACAACTTTAAAAGGTTTAGTTTTAACAACTAAATAATATAAGATAAAGTTTCACTTATATTTTGACAAACGGTATCTAGAAAACAGATGTGGAATAAATGTATCAACAGTACAGTATAACAGTTTGTAACCCCTTAGGGTTCCAAGTTGAGAATGTATGTTTTTGCCACAAAAAAAAACTTCCCAATGTGTACTTATCTATTTTTTATAAGATAAGAAGAAACAAATCAAGTTGGTAGTATAAATTTGGCGCCCTGCACTTTCCGCGTCCGGGGCGACTGTCCCCTTCGTCCCCCACTTCGCAGGGCCCTGTTTCTACTTGTCCAATAAAAAATACCTACTTAATTACTTTTGTCCCATGTTTTTTACAGATGTATAGACAAAAGTAATTACATACTATTCCTTTCAATTACTCAATTTTTTTTATTTTTTATTGCCGTGGAATTTCTAAAGATCGATCGTTGCTATCGTTAAAAATAGGTCTTGTGTCAAAGAACTTCCAATAAATGAAAGCAAAAACCAGCTAACCTGCTAGGTTGGTAATACTTTTGTTTACTATGGAAGTAGAAAAATAGCAATGAAACCAGTTAACTACAACCTACTCTTTGACCTAAAAGAGGGTGAGGAATTCTTTTAGATGAATCTTCATAGAGTCTAATTAATTTTCTTTTCCTGACGATTTCTACAATCCTTTTTTATTTAAATTTAAAAACAAATCGATAAAAATAAATTAAGGTTTAGAAACCTTTGAAAGCGTGAAAATTAGCTAAAGTTTTAAAGTTGTTATTTTAAAAACTGTTAAACCTTTTTATACAAATTCGAAAGAAATATTACTATAACCCTATTCATATTCCTTTCATACACTCCAAGGATTACTGCTGAATACTACAGTTTTTATATAGTAATCTTAGTTTTATATAATCACAAATGTATGCGATTAAATAAATTAATCATCTTAATAAAATATCAGATTTTCAGAAATTCAATACTTGTTTTACATAATTCATTATTAATGTATTTTAAGCGTGAAATCTTTTTCACTGCTTTAAAAATAATTCAATCATGATACGACAAAAGGTTTAATTGTTTTAAGATCTTTAACCTTTTCGGGTTTGGTGTACTATTAATAGTACATGTCTTTTAATGGAATATTATGTTGTTTTTAAAAATACTTTTGCTACTATCATTGACTATATATTTACATGTAGTCATGTTAGTATATGTCTATGCATTTACTACATGACTTCATTTATATTTAGTCATTTAGTAATAATAATAATTATTATTATTTATTAATCCTCTTTGCGCCGTTTGAGGTTCTTTTATTTTAAACATATATTTCAATCTTTACATTTAAAATAAAAGGTACTTTCCTGAAAGTATCATGTATAAAAAAGCCGAAAAAGTGTTAGAAACTTGTAATATCAGTTAAATTTTATTGTAATACAATATTTTCCAAACATCTCCGAAAATTCTTCCTTAGCCAATTGTCATATGAATAATAATTGAATAGTACTCAAAACAACAACATTCGTTATGTGTCAGACAATGAAATATTCGTTAAACACTAATTAATCTATTTGGATAGCTAGTATTAATTTTATTAACGTAAAAGTATTTTTTTTCTAAAGACTTTGAAAAAGTCGGACTCGAAAGGGTTAAGGTCTGTAGTTTTTTATTTTATTATGAATATTATGTTCACTATTCAAAGACTAATGTATTGAAATACAGTATCAGCCTGAATTAACGGTATCCGATATAACGGTATAGTCGTTTTAACAATGGATTTTATATGGTCCAGATTCAACTACGGTTTTTTTTAAATGTTACATGATCCACGTTTTAACGTTTTCTTCAATGTAACGATACATTTTAATGATTCAGATTCATCTGTATTTTTTTCTATGTTATATGATTATCACAGTTGTTCTCTTTAATAATATTTTTTATGTATTAAAAATATTTTAAAATGTCTTTTTTCTCTATGTTTGTTAGCTAAAGAAAATATAAAAATAGGATAAGTTGTTTGCAGAAATGTGAGCTTGTTCAGTGGATATTTATACAGCTGAAAATCTATGAGCTTTTTTGAATCAATTGAAAAAGTCGATGTAGATATAACGAGAAAAAAGCGATTATAAAAGAATTTTTAAAGTATACGTAATAAAGGTATTTATTTAATTTACTAAAAGAATCTAGTTAAATACTACTGGTAATTAGTAGTCTATATATAGTTTTGATTCAACTAATGTGTTAACCTATTTAACAAGGATTTCCAAGAGACTCTTTGTAGTCGGTAAATAGAAGTTTGAATGTATTTTAAAATTCTTCTTATAAAATATTTAGAATATTTTTTAATAAAAATATCTAATATTGTTTAAAATATTAAATTCTGGACCTAAGGAAAGAAGCATTATTTTAAGCGTTCAAAGATTTCATGATTTCAATAGTCCGGGCGGTCTTTCTTATTTCGAAATCGTTTTCCTTTTTTCAGTTAACTTTCAAAATCTTGTTTATCTTACACGTTTTTGTTTATTTTACACTCAATACAAGCTATATTTTTTTTCTGTTGAAGTGGAAATTTTAGTATTTTGTATACCATCCTGCTCCTATATTTAGCCACCGCCGCACAGTGGGGCAAAAACCCAAAAAGTTGGCCAAAAGTCGAAAAATGAAGTTACGATTTAGGGAATTTCGATTGTACAGTTGGCTAGAATAATGTTTGGAGAATTAGAATCTGTATTTAAAAAAAGATTTTTGCTTTGCCCTTAGAAGCAGCACCATTTCAAAAATGATGCTTGAAGGAATATCATTTAGAGCGAACAAAAACAGGAAAACAACAGTTCCTCTAAACGCGTACTATATTTTAAAATATTATCCGATTTTAATGATTTGAAATGGATTCACACTATGATAGTATGTACTTTATTTGCATGCATTACAAAATTTATATTAAGTACGTAAAAATTAATAAATTCATTGTCATTTTTGATAAAAATTTTTAGAATTTTCTTTATTTTTTTTGCTTTTAATCATCAAAAAGTTTAAATGTTCCACAGTGTTCCCCAACGAAATTTAATGGAAATAATAACTTGGATTATTGTCTAGTGATTCATAAAAAACCAGCTGCCTAAAACTGCCTTTCTGCATTTCATGCATATTTTGGTAACCGCAAGTAAAAATGCCACTTTTTCGGCCGCCTCAAAAATTTTGAAATTGACTACTTTTCACATAATTTAGCTGATAAATATTTTTCAAATTTTTGAATTATTCAATTTTATAATAGTTTATTTCCTATTATATTGTAAATAAATACTATAATCATAAGATTACATTAATTTGATAAGTAAGCTTAGTAATGAAAAATGAAAATAATACTCTGTTACTGATAGGGTAGAATAACATTTTCTTATCTTTATAGGTAATAATTTTGTTTGTTCTATTATAATTAGAAGAATTATTTTGTCAATGGCTATATTTGCTGATAAAAACTACTGAGCGTATTTCATTAATGCGAGTGAAAATCTTTATGAATATGACTTTCACCTACATTAGCAATTTGGATTTGGTTTACAAGTGAGGATGTGATGACACATCTATTCTAAGTACATTTAAACAAATATTTAGCTATGAAGATGGTAGGAGGTTCTAATATATTTTTCACTTCTCCCGTGCTACTAGAATACATAAATGTTGCGAATAATTCATGAATCGTTAATTTGAAAATTCCGAGGTCTTCATTTCACTATCGAGCCAATCAAGATCCATTTTTTTTTTCAAGAAATACGGGAGCTTGGTGGTAGTGGTGTACACATACAATGGTATTGTATTAAACACAGGAGAATTAACTTATTTCTTTTAATACAATCATTGATACAGAAGAAATAGTCGTTAATAACGAATTAGTGTAATACTCGACGTTGCTACCTATGTCAGACAACATCAAAACAGCTTCTTACCGATATGACATTTTAATTAGAAAAGGATAGAGATAATTTAGAATTCAGAATATCTACGTTACATGCTAACTGTAGCTACTGTAGAGAGGGCTTACACCTCGCAGACAAACTGGATAGAAAAAATGGAAAGCTCGTACTCTGCATGAAAAGAAGAACACTGAAATTGTAAAATTGAATATGCAAAAAATATTTCGTTTACAATTAAGACTTCTTGTCAAGAAACCAAATCTCATATTTGGAAGCACAAATGATGGCAATACAATTCAACGATTCTTTGAAAACACAACTATTTGTGTTTCTATAACGAGCGTATACGAAGATTTGATAAAACGATTCTATGTCATAAGTAATTTCTTGTATCTATGTCATTTATTTGATCGATTTCGAAGATTTTTCCTAACAAACAGCTCGTAGATTTAAACTACATCCCTGGTTCTATATGCCTACTTCAGTGCACAAACTATTTATTAATGACAAAGAAATAACATTATCTTCATTACTGCCAATTTGCCAAATGCCATAAGATACTCAAGTTTCATGCAACAAACTGATCAAAAGGCATCGAGAAGATTTATCGCAAACATGCAGTAGCGCAAGAAAATGAAAGGTATTTTTATATCTTTTAATGTCATCAGATTATTTAATTTCAAGTTTAGGTAAATTATTGTAGAAGAAATTAAAAATAATTGATCCTAAGAGTCACAGGATCTTCTAATACTGCGAACAAGCTCTGCTAACTATTTCGCCACCTTGACGTCTAAAGAATCTTTTTATTATACTACAATTGATTTTAAAGGTGAATTTCTGGAATATATTTTCTTTTTATTTTAATAATATAAAATATAAATAGTCTAGTATTTTACTTTCCTTTAATGTACTTAAATTTCGATTAAATGTCTCTTGGTTCCTTGAAAATTCCTTTTTAAATTTAGCCTCGAAATTTTAAATTTTATTTAAATCAAATTGTTTTTACTTTTAATCTGTCATTTTATTTATTTATTTATTTTTAAAGTTTAACTTTTGAATCCTAATTAGCATCCTGAAAAGTTTACGAAATTTCATACAAATGGAATAACTTTCGAGACATTGTAGTTTTTGTTCCACCATATTTTATCCGCCATTTCTTTAATTTTAATTTTGTATTCTTACTTAGCATCCTCAAAAACACATGTATACGAATTTTTGTGCAATTCGAATAACATTTTCATATTTTGGCCAGCTTTTCCGGATTTTGCCCCACTGTGCGCCGGTAGGAAAACGGAACATAAGTTTTTATTGAATTTTTAAGATTCTTTAATGAGCTTAGCATATTAATTAAACAAACAAGCAGCATACTACCCAGCAAGGTATCTGTACATTACAATGTATATTTTAGTTGTCTTTTTTTTTTTTTCGTTTTAGAGAAACTAAATTTATGGTATATTTTCGCATTGACATGTTACGGAAATATGAATTCATTCTGTTTGTATTTCCCAAAATCCGGATATATATAGATGGCTTTCGTAAATCTAGATATACATGTTTTATATTGATTATATGAAACTATTTAAATTGATATTTAAATTTTTACTGTCAAATTTATTGATATTTGTCTTTTAAGTTTTACTTTAAATTCTGTAAAACTGCACGATGATGATAATTTGACCGCAAGTAAAGCACTTTCAATATAATATATGTTTGTAGATTTAATCTCTTGACTACGTCTTCCTAAGCAGTGAATGACATATCGCCATCAGGTTTTGCCGAAAATTTAAGAAAGTTCATGGTTAAACAACGTAAACGTATATCATGATCAGAACTCACGGAGTTTCTGATCATGAGAGAGTGAACTTGGAGAGTGAACTCACCAAATGACCATAGAGAAGATATCACTTTTTATTTGATCGAATGTGAGTAGGAAATATCATGTTTCTTAATTTTTGAATTTTTTACTGTATAGAGCTGTTTTTTAAAAGATTAATGTAGTAAATGTTTCTTTAATCTTATCCAAATATATAACAAATCGTGGTAATTTTGTCAACCCTCAAATGTATGAATTATTTTAAATGAATGGAAAACATATTTTACACATAAAATATACTATGAAAAATAAGGTTGAACTCCTAAAAATCTTTTATTTACTTAAAAAAAGAAAAAAGAAAAGAAATACAAAACAGACCTTACTTAAGCTTTACAAGCCATGACGGATTGATAATAATAGTTCTTAAATAGTTTTTTGCAATAATTTAAACATTTGATAACATTAACACATAATGGAACGCAAAGAAAGTTTTTTAACCATCTTTTTGTTTGGATCCTAAAACAGCAATTCTTTGAAAACGCGGATATTTCCAACTAAATATTCGAAAAGGAAATGTTTAAGCCACCTGTATTTCACAGGTATTATTGAACTTCGTACGAGGCTTATATGTGATAAACGAATAAAAATATAATGCACAGTTGTCTGGATGTTGTTTTTCAGTATAACCTCATTCGAGATTATCATGCATGAGAGCATTTACTCTAAAAAAAAAAAAAAGGAAATATATTTTATCTCCATTTCATTATTGTTCACAATATATTACTTATACAGTCGTTTTTGTAATTTTATTTAAACAAATTCTACGAAACAGTCAGTGAAATATTAGCAGAGTAGAATTACCTAATGACTAACAGGCAGAGCGTCATATTTGCGCAACAGTATGTATCCATTAAAGAGGTTCATCTAAACTGTAAAAAATGAATAAGTTTTTTCACAGCAATGACACAGTCGGTAGAAAAAATATCGAAATTTCTTTATGAAGATGGAACTCTCTACTGATGAGAAGAGAAACATTTAATATATGACTCATATTCTCATGAAGAAATGATTCACGTATAACTACAATCATAATATGATACATCCTCTAAAGTGAATTAGTCCATCCGAGTTAATTTCAAGAAAATAAATCTCTAATTCAGGGGAACACGCGAAATCTGACGGAAGACAGATAGAATGTCAGGCGGATGACACAGAATACTAATTAGTTACAATAAGGCTATGGGTTTGATGCTTTAACTTTTTTTTTTTTTTTTTTTTTTTTTTTTATAACTGATGGTTTTACCTCATTATACATTTAGGTGTAAATAAAAACAATTTACGTGGCTTTACAACTAAATTTCAGCAAATAAGAAATTTAGAAACAATAAATTCTACAAATGCTTAAAAACATATCTTACCATTCAGCCACTGACTGCTTAACAACAGGTCTGCGCATTGCCTGCACATAAGGAAACATTAATCAGACGTTCAGTAAACCTGAATAGTTTAAATCATTACCATTTAAGTCATTTTTATATTTCTTTACGTAAATAATATGTAAAAAGGTTGATAAAAATTATTATATATTTATATAAAGTAAGATATTTACTTTTCTTTGTAAAAAATGCAATTAAAAATATAAATATTTTTATCACATGGAAATTGCAATGGAAACCAATGTACAATATATATATTATCCATATTTTTTAAATTTTAACTCTAAATTATTTTAATTACACTCTATAGGAAATGTGAGAAAAATATCATCAATGAAATGTTAAGGAATAGCATAAATATCAAAATATCAATTTTTTTTTTTTTTTTTTTTTTTACAAATTTTCACCGGCATAATAACGAGTCATGGATTTAATAATAAAATATAATAAAGTAATGAAATAAAATAATGATATATAGTAACTATTGTAACATAAAAGGAATACTTTCCTCATAGCTGCAAACTACATTTTTATGCATCTTTATGCACAACTAGAAAATGTCTAATATATTATATATCATATTACATAACACATTTTTTTTTAAATCTTTATCACGAGACCAATTGATCAGAACGACTTTGTTTATATAATGAATATATGTAACAGGACTTTGAAATTCTCGGTTCTTTGCTTTTTCCGTCTTGCTCGTAATTTTATCACCATCAACTTCATTTTCACTGTTCGAAATTTGATTTATACTCAGTATATCTTAGTCTGACCCATCTAATTCTCACTCGACTTCAATTTTTGAATCACCTAAAGAATCGTTTGATATAATGATAAATCTTCATCGGCTATCATAAGTATATAATAATTATAATATTATAAGTATATAATAATTGTTGGAGGATCACTTCAGCTTTTTACTTTCTTAATTCTTTTCACTTTCATATTTTCTTTAAATAGAAGAAATTGCTGTAATCAAAATTGTTTTCGACTTCCAGTTTTCTATAGATTTACATGTTTTGGAGGTCAGAGATTCCAAAAACATGTTATACAAAATGCGTCCGTCTGTAAGTGTGTCGCCATTTTACCACCGAAAGCTGTATGAAGTCATGCATAGAAATCAACCATTTTTTTGTGTATGTTTTTGGATTATAAAAAATGACAAAGGTTTCTTAATTTACAAAACTGTATTATAATCAAGAACGAAAATATAATCTTATCTCAGTTACCGAAGATTCTGAAAAGCGTTCCTTTACCTTTAAAAATCTCAAAAAAAAAAAAAAAAAAAAAATTATTTTCGAAAATCGAAGAAGTATTTATAAAAATAAATTTTTATTAGCTGTCCGTCATTTTTGGGAACATTTTTGAGTAGCTTTTACAGAGCACTTTTCTCAAATCAGAATATCTCTTTTTTGGATGCTATTAATTCTCAGGTAAATATTTTGATATTCAGAAAACATCTTTAATAGACAAATATACAACATCAACAGCATTAACATTAATGTGAAAAATAACATTATTTTGTTTCAATTGCATGCCCAAATTCCGTTATGCAGATGAAAATGTTTACTTGAGAATTCATAGAATCCATAAAATCGATTTTCCAAGAATTGAATAATTCATTTTAAAAGTTACTAGAAAACGTATCCAAAAATTACAGACAGCAAATAATAATTTCTTTTTGTAAATTCTTCTTTAAATTTCGAAAATAAATTGTTTTCTGAGGTTTCTAAAGGTAAAAGAACATTTTTCGGAATATTGGGTGACTTGTAACAGATTATTATATATTTGCATTCGTGATTATTGCGCATTTTCGTAAATTAACTGCTTTCCTGATTTGCCCCTACGCCATACGGGCGACCGACGTGTTTCTGCCAATCTTGATTTGACCCAACGACGTACATAGTACAGGCATCATATCCCAATCAAAATTTATTCTTCTCACCAGTTAATTTTTATTGTAAATTTTGCGTTATTTAATCCGAGCATTTTTCTGATTCAATTAGGCAAAAATTTCTTTTTTGAAAAATCGGTGATAAAAGATTAAAAATTCTGTAAAAGACATACAAAAATAGGCATTTTTTGAAAGTTTTTTTCAAACATATTGATCAGTTAAGTGGTTAAGAAACATCTGTCAATTTTTACAGCGTGGCTATGGTCAGCAGGTACTTCTTCAATGTGGAAATATTTCGCCGAAAGTGGGCACTATAATTACGATTTTTGTGTCGTTTTTGTTTGCGTACCTTGGAAAAGTGTATGCATTTATGCATAGAATTGAAGGGAATTTTTTGTGTATATTTTTGTTATGACCAACAGGCCCTCCATTAATTTTGAAATATTCTGCTGGAAGAAGGCATTGTAATAGAGATTTTTGGATAATTTTCTCTATTTTTCGTAGTTATTTGGCGACTCGTGCAGTGACGGGAACTTTGCATCCTGCTAAGCCGGCTATTCGCAAACAGATGACGTACAACAGATTAATGGAAGACTGTTGATTTTAATAAATATCATAATCGAGATTAATTCATTTTTACTCCGATTAATTGACTGAAAGAAAAATTTAAGATCCAATTCAAAGTTACTATAGTATTGAACTAATAATATTGAAGTAATAACATACAGTTTTGGGATTGGCACAGCCAACCAGTTTTATTTGATAAAATACGAAACAATGTATTAAATCTAGTGCTGCGAAGTCATTTTCACTGCATTATTAATATAAAATTTTAAAATGTGTATATAATTATTAAAAATGTACTAAAAACTTATAAAGATGTTAGTTAGTATTTCGAGATCTTTCGATTGCACACGCGTTCATTTCTAAGAGGAAAGGTCGTTAAAAACTTCATTCGTCAACTCAACTCGTAACTTTTCTCTTTGAAAATAAACGCGTGTGCATTCGAAAGATCTCGAAGGATAGTAACTAACAACTTTATAAGTTTTACCGCCTTTATGTATTTACATGCACGTTTTTATTTTTGGAATTTTACTTGTAATTATATTACTTTCTTTTCTATAGATTAATCTTACCTAATAGATTAATCTAATCTAAGTTTTTCAACCCCTTAAGGGAGAAGCAATAATGTCTCTGTGATATTGAATTCTCACCGGAATAATAATAAAAAAAAATATTTTAAATTAAAGAAAAACAATTTTTCAACCTTTTGCCCACAAATTTAAAAATAGGAAATTTAGTTAAATGTTTAATAAAATATATTAAAAACATTCCAAAATATACAATAAAAGAAATTGATGTCTATTTACATTAATTGCAAACTGTGGTTATGTTGCAGCCAAGGAAGGACACAGGCCGCAATACTGCCACACTTCTCAGCAGTGTGTATGTAACGTAGGCTGAAAAGTAGCCAAGGTCCTGAGATTTACCTCTCCTTCGTTGGCTACGGGTTAGGAAAACAGCAAGGTTTCTAATAATTCGAATTTTAAAGAATTGCACGATTTAGGCTTTTTAGGCTATAATTTTTCTCTCCAAAATCCCTTCAATGCAACTTAAATAAATACTTTATCTTTAAATTCATAAAAAATCGCCGGGTTGGAAAATTAAGAGGGGTGTAACTAAAGGACTAACCGAAAAATATTTTAACTTTAAATATTCTTCTGAGCTACTCTTGAGTGCAGTGTATTTTTAACATGTTAAGCGTCCTACAAAATTTTACATGCAAGTTTAACGATTCATAAAATAACAGCTACGGAAAGTATTGATATGGATATTTCTATTCTACAATCTTAGCTATTTATTTATCATATGCAATTGAAAAAAAGTAGCATTAATATAAATTTTAAGTTAAATAAGCTTTTGAATCCAAAAACTACGTGACGGAAAAACCCGGTTAGGCCGCTTAAAGGGTTTTAATAAGTATTTTAAAACAATTTAATTAAAACATTTCAACAATTAAATGGCGAGCATATTGTTCTTTAGATATACACTGTAAACAAAAATAATAATAATCTGTAGAGTTACTAAAATTTTTCTAGGAATCTGAGATTCCTAGACCATTTATATAACAGAACAATATAAATTCAACAACACAAATGCTAGTAAGAACATACATTCTAGTAACAGATGCACGTTTGCATTCTATATCAAACAATCTGTAAGGTTATCAAGAATTTTTAGGAAACTAGGATACTTTTTATGTAAGTACAACCCGGGTTACTTATAAAATTTAAATAAGATTACTATAATTTTTGTAAATTATTTGTAAAGCTACAGATTTTTCTAGCTCTACAAAAACTATTTTTGTAGATTTACTTTTTTTTTTTTTTTTTTTTTTTTTTTTTTTGTATAGGGTACAAAATTTTAGCAAGCACGCAAATTTCTGTAACTTAACAACTATAGAATTACAGAATTGCATTTATTTATTTTTTCTTTTACAGTGTACACGCGTTTGCATCCATGATGTTAAAATAATATATCAGACATCTTAAGCTCATCTGGAAGTTCAACGAGGTCATTTTTAAAAACTAATGAAAAATATTCAGACTTTGATACTTTTTAGACATATATTATGAAAAAATTGATCAAAATAATCTCATAAAGATAAATGTTTGTTGAAGATGACAACGTGTTAACAACAGTATCAAATATGTGAAAGAGATTATACTGAAATAAATAATCTACCTTTGACTCTAAATATTAATATTTTGTTTTACTTCGTATTACACGTCTGAAATAAATATTTATATACATATATATTATGCCTAAAAAACGATTCACCTTTTCTAAAAAACTACATGAATAAGCGTAGGCAGGTTAATTTACTGATATACGCAACGATAATAAAAAATGTATAACACTGTGACTTAATATATTTTTAATACCGCTATTTCAACTACAGCTCATATTCAAAATATTAGAATAATTACCCTTTTTTTAGAAATTGAAAATATCGTTTGGTAATTTAATGTCTTTTAATGAAAATATGCAAACGATATTTTTATTAAGAACTTATTGTTGATTAAACTTACTTGTTATCTTAAATTTAATATCATTTTTGAAAAGATTAATTGCAAAAAAAATTATTTTGAAAAGTCAAAATATTAGAATATTTATTCAAGTGGTTCAAAATATTAAAATATTTCACATTAATTCTCCTTTAATTATTACCAATTCTTAACTGGTGGCATCATTGATTAAATTCAGACTATTTTATTTAAAATCAGTATTCTTTTTTGCAGTTTGTTTCTTTTTCATCTTAAAATGGGCCGTGTGAGTGATATTCCTGAATCTACTAAACTTCGTATGGTTGATTTGTATCGGCACGGTAAAAATCAATGTTTTATAGCGAATTATTTACATTGTTCGCAATCGAGCGTTAGTAAAATACTAACACAATATTCAAAAATTGGAAAATTTCAAAATAATCGCCGAAATGGTGGCCGAAAACCAAAAACATCTGCTAGAGATGACAGGAAACTGAAGCGTATAGTTAAGAAAAACCGTTTTAAAAGTGTGCGATTCTTGCACCGAAAATGGAAAGAAGAAGAAGTTGAAGTTTCTACATCGACAACATTAAGACGTCTCCATAAATTTAAATTTGAATCTCGTGTACCGAAAACAAAACCTCTCATGACTGCAAGACAAAAGCGTATAAGATTGAATTGGTGTAAATCAAGACGTTTATGGAGCAATGAAGATTGGAAAAATATATTATTTAGTGATGAAAGTATGTTTTGTGTTTCATATGGTAATCAAGGTATTCGAGTTTGGAGAATGAAGCAAGAAGCATTTGATAAAGAATGCCTTAAACGTTCCGTAAAATTTGCTGCTAGTGTCATTGTTTGGGGTTGTATGAGTGCAGAAGGACCTGGAAAGTTATGCATCGTCTACGAAAAGGTTAACTCTCTGATATATCAAGAAATTTTAGAATATTACATGATTCCATCATCAGAAGATTTATTTGAAGATGATTTCATCTTTCAACAAGATTTAGCGTCCCCGCATACCTCGGTGTCAACTAAGAATTGGTTCCGCCAACGCAACATTAAGGTACTTCCTTGGCCACCAAATTCACCAGATCTTAATCCCATCGAAAACTTATGGTGTATAATGAAGAAAAAACTTCAAGAAAATCCTCCTTCAAGTAAAACTGAGTTAGTGGCACGTATAAAGCCTATTTGGGCTAATATTGATAGAAATGTTTGTAAACACCTTGTATATAGTATGCAAGATCGATTGTACGCTGTTATGAAAGCTAAAGGGGATGCTACAAAATATTAACTACCATTTACTTCATATTCATAAGGTAATATTGTTGCGTAAAATAAAATATTCTAATATTTTGAACCAATCTAAATTTTATTCTAATATTCTGGTGTGTTTAAGGAAGCTGTATACCTAATTTATTGTGCTGTATTTTATATTTTATAAATGTTAAAATCTTACCTAAACATTCCAGATTTAATTTATAAGAAATTTAATTGCATTTACTTAGTATAAAAAATAAATAAATGACAAATAATTTTTTCTTATTACTTTTTCTCAATTATTCTAATATTTTGAATATGAGCTGTAGACCCTAGTGATTTAGGTCAGAGTTCAATGGGAAGCTTCTGGAGAAAGTTGAATATGAGAGCTCTTCCCACAATGTGACCCGAATTCTCTTGTACGAGGGCGGTGAAGTAAAGGCATTATAACGCATATTAACAAAAGAAAGTGAGTTCTTCAGTTATGATGAAAGTATCTTCTGCTATAGTAAAATTCCACTAGAGAAATATTTGCTTGGCAAAACATGAGTGACGCCTTTGAATACCTTGACAGCTGGGATGAAGTAAGTGAGAAAGATCGTGAGAAAATGAAATGTGGAATAGAAACTCTAATTATTTTTAAGGAGATAAAACTAACTTTAAGATGAATGATTTTTTTTTTTTTTTCTGAGTCTTTTATAAAAATGATTTTGGCATTATATTTATTGAATCCATTTTGCACGCTGATTTATAAAAAAATGATATGTGATAAAGATAAAAAAAAAACTTGTTTTAATAGAAAAATAAAATACGAAGGTTCATTTCAATTTACTTTTACTGAGATGCAACAATCTGAGAAAATAACTGAGATGAAACAATGAGTTTAACAATCCTTTCAAATTTTAAACCTTATCGTGAGAAAATACCGATAAACTACAAAGTGG
Source organism: Maratus speculifer (assembly GCA_964019185.1). Classification (NCBI taxonomy): domain Eukaryota; kingdom Metazoa; phylum Arthropoda; class Arachnida; order Araneae; family Salticidae; genus Maratus; species Maratus speculifer. Next base: position 213,418,628 of record OZ025299.1, read on the forward strand.
AGGTGTATTTCTGTGTACAAAATATAGTATTTAATGTCAGGAAAGACAATCAGGAAATTTTAATAAATATTTTACAGCATCATATTTTAGAAACTTTTATGAAATAATTCATGATGACTTTTATGAAATGATTCATCAATTTTTGTAATAGTACTTCGCCCGCTTCGATGTTCAGTTTTTATAAGCAAACTTCAGATAAAATTAACCATTTCCTGAACAATCCTGGAGTTGGGGATTTTATCTATAATTTAAATCTATAGTTATTTTAATTAATATAAAAATACAGATTTATTTTATACAACTACACATGTCTAGAAAAAAATTCGAATACGGCGTTTTCTTATTATTTTTTAAATTACCACTTCTTTCACTTCTCCATATCTACTTAGATGGGAAAAATAAATCTGGATTCTTTAAAAATATGTTTTTTTTTTTTTTTTTTTTTTTTTTTTTTACTGCGTAATATTTTATGAACATTTATTTAAAAAAGTAACCATTCACAAACATAAATCTGTTAACTTTATCTGTACTAAAAACATTAAAATCATTTTCCAGGAAGTTATTTGTAAAGCAGTAACCAAAATATCGCAAGTGATACCGAAATAATTCCCTTGAAATTTGACACAGATATTTTAAATATATTTTTCTCTATGTTTTACAAATAAAAATATTTTATTAGTATAAAAATATTTTATTAATAGTTAACTATGATTTGGAAGACTCATTAACTGCATATATCTGAAATACAAATGCAGAGGAATGCGGGGCAGCCACTTAGGACTCCCCTTTTTAAGTGCCCCTCCCCATGGGAGTAAACAGGAGTTTCATTAAAAGCGACAAAATTATCAACGTAATTTGGGATAACGTATTTTAGACATTTTATAACATATGTAAAGCAAAGTAAGATTTTTTAATCAAATACTAGTCTCAACCAATCTATCATTTTTTTACTTTTATCTTACACGTATTTTTTCTTACAGTTGTAGCCATTTTTTGTATATTCTTTTGGTATACCCTGTATGGGAAATTTATGCATACATAAAATATGTATGAAGTTTAGCACTAGTAACTCCTGCATTTGTCGCAAGAAATTTCTATGGATAGATAGAAAAAGGCCTCCAAAATGATGCTTCCCCCAAGACTCCAATAGCCTCCAATTTGAATTTCTCAACATGATGTAATTCTAGAAGCCTTTTTAAATATTTGGCATACATATTTTTTCAGAGTGAATTTACAGTACATAAATTAAAAAAATAATGTATTTTTGCGAAAACATTTATATAGAATCTCTAAACTAAAAAAAAAAAAAAAAAAAAAAAAAATCTTAGCTTATCAATGAATTTTGCTGGAATAAATGGGCAAGGTCGAGTGATTGTCAGGGCGTTAAAAATCAAGTGCGGAAAATAGACAAAATTTTTCATTAAAACTTAATAGTTGCTTTAAAATATATCATTTGTAGAGATGCTGACTGAATCTTGCCCCGGATGTTGTGTCTACAAACTCTGTATAAATACATCACAAACTATAAGACGAAAAATTGCAAAAATCCCAACTTTTTTTCTTATGAATATAAAAAAATCAGAAGGGGAGTATCTCTTGAAATACTATCTGTATATTAATTGTCTGCAAGAGTCAATAAAGGAGTGAAATAAAGAATACTGCACATCATTTCTGTTTTACATAAAATTAGTCCGATATGAACAAAAAAATGAAAGAAAATCTTAGCACCGGGAATTCTTTCTTTCCGGAGTCCTTGGCTTCAGCCTACTGTCTAATGAGTAACCCACATCTGAATATAAGCAATTATTGATTTGTTAATAGGGTTGCTTTGAAAATTCTCGAAACAATTATTATTTATTTTTAATTGAATATGTGGATTTTGGCACTATTTATTGTTGTTGTAATGAGCTGTAAATTTTATTTTAAGATCTTCTTCACTTCTTATTCAATATTAAAATAAGAGATGGGAGTTGACAAATCTGATTCAGTAAGAAATACCGTCCGTCCTAACATTAATACCAGAGCGCATGAAAAGAACAATACATATTGTGAATGAGTCGACTTTTGACGATTAGACTACGTTTATTTAAATGCCTGTGAAGAGACAAGATGTTCCTGATACCCATTATGATCCGATATATGCAATTGTCTACTGAGGGCGAAACAAAACCATAACGAGTCAAAATCTTCGCTCAGCCTTGTACTAGATACGATCAGTATGTGTAGAAATCAATTGTTTAGATGGCTCAAGGTAGTGTTGTAGCAATTACTTTCACTGGTAGACCATTTAAGATCACGTCCAAAAAGAATAACACCTATCAAATTCCTTCTATAGCTAAACAACAGATCGTTCTATTATACATCTAAAAACATTGTTTAACGCTTAGTAGCTAGGGGTGTGTGACGGTAGGCATGAATAGATCAAACACACGAAGTTGGTTTTTATGATGTCAGTTGCACTAAAATTAGTTTCTTTTAAGGGAATAGAGGTATGTAAGAAATATGAGCAAATACAACAACTATAAACTTGAGTTGCTTAAAAACAGCTTTAATATGTGTGTACTGTAAAAAATTTCAGAAACTTTTCAGAACATATGGGGCAGCTACGGTGCATGTAATTTTCAAAAACGTTCCTGAGTATTTCGAAAATTACTTTCTGCAATATTCAGAAACGTTATTGCCTATTTTAGAAATTTCAGACAAACATTAAAATTTCTAAAATAGTCAACAATATTTCTGAATATTGCAGAAAGTGGTTTCCTAAATACTCAGAAATGTTTTTGAAAATTACATGCACCGTAGCTGCCTCATATATTCAGAAACGTTTCTAAATTTTTTTACACTGTGGGTATTTGTGATTTTTCATAAAAATATAATAAATAAAAAGGCAAAAAATGTGTACAAAAAATGCGGAATAAACCGATGTAAATGTCGAAATATTTATATCCATTTTCAAACAAATCTTAAAATATTATAATGTAAAGTCACTTAATCTTTTAATTGCTAGTGATTTGTGACTTTAGCATATTCCTTGGTTATATATTTTTACTCTGTATTTTAAATATCGAAAAATCGCATCTAACTTTTGTCATAAGAATCACAATTTATAATTCATAAACTATTATTTCAATTACTCTTATCTTTGTTTCTAACATTAACCCCAATCATCTACAGAAAACATTTTAATTAAAGTAATTTCTTCAGCACCTTTGAAATCATTCAATTTTTAACTGTTCAATGTATTTATGGTTTGATAATTTTGCATAAAAGCATTAGAAAAATACTTAACACCATGGATCATAAAAGGCATGATCCGAAACAGTTCCGTAGTCTTTACATAAACCTTTTTTTTTTTATCGAAATTTATATCTGACTCCAGTTTCTTGGTGTTTTTTACTACTAAATTAAAATATTATTTAAAAAGATGAGACTTTTCAAATTTAGAGATACGCTTCAGCACTTAAAATGCACAAAAGTTTAAATATTAGCTTTTTTATTGTGCAAAGCTTCAGCACTATCGAGAATGAGTTATGCCAAATAAAATTTCCCTTAAAATTATGTTTTCACTACTATTTTACGTAGTATAGTGATTCAAAAGAAAATGACATTTATTTATTTTTAGAATTTTTTTAATTGTATTTTATACAACTGATAAAGCACAGAATATTTAACATTGGTATTCCATCTATTCATTGACCAATTGCTAATTCATAAACCGTTAGTTTTAGAAATATACTTCTAAATTAAAAAATAGTTCAAATGCTGTTCTTCATCATACTAAAACCTTTTATTTTAAAATAATATCATTCCTTAATGAAATTTACTTTTGTGCGACCTGAAGCACTATAATTGACATTTAGAAAATCTTTCTCCACGCTCTAACAAGTTAAAAAAAAAAAAGCAGTTTTGCAGGACAAAATTTACCGAGTTATGATATTTTTAATTTTATAGTTATTCATCTTGTATTCATCATAGTCTTGCCCTAAAGCCACATTTTCCCGTTTTCAGTGAAACAGAAAAGCTGAAAATCAATTCAAAGTATCATACCGCGATAAGTTGAATTAAAACTGTAATGTTTAATTTGTTAGAGAATGGAGAAGGTTTTTCTAAAAATAAATACTAACACCAAGTTCAATACAAATTTAAATTTCCCATCTTTACAAAATAAATATTTTCTTTAAAAAAAAATGCTTCGACAAAAATAAATATACTGATGTAAATGATCGTTGATATGATGAGTAACAGCATTCAAAAAATATTTTTGCAACGGGTAACAGTGTTGTAGTGGGGAGATATACGGAGGTATACGCCGTATTCCCTTGAATTGTTTTGGGTAGCTCCATATACCCTCTGTTTATCAAATAAAGCTATAGTGTATACCCTAGATATGATCTTCACCACTCTAGCGTATACCCTTGTTTTTATGACTATAACACAAACGGGAACTATATAATTAAAACTAATGGTTTAGGAATTAGCTATTGAAGAATAATATGAGGACCACCCTGTATATGTATATCTAATACTGTACATAAATCATTTAATGTACACTATATAGACAAAAGTGACCGGACACTTTAGATTTTAGATGTTTAGTCAATATAAAAAAGAAGAAAAAGAAATTCTTAACAAATTCTTTCCTAAAATCAGGAATATAGAGACCATGTTTAACCTCATATTTTTCAACAAAGATTAGGTCACCTGAGCAATTAGAGGACCAACCCAAATTCAAGGAAAAATATTTTACCAGTAAAATAAAGAATTATAAATCATTTGCACTTATAGCACATGACTATAATGATTATGTGCACTATTTGTGTTCATTTGAGTAAAAACAGTGAATGGATAGTACATATATTTACGGAAATGTAAAGGTTTCTTTTAAAAGTTCAAAAAATTTCTGCATGTTTTTTGTTTATAGTATGTAAGGCTTTAAAATCTAATGGTTATTACAGTTTTAATTTTTTTTTTAATTTTATATAAAATTTAACGTTACTTTCGGGAAAATTCACAAAGTACAGCAGAAATAACATGCTAAAATTAGAATGTAAATATCTTAAATATTTAATGAAATATGATCATTTGTATGAAATAATTTTGAACTGCGCATGCACTAAAGATAAATCTTTTTTCTCGATTTAACAGTCGACTATATATAGGAACATACAGAAGAAAGCCTTACATAAAAATATTGCGAATATTGAAAAATAAGGTAATGAGTTGAATTTCAATGACCATCAAAAAGTGGAAGGATTTAGGGGTTTTCCACAAAGTGTCATTAAGGGGACACGGTGCCCATTGATTGTTTTTTTAATTTAACCCTTAAATGCATATTGTATCATTTTCGATACCATAAGTGTTCCCGATTTATTGGGGGGGGGGGGGGGTATTCACATATTCTGTATTCTCACCAGAAATTTAAAAAAGCAATTTTCACTTTACTTAATGACAGACCATTCGTAATTAAATAAAGAAAAATTTACTATTTAGATTTTTCAGGTATAAATTCTGACTCTTTGAATTGCGCATTTTTTGGAACGCGTTCTATCCTATGCATTTAAGGGTTAAGCTTTTTAGCCCCTTGAGCGCTGCTGGTAGAATTTTCTACCACATAATTTTAATTCCGAAATGTCACAATGACACCAGAAAATTTAACCAAATTTACTTCAAAAAGGTTTAATGCATTTTTTTTTTCGCGGGGTAATCATTAACCGGTTTTTTTCTTTGCAAAATACTGGTGCCAATGTGACATTTGGAATTTTGAAAAAATTTACACACCAGAGCTCAAAAGGTTAAGGTGCATTTTTGGCATAATAATAAAAGACACGGTGAAGCAAAATAAGTAAATTGTGCAACTACGGTTAAAATTCTAGTAAAAACAGCATTCATTTTACATTTTTATGTGTAAAAAATACTTTATTGTAAATCCAATACTTAGTTTTATCAAATAGACCACAAGGAACAATAAAAAAAAAGAGTCAATTTAAAAATATATACATTAAAGTTTTATCACTTTGAACATGCCTATTCTTCGAAAAAACACAAACTGAAAAAAAAATCACTTTTACGTGAAGTGGATTGTGGGATTTAAAGGGGCAACGATGTAATAAAATCGCTTTAAACTGTATTTATAATAATTGGATGTTTACGAAACTTCATCGAAATGTACTAGGGATAATAAAGAATATTTTAAGGAAAAAAATTTTAAATTGGTATTTTCACCATTTTTCGCCTCTGAGTCCTCTTAACTAACTTTTAATATGAAGTTAGTACACTGCTCAAAACAATTAAAGGATATTTGAAGTTTTATATAAAATAAAGATATAACGAATTTTTTTTTGCCGAAAATAGAAGAAGAGAATCACAAATGCAAATTTTTCTGGTTTTCAAACTGTGGAGTATGCAAATTTTGAGTTCGACGTCAAAAACGTCGCTTCAGCGGCAGCGAATGAAATTTGACTTTCAACTGGATAAAAGAGAATAAAGACAAGGATGATCGGCATTCAGTGATTGCTTTGTTTCGATGAGTACGGTGTCTCAGCGAAGTCATTTGAAAGATTCAGAAGCTTGGAGAATTGTTGGTAGGTTAGAAGGGGGCCAAACTCAAGCCGAAGTAGCGCAAGCCATTGGAGTGTCACAAAGTGTCATTTCCAGGATCTGGAACCGTTTTTTGGAGAGTGGATGTGCAGGCCGAAGACCAGGGCAAGGTCGTAGACGGGCAACAACGCCCAATGAAGATCGGTATTTAGCGATAACAGCTCGGAGACACCGAAAAATGAACGCTACTCTTCTCCAACAACACCTTCGCTCGGCTACAGGCACCACGATTTCAACTCAGACTGTCCGAAACCGGCTCCATGCTGTAGGTCTGTATGCTCGCCGACCGATGGTATGTGTTAGATTAACATCAAGGCATCGTCGCGACCGCAGGGAGTGGGCAACCGAGCATGTCAACTGGAGGAGAAATGAATGGAGCAATATTCTGTTTCCTGACGAGTCCCGTTTTTCTGTGCATCTGGATAATAGGCGTATTTTCATCTGGAGGGACCGTGGCAGTAGGAATAATCCTGCGTTCGTGCACGAAAGTGTCAGATTTGGCGGTGGAGGAGTGTTGGTGTATGGTGACATCTTCATTGACTGGCGCACTGACCTCTACATCATTCGAGATGGAGCTCTGACTGGTCGCCGATATAGGGATGAGATCCTCAGACCTATTGTAGTCCCTTACGCTGCAGCAATCGGAGATAACTTAATTTTAATGGACGATAACTGCAGGCCACATCGTGCAAACCTGGTGAAGGATTTCCTTTTCGAGGAAGGAATCGTTCGAATGGAATGGCCAGCGTGTTCTCCAGACATTAATCCAATCGAGCACGTTTGAGACGCTCTAGGAAGACGAGTTTCTGGCCGCCAACAACCCCCACAAACTCTCCAAGAACTGGAAAGAGCTCTTTTGGAAGAGTGGGGCAGAATACCCCAACTCGTCATTAATAGCCTCATTGAGTCCATGCCTCAAAGGTGTTCAACGTTGCTGGCCGCTCGTGGAAACCATACCCCCTACTGAAAATGATTTTCTTTGAAGAAAACACCTTTTCTTATTCTTTTTTTCTCATATGCACAAATTGTGTTTTTTTTCCTTTTGTACACAAATGCGCAATAAAATGCATTTTTTTCTGCCAAACATGTGTAATTTATTCTCATATAACCTACTATGTCTGTCGACCAGGTATCAATCAGCTAAAAAGTTTCCCAGATACAAAATCCACCTAAAACTGCAATATCCTTTAATTGTTTTGAGCAGTGTATTTAACAAATATGAAAGCGTAGTTTAGGAACAAATGCTTAGAATATTTTTTTGTTGTTGTTGTTGCTGTCGGAATGGTCTTATTCTGGTGGTTTTTTAAAAGAAACTAAAGCATCGATAAAAAATAAGAAAAAATGAAAACGGACAACTTGCAGAAAATCCTTTACTATTCAGCTACTTTTAAATAGTATTTTAAAATTCAGCTTACAGTATTAATGATATGTTTTAGAATTTTCACGTTATTCGACTAGCTTTTTATATATGAGTTTCTCTATGTAGGTGACACTTAAATTATGGAAAAAAAAGTTATGCATTCAAAGTTAAAAATTATTCAATAAAGTAAAGTGCCTTATTATTGTCCCCCAGTTACTTTTAGGTCCCTGGAATTTTAATTTTCAGGGACAACCTACCAAATTTGGATTTTCTATAGGCTAACTATTCACACATATGGAAACATGGGCAAATGTTGTACAAAAAAGCTTTAACAATACGAAAAATTGTTTTTTCAAAAGTATCTATATATGAAAAAAAATAAAAATGTCCTAATTCCGTCCCCCTAAAAAAAATCCACAAAGCCAAGGATTAACTTATAACCAAATCAAAATTTATTTCAAAATAAATAATTAACTTAATTTACCGTAACTTAATGTATAAAGAAATGTCGTACTATTAATCCTAATGGTAAATAATAGCATCAATATTACCTTAAAAAATATCCCTCCAAGCATGAGGAACATATAAATTGTGTAATTTTTTTGGCTCCTGAGCATGTTCTGTGTGACTATATGCAGCACTGAAGGCACTTAACTCATTGTTCCCCATGTTTATCATGAAAGAAACGCATTAAGCAAGTATGGTACCCTGCAACATTGTGGTTACCATTGCTTATATTATCATCATGAAGAATTTCAACAGAAGAATCACTTTCGTCATCAATGATGCTAGATATGTGATGTTTGGACTTTTTACTCTGTAGATTTTTTCCATTCTTCTTGAGAGTGATAGTTGTCAGTAGTTTTTTCAGCTGAACGTTTTATCTTCGCCTGGGAATTTTTCACTTTTTTTTATGCAGAGATCCAATGTTGCTGAACCTCCTCGGGCAGAAGTTACTGGCGTGATCAGTGGCACTTCCCTGATCTCTTATTAGAATGATTAGAACTTATTTACAAATCTGAAATAAATAATCAAGATTAAGTCTATACAAACTAATATACAAAAATACAGGCACATTATTTATCAGGATTTGACAGGGCTGAAAAGCGTTCTTAATTTTGTCGCCGGTACGAAAATAAGAACTGAAAGGGGAATGAAATTGGGACAACGCTACTTCTCAATATGGCGATGCTTCAGTTCTTGTGAAATAAACTGAATATTGCAAAACACACTATATGGTATTGTTAACATCTTACCTACGTAGAATACATGCAATGAATAGGAAATAAATACTTACGGTAAAGTAAAAATCGTTCTACAAATGTCATAGCAAGAACTTAGATTTCTTAAAATAGGAAATCCGACATAATGTACGGATTTGTCTTGGCGCGTGAAATTTTCACTTCGGAATCCTTTTATCTTCCGTTCGTTTTGCCTCGCGTGATCAGTGGCGCCACTTTCATAGAAGCGGAGAAATGAATGGGGACGAAATTAGGGTAAGGAACGAAATATGGACACTTTACCTAATTATTACGTGTATATAAACGTGTTATTATTGTACAGATGAATACAAAAATTTCACATGATTCATATACTTATGTTCATATGAACAGAAAATTTCGAGCATTATTTTAGTGGGTGATCGAAAATATTTTTATTAACTGATTTTGGATGAATTATTTATTATTGAATTTGCTGTTTGTACTCCACTTGTTCTTAGTGAAAAAAATCTTCACTGAAAAATTTTAGCTCAAGCATGCTCTTTATATTATTGAAGTTCCAAAAGAATGCATGAGTTTTTCTATAAGTATTAAAAAAAGTTTGTATTCAAAAGCGTCCGGTGACTTTTTGCCATATAGTGTATCTAGATACATTTAATACATCGGTTTATGCATAAGGTATGAGCATATAAGGTTTAAACTTATAGATATATTATACATATCGATAATTAAATTCTACAAAAATGCTATATACTGTATAAAAAATACGCTAAATTTACGGCAAAAACTACTGGCAGCAATATTGCCATAAGATTTTGCCGTAAAAATTGTAGTAAAATTATATGAAAAAAATTAATCTAATTTTACTGCAATTTTTACGGTAATTACTATTTATAGTCTAATTTACTCTTTCGCGATTTTTAAAGCAATTTTTATCGTTTATTCGATTATTTCATTGAGTCGATTTTAGACATTTGTGAAAAAATTCTTGTTTCAATATTTCAGTCCACTGTAGTAAATTTTGTAATTTGCAATTTTTGAATTTAAAGAAATTTTTTACGAAAGCAGCGAGTTGATTTTTTTAATGTTTTGCGGCAATTTTTTTACATTAGTAAAAAGGATTCAGTTTGAATCTTTTAGCACAATATCGTAAATTTTGCTCTCTTTTCAATGAAGTTTATTTGCATTTCGTAAAAATATTTTGATTTCTTTTTATGCGATTTTTATAGTCTTTTTTGCGTTTTGCCTCATTAGTAAAAGGAATATGGTTTCAAATTTTTAGCCTAGTATAGTAAATTTTGTTCTCTTTTCAATAATACATTTATCGAAATTCGTTCAGCGCAATTTTTGAATTTTTTCGCGCTCCGACACAATTTTTTTGCTGGGACTAGACAACGCTGGTCAGATCGGCTACTAATTAAAATGTATCAAAATGTAAAAACATAACAAATTTGAGAAGTTTGACCTCAAAAAATATTTTGTTTATTTTAACAACTGCAATGAAACTAAATGTTGTACACTTAAAAAATACATATATTTTATTTAAAAAAATGTAATTTTTTTTTCATTTTTAAACATTGATTGATTTCAAATCTTTTACATTGTCCAATAGAAGAAATAATGCCCTTTCAAACACAGTACCACAGAACAGTGTCTTTTAATTTACAAATTTTTAAGATACATGGTTTTTTTTCTAAAATCTATGTCTTTTGTGTGCTTTAAAAAAAATTATTACTATCAGAAGCAATCCGATTACAGAAGATTAACCCGTTTGTACTTACAACAATTCAGTATTCATTTTCGCATAATATTTAGAAAAGAAATTATTAAAACTATATAAATAAATAATAATAATAAAACAAATTAAAAAGGCATGTAATCGAACTATGTGCTTAAGTACCGAAATAAACAAGATAAGAAAGTTTTATACGAAAGTTAAAATCTTTCGCAATAAACCACTGACATTCGGCTAAAAGAAAGTATCAAAATATCTTTTCGATGTAGCTGATAGGCAATCTAAGAAAATATACTAAATGTAAAATAATAAATTTTACGGTTAAAGTTTTAAATTAAAGATTTTTCAACTAAAAACAATTTTCTCATACATTCTGTACACCAGACAGTAATCGGACATCTTTAACTTCAGTAGCCTGAATTGGATCGCTTGTTAGTTATAAACCTAAAAATACAAGGGAAAGTTATTGGGTCATATTTTGAGGGGTTTGTGTCACAGTGAGTCAAACCTGTTGTAACGTTGACGGTTTTACTTTCTATCATGTTCATTTGCCTCTAGACATGTTAGAATTTCTAGGTCAAGAGGTGGACCTCAACTTGTTTGGGGTTCCTGGAAAATTCTAACTTTTTATTTCGTCCAGATTTTATGGATATTTATGTATGTTGTTGTTTCGTCACAACGCATTAAAATTAAATTGGTGATTGCGAAAACTACAAAGTTCAAGAAAAGTTCAAGATTTAATTTTTTTCTGGAATTGATAATGCTATGTTACACACAAATACTGATGTATTAAGAAAGTTCTTGTGCTCACTAAATTTCTTAAATAATTAAATATGATTGTCGTTTATCAGTTACTTATTTTATGAGATTTAAAAATTAAAAAAAATTAAAAGAAAACATGTTGACTTTTATTATTGTCCTCAATTTAGAAATTATACAAGAAAATAAAAGAAAAAAATGCTTAGATATAACAAAATAGGTTAAACCATTTATGTTTGCAGCTTTATGTCTTGCAGCTTTATACTGCAGATTGACACTAAGCTCATAAGTGCCACTTATTCATTAAGTCACATATTCATTGTCATCATCGTCTTCAATCACATTTTCTTCCTGTTCTGTGTTTTACCACTGGAATATACCTAGGTATTATCGTTGACTATATATATATATATATATATATATATATTACAATAAACAATAATTTTGCAACAGATAAAAAATCTTAAATTTTTGTCTACACACGCGAATCTATCTTTTAGGACATGTTCGCAATAGAAAAATGCATTCCAAAAAAAGAGAACGTGTTGTTTTTTCAATCACCTATTCACTTATATCCTCACATGCACACACACGAACAAACAAACAAACAAAAAATTAATCCGAGCACACAAAAATGAAAAAATTTTTGGAGAACAAAATATTTTCATTCATGCTCATTAGAATTAACAGAAAACTTTTTATTAAAATAGTCAAAAATGCTTTATTTTCAAATGTTAAGGAAAATGGTCAGCGAATTTAATTCCAAAACAGATTTTTCGAGAGTGCTAAAATAAACTGATTTCATTTAAACTACAGTATGCTCCATTTATTTGAATCATCTTTGCAATACAGACTTTGATTCAATTAAATGTTTAATAAACAACAAAAATAATAATATGGCGTTTTGTTATCAGTCATTTGATTATTAATACTATAGAGTGCTTCAAAATTATTAGTGACAGATACTTAAAACTGATAATGTACATACCAACAGATAACTTTTGTTTAGGAAACTAAAGTCGCTTTAAGAAATTAAAGTCAGTTAAAAATATGTCAGTACATTCAGAAAATGGATTTTTGTTAATGTATGATTTTTAACTAGACGATACAGAAAAACTACATTTCCTTTCTCGGACAAAATTTTTTAATTCGACTACCAAATGAAAGAGAAAATTTGAAAACTTTGGGTTTGAATTGCTATTTTCAATTTGCTGTAACAAATGGAAATCAATGAAGATTTTGTTTAGATAGGTCATATTCACATGTTTGTCAACAAAATGTTTTATTGCGTGTCTCGTCAACATAAAATAGGTAAAAATTGGAGCTAAATTTCTCGTAGTTTCTCTAAACTACTCTTAATTTTCGCGTAGTTACAATGCATTATATTATGTGTTGGAAATAACACATAATAAATTATTAAATTAGTGGGAATTGTTATTTTCTACCTACAACTTTTTAAGAAGTACGCCTTTACTTGAATGCGTGGCGTCACATGCACATATTTAGCTGAGTTCCTGGATTGTTTTATATTGATGCAGAGAGTATAACAAGGAATTTTTCACAAATTGGCATTTTTCAAACATTATTTCTTTTACTGTCATGATTTGTTGATGATTTAGACTTCCTTGGAAAAACCTTTACAACGATTCCATTCCAACTAAATGATAATAATAATAATAATAAAAACTGAAGAATCTTTTTAAAAGCTATTTTTGTACATACATAAAATGTATACTCCCTGACCAGATGTCATAATCAGGTTTCTGGATAAATTCTGTGTCTGGAAAATTTGTCCAGATAGGCACAAATGGAACTACATTGTCACCTTCAAGCGAAAAGTCCTTACTTCGAATCTTTTCCCGGACAGATCAATAGCCCTTTTTTTCCTCTTAAACAACATAATTTTTTAGTAATTAAATCCTTAAAGTTTTAAGGAATTGTTCTCATAATAAAATAGGGGGAAAACCGTTCAAAATAATAATATCAGTACGTGAAAAGTTTAATTTTTTCTTCAATTTTATTGAAAATTTCTTTTTTCAACTCGTACCATAATCGTCTTGTTTTATTGGTAAAATTATTTTTCTTCAATACAATAATTTAATGATACTTCCAAATGCTATCGCAAGATACTTAAATAAAAAAAAATGTCAAAGAAATAGAGAGTTCTCTTAATATTAATTAACCACCTAACTGATCAATATTAAAAAAAAATCTTTCAAATAATGCCTATATTTTCATGCATTTTGCAGAATTTTCAATCTTTTATAACTAGTTTTTCAAAAGAGAAATTTTTGCTTAATTGAATCAGAAAAATGCTCGGATTAAATAATGCAAAATCTGCAGTAAAAATTTACTGGTGAGAATAATAAATCCTAATTGGAATACGGATGCTCGTACGTGGTACGGTCAAATCATGATTGGCAAAAACAATAGATTTAGAAGTTAAATGTAAAATATAAATTTTATTAATTTAAAGAATTTCAGATTCATCAATTACATCATTTGAATTAAATTATTGAGGTAAATCTTGTAAATTATCATTACGTAACGGAAGACGTGAAAGAGCATCAACATTTCTATGTTCAGCAGTTTTCTCACAACGGATATAATCTTGAAACGTTTGTAAATAAATTGCATATCGTTGTATTCTAGCAACTGATAAAACGGGAATACTTTTAACACAACATGAATATTTACCTCATTTGAAACGCCTTTGTAGCTGGAATTATATGTCTATGACCAACAGTTGAGAAATTAAATGTCCTCGGTATAAGGCATATTGCATTATATAATTTCGGTCCCCATACAGGATAAAATCGCTGAACCTTTTCATCATTTTTAATATCATGCAGAACGGAATTTTTTCCAGCCCTTTTATGTTGTGAATGATTGAACTTTTTCATCTAATTTTTTTCCGTATTGTTAGGGAAGTAATATATTTTTCTGTCACGTGCGCCAAAAAAATCCTACACTTATACACTTTATAAAATTTGGGAATTTTACTGTGATTGCGTCAAATAAACGTTATTTTTAACTAATTATCGACACGAATACATAGAGTTCCGTTGCTAATATGTCCGTGTTATTGCATTTTAAATTATTTTACCCAGAAGGTTCCATGATTAAGACAGGCAAATGCAAATGATTCGGCTGACTAAAAATATTTTTCATTTGGAATTTTTTTTTATAAATATATATTAACTTTTTTTCTATAAAAGTTTCGACAAAAAAATTAAAAATGATGCGGCAACTCATCATTTCGGAAACTCTGTATAATGACCTTATTATGTAGTTTGTACTAATAATTTTTGGACGCTTTGTATTTATTTATGTGTCTATGTATCACGACAATGAACCATCATAATTAATTTCATAACTGTCTGACATAGGCCCTTATGATCTATGCTATTTTGATGAAAATTTTAAATTTACTTTTTTCTATCGAGATTTAACCTGGTTAGGTGACACCCTTTTCTCTGAGAAGATGGTGTAACATGTGACAACAGCGAATACAAGCATGAAGAAACTTACTTGTCCTTCGAAATAACTAGATTTACTAAAGATATGTTACTGACGAATGCAAATTAATTACAGGTTAATCAGTTGGGGATAAGCGATTGAGCATTTGCCAATTACCTGCCTCATTAGAATCATATCATCATGTTATTACAACAATAATATAAACATTATAAAACACTCATCAGAAAACCACAATTTCTAAAAATTTCTCAAGGGGCATTTTAGTTTTGCAAACACAGCAACATATAAAAGTACTTTTATGATCTTTTTCTATTTCTTTGCAGTTATAACAGTTTCACGTTTTAACCCTTTCCAGAGCGGAATAAATTTGTTTGAAATAATTAACTTACATTAAAATTAATAAAGAAATTTATTAGAAAATACGAACTTGCCCCTTCCTTTTTCTTCTTTTTTTTTCCAGGAATGCTATGAAAGGAAAATTTTAATTAGACATTCTTGGTACCAGTAAAATTAAAATTAGGTGTCCTTTTTTAGGAACACCGCGCCTGAAAGGATTAAACACTTAATCGTCGCGCCCGAGACATTCACGGGTTGCAAGCTTCACAGCTTTTATTCAGAATTGTTTGATTCCCACCAGTTTTATAAAATAGCGTAATTGGATTTATTCTGGTATCAGTTTACTTGCCCATTAAATAAGATGAATATTTTTTTTTCAAAAAAGTGGTGGGAATAATGCATTTGAATTTTTAAACTGCAATTTAATGCGACCATTAAGGGGTTAAAGGAGACATATCCTTGTAGCAAAACAAAATTGAATCAAAATTATTTTTATTAGTTGAATTTGTGACAATAGCTTTATATTGACCAATATTAGTGGTATTTCTACACAATATTGCCCAACGTTGGCGCGTTTACAAGTTTCTATTATTGTACCAATGCAAGTAAAAAACATTTCCCTATTTTATTACCAGCTTTCCAATGTAAAACTAATATTTCTGCAATGTTAGTGTTTTATTGCATTTTTTTTCGATATTCAACAAATATTGGTATTTCATTTGGAGTTCTTCAAAAGAATGCAATATTAGCATTAAATTGGGCAGCAATATAATCAATATCGATTTGGTTACTATTGAATATAATGTTTTTTAAAACACTTTCCTCATTATTAATGATATTTTATTTTAATAATTAACAAAAATTTTTCAACAAAAATGAAAACCGATTTAAATGGATTGTTCTTATTTTCGGATTTTTGTGGCTATCATATGTTGCTACCTACTGTATTGCCATGCACGGGTTAGGTTATGTGGATGCGAACAGTAAAAATTCTATTTAAACTCAAACCGAAGTGACATTAAACCGATGAAAGAAAAATTTTCATATCAAGCTTATTTTTATGTTGAAAAATAAACACATGTACACATTTATATTCAAGTGTATAGTTTTCACGTTAAAAAATATTAAGATTCTCTTTTGAAAAAACAGATTACTAAACTTGATCCGTAAGAGGTGAAAACCTACGCGAAAAATCTGTAACTACATCGGCATGCAACGATAAAAATATTGCCAAGCTACTCGAACCGCATGTCGGGTCGTGTTTTGATAAAATTGAGTTACCAGATCTGATGAAGGAAACTAATCTACATCCATTTTAAATGTCATTGTGTCCATTACCGCATATGTTTATGTACAGTAGACGATGGTACATTAAAAATTTTGAGGTTTCCATGTATGAAAAAAATATAAATAAGAGGGAAAGTCGTATATAAACAGGCAGAGTACACATTGAAACATAGAGAATGTTTTATAAAGTAATTTGTATTTGTGCCATGTACGATGCGTAAATTTTTGTTTGATTTTTTACGAAATCTCCTTAAATGATTGGAGAGTTCAGAAAAATATGGATAAATCCGAATTGCACTATTGAGATGTAAATTATCCATACACACAAAATGAACCAAATGAACCACACACACAAAATACACTGCTCAAAACAATTAAAGGATATTGCAGTTTTAGGTGGATTTTGTATCTGGGAAACTTTATAGCTGATTGATACATGGTCGACAGACATAGTAAGTTATATGAGAATAAATTACACATGTTTCACAGAAAAAAATGCATTTTATTGCGCATTTGTGTACAAAAGGAAAAAAACACAATTTGTGCATATGAGAAAAAAAGAATAAGAAAAGGTGTTTTCTTCAAAGAAAATCATTTTCAGTAGGGGGTATGGTTTCCACGGGTGGCCAGCAACGTTGAACACCTTTGAGGCATGGACTCAATGAGGCTATTAATGACGAGTTGGGGTATTCTGCCCCACTCTTCCAGAAGAGCTCTTTCCAGTTATTGAAGAGTTTGTGGGGGTTGTTGGCGGCCAGAAACTCGTCTTTCTAGAGCGTCCCAAACGTGCTCGATTGGATTCATGTCTGGAGAACACGCTGGCCATTCCATTCGAACGATTCCTTCCTCGAAAAGGAAATCCTCCACAAGGTTTGCACGATGTGGCCTGCAGTTATCGTCCATTAAAATGAAGTTATCTCCGATTGCTGCAGCGTAAGGGACTACAATAGGTCTGAGGATCTCATCCCTATATCGGCGACCAGTCAGAGCTCCATCTCAAATGATGTAGAGGTCAGTGCGCCCGTCAATGGAGATGCCACCATACACCAACGCTCCTCCACCGCCAAATCTGACACTTTCGTGCACGAACGCAGGATTATTCTTACTGCCACGGTCCCTCCAGATGAAAATACGACTATTATCCGGATGCACAGAAAAACGGGACTCGTCAGAAAACGGAATATTGTTCCAATCATTTCTTCTCCAGTTGACATGCTCGGTTGCCCACTCCCTGCGGTCGCGACGATGCCTTGATGTTAATCTAACACATACCATCGGTCGGCGAGCATACAGACCTACAGCATGGAGCCGGTTTCGGACAGTCTGAGCTGAAATCGTGGTGCCTGTAGCCGAGCGAAGGTGTTGTTGGAGAAGAGTAGTGTTCATGTTTCGGTGTCTCCGAGCTGTTAACGCTAAATACCGATCTTCATTGGGCGTTGTTGCCCGTCTACGACCTTGCCCTGATCTTCGGCCTGCACATCCACTTTCCAAAAAACGGTTCCAGATCCTGGAAATGACACTTTGTGACACTCCAATGGCTTGCGCTACTTCGGGTTGAGTTTGGGCCCCTTCTAACCTACCAACAATTCTCCAAGCTTCTGAATCTGTCAAATGAGTTCGCTGAGACATCGTACTCATCGAAACATAGCAATCACGGAATGCCGATCATCCTTGTCTTCATTCTCTTTTATCCAGTTGAAAGTCAAATTTCATTCGCTGCCGCTGAAGTGACGTTTTTGAGTGGAACTCAAAATTTGCATACTCCACAGTTTGAAAACCAGAAAAATTTGAATTTGTGATTCTCTTCTTCTATTTTCGGCAAAAAAAATTTTCGTTTATATCTTTATTTTATATAAAACTTCAAATATCCTTTAATTGTTTTGAGCAGTGTAGTAGGAATGGAAAACTTCAAAATACAAACCTTTGTTTTTCAAATGTAAGAATAAACAAAGAAGTATCACGAATATGAAAAAGTTGTTGCATACACAACTCTTAAAAATATATCATTAGCGTTATCAAAAGTACTTTTGTTTTTGAAATGCTTGTGTATTAAAGGATTTGTAATTAGTACTAATTCATCACCATTCTTAGAAATAGAGTGTTATAGTGACAAAACTAAAAAATACGATATTTCACAGGAGATGCAAAATAAGATTTGCTTTTTTTTATTGTAACATAAGAGGATGGTTCAATAATTATTGTCCCTAGTGTATATAAACTATTTGTATTGCAATGATTAATGTGGAATACCGAAGGAGAATGTCTTAGATGCCTATAAGCTTAGTCCACAGAACCGTAGCTGCTATATTAACGTATTTTTTGGAAAGAAGGGTCAAAGAGGGTGGTGAGGCTGAAAAGCTCATTTGGATCTTATGGGGCTAGATTTGTGACAGTGAATAAGACGTGGCTACTGATGTTTGGACTCGAGATCGTAGTGATGTAACCACATCTCATCCACTGTCACAAATCTTGCCCAAACCACATAAGCTCCAAAGCAGCCTTTTCCCTTCACCACCTTCATTAAAACCCCTTTAAATATAGGTCTTTAAAACGTCACCCTCCTTTTAAAAATATGTTAATGTAGCAGCTTAGATTCTGAAAGTGGGCGTATATGCATCTGAGACATTAAGCTTCGGTATTTCATATTAATCATCTCAATGCAAACATTTTATATGCACTAGGGACAATCATTATTGAACTGTAAAAGTATAGCACTTACCTCTTCATGCAGCTCTAAAATCGTACTTATAAATTTAAGACATTCAAAATTAATGACATAGAAGTAGGCTGGATCAAACAAATCTATTTACATACACAGTTTGCCCTTTTATGGGATTGAAAAGTGTTATATAGCGTAACCAGGGCCTGATTATCAACGGGGCACTCTCCCACCAGAAAAAATAAATAGAAATTTTTTCCTTATTCATGATAGTAATTTTGACTGAAAAGGGCGTTTAAACAAGGCGAAAATTTCTATGTAATTTTACTGGGGAGAGAGTGCCCTGTTAGTAATCAGGCTCTGAGCGTAACTTATAGGTTTACTGGATAACTACACTTAAGACACTTTTCCTGTAAGAAGACGCATCTATCTCAGGCCTATTAGTGCAATAATACCCAAAATGAATTGTTTTGAGTTGCGTCATTATTCTTGTGAGTGATCGACATGTCCGTGTGTATTCTATCTCATATAAACTTCTTTCTTTCATTTTTATGTAAAAAATGGGTGAACAAAAAATGAAAGAAAGAAGATTATAGAAATAGTTTATAAAAATTGGTGACATGAATAAATTTAACCCATCATAAGGCATTATTTCAAGCCAGTCCTTAAAGCAACTGATGCTATTCACAAAAATCATGAATTTGAACACTCTTGCCAGTGGGCTACTATTTTTTAATCAGATTTCTTGACTGGCACCAATTTTTTGAAACGGCAAAATTCTCTTTGTTTTCACCTTTACTAATATGTCACTAAATAAAGCTCTTTTTATAATGTCAAAAAAGTGGTATCAATCAAGAATCTGAATTTTAAAAATGTAGCCTATCTGGCAACACTGAATTTGAAGGCCAGAACAATATTGGTGTTCTGACAGCTGAAAACTGGTTCAAACTTTTTAAGGAAGAAAGTCTCATCCTTGACATCAAACTCGCGCTATCAGCTTTGAATTTCAAAGAGTTGAAAAGGAAAATGGGGGAGAATTCAACCGCTAATATAGAAAATTTTTTCTATAACCTAGGATACGCCAAGCCCACCATATGTTTAGGCAATCATTTTCTACTCGCAGTTGTTCCTTTCATTAAAAATATGCATATTTGTATACTTCTCCGATTTTCCAAGTTCTCCGAGATTTTGAGCTTCTTATACAAGCAATCCAAATTCAATCTTATTACAAAATATAGTCACTTTTGTTCACTTTTGAATGCAGTTTATTTAGAATTAGTACTGTGGTTTTTGAATTTTTCACAAATTTTGTAAATTTCTATTTGCCAGAAAATGGAAAAAGAAAAAATCTTTTTTTATCATCTGATGTTTTATATCCTTATCTTATATTTTACATCCTCATAAGGAACGGACTTTTGGGAACCGGTTGAAAAAGGAAATTAATAATTTCAATTTACGTAATTTTTGATATATTTTAAGAAGAGACAAATTACTTATGCAAAATGAAGTTCCGAATCCTTCATAAGTAAGATATGTGATTACGTCATGTGACTACAGTCCGCAGCTCTCTTGAAATTAGGCCAACGTGCTGCCACAAAAATGGCAGCTGCTATAGGTGTATTTATTTCATCATTTGTACAGCCAGAGCAATAATTAAGGAAAGGGGGGGGGGGCTTGCAGATTTTTCTGATAAGGCTAATTCATGGCTTACTATTTTCTTTTCTATTTTAATGATAAATAAATACAAACCAAGCAATGCAAGGCTCTTTAAATTTGAATAGCAGTACTTTCTAAATTATTCTATGCCTTAATTAAGGCTAAGAGGAATACTGTAATATTATATTTAGAGGAATAATGTAAAAATAAGGAGAGGGATGATTTTAGAAAATATCGGCATTCAAATTCAACAGCTCCTACAAACTCTGAAAAAAAAAAAAAAAAAAAAAAAAAAAAAAAAAAAAAAAAAATACGACATATTTGTGTCATCACGTAGGGCTCGTAATAAGAGGTATGTAGGCAATTTAAATTTTCAGAATGTTTTTGCTGTTTTTTATGTTGGTGAAGACAATTTTAATTATTTATTTATATAAAGTTCCATTATCGATTAAATTCAGAGTAGCGTAGGAAGACAGAAATTTCTAATTTCTTTATGATCTAGAGGTTTCATCTTTTTTTAATGATCTAGGAGTGAACCCCCCCCCCCCCCCACACACACACACACAACCTGGAGAATGAAAGCCTGGAAAATTTTTCCCGGAGAAAAAAATGCCTGAATTAACAGAGCTCCCAAATGGTCCGCCAACCGAATACCAATATTTTTTTAGAAATTTTATTTATTTAGATTTTTCTAGCAAATTGCACAGAAAACACTTTTGAAGGTTAATTCCAGCGCAAATGTTGCAAAAACTTAATAGGAAAAAAGTACTACTGTTAAAAAGTATTGATATATATATATATATATATGTGGATGTATATTTTGTGTGTGTGTGTGTGTGTGGGGGGGGTGATTTGGAAGCCCTGAATTAAACACGGAATTTATGCATATTTGACAGTTTGAGCTCTGGTAAGCAAAATTCTTCAAAATTCCAAATGTCACATTGGCATCAGTATTTTGCAAAGAAAAAACTCGTTAAGTAAATACACGAAAAAATGCATTAAACCTTTTTCAGATAAATTTGGTCGAATTTTCTGGTGTCGTTGTGACATTTCGGAATTAAAATGAAGTGTTTGAAAATTCAACCGTCAGAGCTCAAAGGGTTAAGTGTGTTAGCCAAGGCCAGTGCAACGACGGGCGGTCTGCTAGTCCTTAGTAAAATGCACTAAAATAAATACATTTTAACAGCCAAAATTTAGACTATGATATTCACTTTTTATTGCAGCCGAAATTTTGTTAAAAATTTCTGATAACAAAAATATCAATTCATTCATTAACATTCGTAATGTCAAAACAAAAAGTATTCTATAAGTAATTTTGAAATGATTTATTTACATTAAATGCTAATGTTAACACCTTCTAAGTTTTCCTTATCGATGAAGCACTCTTTTAAACGATTTGATATCGGTAAAATTTTTGCTAATTTAATTATCATTCTTCCATAAACTTTTTTTTTCGTCTCCGCTTGGTAAAAAATAACGTTCCCGTAATTTCTTCTACAAATGATATATTTAAAGTTCCTTTCTTAGAAAAACGTCTGAATTTAATGTGGATTTGTATATATTTATGGTTATTTATTATACATGTCACGGGCAATGCTGGGGAGTTAGTTAGTCTTTAATAAAATATACAAAATCAAAACATTTCAGCAGATAAAATGAAAAAAAAATAATTAAATAAAACATTTCAGCAGATAAAATATAGAATCTTCAATTGATTAATTAACTGTTTTAATGATAAAACAAAAAAAAAAATCGATAAATAGCTTTGAAATGATTTATTTATATTAAATGTTAATGTTAATACCTCGTAAGTTTTCATTGGCAGTGAATAACATCATTAATACGATGTGGCATCGGTTTGACTATCTACAAGGTAAAGTTCTTATCAACACTCACATGAAAAAAAAAAATTCAGGGCAAATATTGCGTATCCGCAATTTGTTATTTTATTAATTTGGCAGTATTACATTTGTGGCAAATCTTTACTTGGTTTCATGACGAAGAAATTTAATGAGAAGTATGAGGCTGTTTTGATTTGCATAGTGAGATTATATCTGCCTGAATTTCGGATAAATGCACCTTAATATTTTGCTTAGTTTTGAGACGTGATCAGTATTTTGTTGATAGTGGTGTATGCAGAGAATCCTGTTTCGCATAGATAAGTGGCTGCAAAGGGCAGAAGAATAAGTTCCGCTTTATCTGATAGGAGTTTAAAATCATCTTTTAGCGGACACCAAAAATCTGAGATTGATTTCTCAGTTTTAAACCTTGATCTTATTATTATATCTTATGTCTAATCAAGCAAGCATTCATGTTTCAGTGATGTTTAAGAAGACGGTTTTTTGGATATAGAGTATAGTGTTAGAATTATAACTCAGACGTTTTGTTCTATGTTTTCATGGCAACCTTTTTCCAAAATAACAGTAAAAAGTATCAATCAAACACAAGAGATGAACTTCAATTTTGTTTAAGATATCTGCAGGAACGTCTGATTCTATTTCTTCTCCAAATTTCTTTTGTTAGTGAAAAACAATAGGGGAAGATGGGGATACTTGAGCCATTTTTTGAATTTTAATTTTTTTAAATTTCTTATATTTTTTTAGAATAAAATAAAATATTGAAAATGAAAATTTGATATTTTTTCTTCAATTAAAAACCACTTTCAATTAATTTTGAACTATTTTTCTATGTATAATAAATGTTAATTTTTTGTTTTACATCGTGGCTCAAGTATCCCCATGGCGGGGATACTTGAGCCATTGTGAAGGGATACTTGAGCCACTAAGGAAAAATACCTACAAAAGTAATTTTTTTCACTTTATTTTTGCACAAACATTTTACAGAATGATAAATTATGAAACGTAAAGTCCTTCAAAACCAATTGAGAAAACAAAGCTAGTAATACGATCATTTTTTGTCGTTAAAACTGGTTGTCGGAGGATAATTTCAACTTGAGTTATAACGGCGGTAGAAACATCCTCAGTTCAGAGCCATTTAAATTTTGAATCTGCAATTCTTCGGGCAAATTTCATTTTCAAAATATTAAGCACTTATCCAACAAATATTTTTACAGTTTTCTTTCTGGCATATTTTATTAGTAACCAACCATCAATAGAAGGTTTTCTTTTCACATCATCAGCATCATTGACAGAATTTTCCTCTAATGATATTGTCGAACTCATGCTTTTAATTTAGTAGCTGTCGTAATTTAAGCCAGATGTATCATTCTACTATTTCAAACACTTTTTTGATTTCACAGGAAAAGATTTTGTCTTCCTCTTTGGCTCCATGCAGGTAAGTTTGAACTGGGATTTTTGTTGCTTTTCTTGTTTTTTGTGCGCTCTTTTTACCAATTTTTCTTCAATTTTCTTAGTTAAAAGAAAAGTTACAGCAACAGAGGTTACGATTCCAATATAAAATATTAATCTTAATATGTTATATTAAAAAATAAATATTTTAATATGTTGGACCTAACTAATTAAAGTATTAGAGATTATAGCCTGTAAAACCGTTTAAAAAAATTATTTTAATTTAATGAAAGTTAAATTGAAACTATGTTTACATTTATCTAGACAGGCTATTTTGTTAGTCAAAATGAAAAATAAAATAGATATTTTCATTTAAAAAATATACATTTTTAAACATTTTTATGTCGTTATTTTTTTAAGAAAAAAAATATAATGAAAAATTATTCTCCCTTTTATCCAGAAAAATATCTATTAGTGAATATAAGGATGGAATTTTATTTTTTGTTTGTTTCACCCATGTTTAATTTCTAGTGGGGATGGTTGAGACATGGCTCAAGTATCCCCACTCTCATTGGCTCAAGTATCCCCACTATCACTAATTTTGTTTTCCAGAGTTTTACTAAATACAGCATGCAGCTATTAGAACTATTTTAGACTCAAAATACAATTGAAATCATGCTTATTGAATGTATGTATATAGTTGCAACTTTAAACAAAACTTTGATTACAATAAAACAAAAAAGCCATGCACCCAAATATTTACTTCAGATAGGGAAAAGACAACTATTAATCACTATATTTTCAAAATGGTACCAAGATGTGTGATTTCTTTTTTACATGTTCAGAACTATAAATATGTTATCGTATTGGCAGTTTTAGAAAGAAATATTAACCAACTGTAGAGATAATAGGGGTGGTTCAAGTATCCCCTATGCTCAAGTATCCCCACTCTCCCCTACAGGCTTCGTTTTCGATTGGCTCCACTCGATACTTCAGTTTCTTTTCAAATCCTTCCACTTTATCAGTAGTATAAAAAGCACTTACTGCTTTTCCTGGAAATGAGAGACACAAAGTACTTGATTCGCGAAAATTAATGACTTTCGGTTTTCAACGAATTTATACGTTAATACTTCGAAATTTTTTCAGAGAGAAAATTCAGCTTGCATTCAATATTTCAAATGAAAATGAAATTTCAAATTTTGAATTGCTTAGGAGGCTCAAATGTCAACCTAATGAATGTCCTTCCATGTGGTTTAGTCAGATGAACGTCAGTGCGCTATACTGATGGCCCGAGTTCGAATCCCGGCATTGAAGCTATTTCACTAGGTTGACATTTGCGCCTCTTAAGGAATTGAAAATTGAAAATTTGATTTTCATTTGAAATATGGAATTTATGCGTATTAGATAGTTCTGAGCGCCATTTCATTGTTTTTAGAAAATGTCTGTCGGTAAGCCTGTGTATATGTCTGTCTGTATTGTGACAAAAATGTTTTGTGTGTTCTATCTCAAAAATTAATACACGGAATTTAATAAAAATGCAGATTCAGTTAGTCCCTGATATAAGTTGGTGCTGGTTAGTTTTTGCTGTAAATAGAGTTACAGCTGGCACTGCTATGCAGCATTTTTTACGATTTCCGCACGCGCTCTTATAAAAAATTAATGCACAAATTTTCATGAAATTTCAGATTCAGCTAGACGTTAATACAAATAGTTGTTGATGAAGTGTTGGTGTTAATCGTCCAATAGGTAGACCTGCTGTGCTGAATTTTTCACGATTTTTGCAATTGTTCCATCTTAAAAGCTATTTTACAAATTTTCATAAAATTTAAGATTTAATTAGATGTTGACATAAATCGTTTCTGAATAAGTTTTGGTGTAAGCAACCAAACAGGTGGCGTTTCTATGTTGCATTTTGCAGGATTTACATGATTTTAGCGATAGTCATATCTCATGAAATAATGCATGGAATTTCATATCTGTATAATTCCCATGGTGTAGATAGAATGCCATTTAATTATGACACTATGATAACGAATTTTCAAGTATTAACATATATGAGATAAAGAAAGTTTTGGGATTGACGCATCCGACCAGTTTCTGCGTGAGGAAACAAAGACATATGCAGACTCCCCATGTCATCACATACACTATATGGCCAAAGGTGACGGGCAACTTCCGATTTCAGATGTCTTTTTAAATATCAAGAAAAATACAAGAGGAAATATTCTGAAACTCCAAATTTGTGAAGAAAATAGTACAGATCACACATTTCCGTGAAGAAGTTCTTCTTAAATCCCATAGGTAGAGTTGCCAACCTCCGGCTTTTGTTAATTCACGAAAACGTACTTGGAACCAGAAAATTTATTGAATTATAAGTATCTAGTATCAACTCAGAGGGTCATTTGAATTTTACTTAATTTCGTAGGCTCAATAAATTTCTGGTTAGAAGTATAATTGTTTGATTTTTAAAAAGCCGGAGGTTGGCATGTCTGCCATAGGGAATCGTCAAGAAATTGGAAAAGAACAAAAGTTTTTTGGATAACCTTATCAAAACTAATGTAACAAAAACGTTCAAACTGTAGATTATGATTAAGTGAATTAATGTAATAAACTGTGCCCATTTTTATGAGGATAACATGTATACTCGTATAGAAATTAAGATTTTTATAAAAACAGTCCTAAAATTTTTTTATTTTTTGCTTTTAATTTGCAGAATTCTTAATATAAAATAATTTTCTTTTCAGAAAATATGACAAACATTGTACACAATACGCTGTAATCAGAAATAAAAAATAATAAAAACTAGATAATGCCCGTCAAGATTTGACGGTAAATAACTTGAATGTTTTATCAGAAAAATTCTTGAATTTTTAATTAGTTGCTTTTAAAGTTGTCTATTCAAATTGTGGTGAATTACTATATTATATAAGTGATTTCTATTTAAGAAGATAGATGGTCTAATGTATTCGATGAAGTAAAATAGTTTTAAATTTATAATTTACAACTAATTATGTTTGTATTTTATCAGAAATTTAACAAAAAATACTGTGTAAGGTACTTATTTTTGCTTACTACGGCCTACTTTTTTTTCTGCCCCCCCCCTCTCAAATAACAATGTTTACTCGACCATTCAAAGCTGCCATGACTTTTATTTTTATCTGTCTCATTCTCTAAAATCCTAAATTTGAAATTTAATACAGCTAACTATTTATAATATAATTTTTTTTATTACTTGAATCTTCTTATACATTTTTATACATCTTTTCAAATATTAAATCATGGGTATCAATGTAATTTATTTTATAGCTGTTATACTAATATTTTTATTTCATTCTTTTTTTTATTTTTTTTTATTTAATTTAATTTTGTTTTTTTTTTAATGAATGACAAACCTTTCTTTCTTACAGACATTTATATTCTTGATAATGGTAGAAAAAATGTAACGAAAATTGTAGATCAGTTCAATTTATGTAATTGATAATTCCATGTAAAATATTTTAGGTTAAGTATTTTAAATATAAAATAATTATTTTTTCAAGATTTTGTTCAGTGTTAAATTTTGTTCAATTATAAAGCATTCAAATAATAATAAAAATCCTAAAACTTTTCTTACTAATAAAATATGTTACTATTGAAATGAATTATCGACAAAAATTCTACACAAATCATTTTGCCGGGTTTGAATTCGAACCTGCATCTTCCACAAAAACTCAAACAGGAACCAGGAACACATTGAGTAATCTTCTATAATGCAGAAGTTCTAGAATCAGTTGACGCATGCCCAATTGTCTGGAATTTGGATTTTGATTTTAAAGAAGCTGTTTTGCGTTTTAATGTTTATGATAAGTTTATATATATATATATTGATATCAGCTACAACTTAAAATGCTAATATTTCCTATCTTCGTGTGTAACGGCAATTTATAAGAAGGATTACCAGTCGTAACTTTTAGCCTCAGATCATTCAGTTTATCTTCTATGTGTAATACGACACCTTCCGAAATAAACCATATTTTTGAATTGTTAATAACACTGAAAGAGACAAATAATAGTTTTGTAATAAAAAGAAGAGCTTGTTTACAATAAGATCGAATAAATTATATTTGAGATGCAAACGCATTTAAAAATAAACTTCTAGCTGTGATGTGATAGTTCAACTGAGCGAGGATGTCTACGCATGTGCAGTGCGTCACTCCAAAGGCAGACTTGTACTCATGTACTAGGCATGCGCATAGGTAAAATTTTAATTGAAAATTGTGGCTAATTAATAAAATTTTTGAACAAACAAATGTACGATAACAAATCTGTGGCCAAATACCTTTCGTTTAAAAAAAGAATGGTGTGATTTGATGCCGTAGTTTGCTCTCACGAACTGTCGAAAGGAAACGCTTAGCGTTTTAAATATATAGATTGTATGAAAATGAACTAGTTTACTAAGTAATGCTTTACCGCGTATACGTGAAAGCAATCAAAATGTAATTTGCATAATATGTTAGCTAAATTTATAGAGCAATTTTCGTAAAAGTATCAAAAACCTAGCTTGAAAATTCTGAAAGTGTTCGTCGATAAATTAAGCTCAAGATCCGTTAATCCCAAAAAGAAGCAAAAAGATGAGGGGCTGTATCCAAATATAGTAATATGTGCTATATTGTTTATGCTATATTGACTCTAATCAATAGATATATGGATACAACCCCTCATCTTTTTGTTTCATTTTGGGAATAACGGATTTTGAGCTTATTCTATCGATGAACACTTTCAGAATTTTTAAGCTATGTTTTTGAGATTTTCACAAAAGTTCTTCTATATATTTAGCTAAAAGATTATGCAAGTTATATTTTTAATTGCTTTCACGTAGGTCTAGTAAAACATTATTCAGTAAACCTGCTCAATTTTCATACAGTTTTTATTATTTTTTAATTCTGAATACAGGGTATTGTGTACAATGTTGTTTGTCACATTTTCTGAAAAAAACACTCTTCTATATTAGCAACTCTGCAAATTATGAGCAAAAAACTTGTCAAAACTTGGAACTGTTTTTTTTTTTTTTTCATTTCTCTTCGTGTATACATGCTATCCTCATAAAAATGAACACATTTTATTACAATAAGTTTCTTAATCATAATCTAGAGTTTTAAAGCTTTTGCTACATTAGTTTTGACAGGGTTATCCAAAAGATCTTTCTTTTATTAATTGGTTGACAATCCCCTATGAGATTTCGGGAAAAAAAAATCTTCGTGGAAATATATGACCTATACTATTGTGTTTACACACCTGAAGTTTCAGAATAATGCCTCATGTATTTGTTGAGATATTTAGTAAAACGTCTAAACTCGCAAGTGGCCGGTCACCTTTGACCATACAGTGTATGATTTTGAAAAACTTATTCTTCGGTCGTGATTTTTTAATATTTATTGTTTTATTTAAACCAGGAACTTTCTTCATTAGAAAAGTATTTCGGTAAAGTCTGCAGTGGCTACTGTTGCATCCCTTGGCGTTTTCTTTTATTTCTTCTATTGCATCAGTCATAAAGCTTTCGCTCTTTCTGCGCAAACATAAACACAGTTATCCTTTAACTAAATAAATAAACAACGTTAAAGAGCACAAATATTATAAAATAAAAGATGTTAAAAGCATACAGCTGTTTCGGGACTTCTAAAGTCCCATCATCAGTGCTAAAAAAGAGTGTAAAACATAAAAGACAAGTCACATCGTTAATTAAACTCTTTGTCTTTTATGTTTTACACTCTTTTTTAGCACTGATGATGGGACTTTAGAAGTCCCGAAACAGCTGTAGGCTTTTAACATCTTTTATTTTATAATATTTGTGCTCTTTAACGTTGTTTATTTATTTAGTTATATATAAGCACAAAGTACAATCCTCCCCCCCCTTCTTATCCTTTAACCTCCCCAGTCCTGATATCGCCTGTAGGAGACACTTAAAGAACACCCTTTACATTAATTGAAATCCGTCCAGAATTGTTAAAAATACTTCTAGACATTTTTAATAAATGTGTGCATATCGTAAGCATCGATATACAGACTTCTACATCTTCGGAGATGTTTCATAACAATTTTAAACTAGATTTCGCTGTCTCTCATAAAATTTGTCTCAGGACTGAGGAGGATAAGATGCAATTTTCCGCGAAAAAGTCATCTAATTATTTGAATACTTCTGTGGCATTTGCGGTAGTTTCTTTTGGAAATTAGGAGTCCAAATATAGAATGCACACAAACACCATTAATATTACCAAACCAGCAAAATTGGTTGATTCATCCGTTTGCAACCAAAATTTAGTGGATATTATACTATAAATTAAAAAAGCTTACACATTCTCTGCTAATTCCCCGATCTGTCGGGAGATTGTGTCATTTGACAAAGACATTGCGTTTATCACTTTTGCAACCTTTTGTCAAACCTGCAGTCGATAATGTAATTTATACAAGGCTTAATTAGGGTTCCAGCAACATGTGCGCTTCGCCAGCTTGAGCAGTTCGTACGTTACAAAGTAAGAAGTCATCAAAGCCTGTTCGTTGACCAATTTCGAATGATATGATACACATTTCTGGACTTTCCTGAGTTCTTTGTACTTCCTTATGAAAAAAATCAGAAGGAAATTCTTAAAAGCTTTATCCTTTCATTCTGGATGGATACCCCAAAATTAAAATGCATTTTTTCTGGAAAAATTAAACTGTTGAGCAAGATTTTGTCACTAATTATGGATTGAGGCATCAGTTGTCTCAATAAGCCCAATATCCAAAGAAAAATAACAATATTATAGTTTTTTAATTGTGGAACTTATATCCGAGGAAGTACTGCTATGCATAATTTTTTCCAAGGATTCAAGAAATTATATTGCATTCACAGTCAATGGTTCTCCAATAAACCAGCTTGTGCAGCAGCACTAATACATGCAACTTCTTCTACACTGCAATTAGAAACTAATATGAATATTAGCTGTATATAACAACAGCATAAATTTTGTAAAAAGTTTAAATAAGACATTGCATCTAAAAAGATTTATTGAGTAAAAATATATTTTCTTTTATAAATATTACTTAATTTAAAGATTTGTTTTCTCTATTATAAAAAAAATAAAAACCAATAAAACTGAAGCGCAAATAATAAAAAAATTGTTTATTTTTTTTACTTTCTTAATTATAATAAGTTTGCTTTAGTCCACGGCCATGACTATACTTTTAAATTTTATTTCATTAAGAAAAATAAAATAAAATAACTAATTTTTTTAATACATGTGTAGTGCTGTGTCTCCTCAAGCATCGAATATACCCAAAACGAGGACATACTTCTTAGATGTGTTGATATACGTCTACTACAATTAGCTTGGCAGAAGTTTTGATGCATTTTAAGGACCCCCGTCTCCAGCCAACAATCCACTGAAGAAAATCGATGTCATTCCCCGTATTACTAATTTAGATTTGAATAAACCTCCACAAAACATATATTTTATCATCAAAACAAAAAATCTGAGAAGCTATGGAAAATTGATTTTAAGAATAATAAATTATATATAATGAACTTTATAATTTGTCGGCTCCCGATTTGAATAGTGACTATAATGCAACTGATTTGAGAAGTAGGTAAATAACCAATGTTATATGCAATAAAAATAAAAATAAAATAAAATAAGTAATAATAATAATAATAATAATAATAATAATAATAATAATAATAATAATAATAATAATAATAATAAAATATATAAATAAAATAAATAAAATAAAATAAATAAATAAATACAACAAAGAATAAAAAAAATAAATCCGACAATTTTGAAAAAGGTATCGAGGTTTTAATTATTTCTACAAAAGCTTTCCAGCCTCTACTTTCCAGCCTCTGTCTGGCTCTGTGTTGCCTTTTGACGTAAATTTGTTTTGTTGACTGGTTTACGAGAAACTGATTACCTCTTTAAATAGTCAATGTTTAACCTGATCGGTGATAAATGATTCATAATCGTTAAAAAAAAAAAAAAAAATCGAATATCGTTGAATATTTTGTTTTTTTTTTGGGGGGGGGGGGAGGGACGTAAAAAGTCATACTATTAAAATATTTTCTGCCTCTTTTTTCCGTGAAAATTATTTTTAATTTTAAATTTCAAAGTATGCTAAATAAAAATATTTTCAATTTTAAATATGTCCTATCATCTCGCGGAGCACTGTCTTGCGGAGCTCTATGTGCTTCATGGAGCACAGTTAGGGAAACGCATGGAACTATTAAGAAAAAGGAACTGACGCACCCTTAAAATACTGAAGCTTCAACTATTACCGCTTTCAAAAGAATTCATTAACACAGCGGAAAAATTTCACCAGGAATCCTAAGTGAAAAGTTTTTCTTTATTTAAAAGTTACATTAGGGGAAAATTTGAATAAAAAATAATGGCAAGAACTGATTTTTATTTTTACTGGTAGAAGCTTAATATGAGTAAGTAGTTCCGACACAACCTACCTGTTGTCAGTGAAAAGATTATAATACTTGTGCAAACGAGCACCGATAAAAAATAGAAATATTTTAACATGTTTGTGAGTGAAATTTTCCATCAATAAAGCACTTAAATCAGACGAAATATTCTGTTCAAGTTTATCGGTGTAAGTTTTCACCGGCGATAATCAGAAATTGCTAATAGGATTAAAAGGAATAGCCGTCATCTTGTGACAACCTCCTCAGTTTCTTCACTCGCAACTGATAAACAATTCACTATATGATTTTTCCTCTTTATTCATAACTCCATTGGGAAACGCTGCTTCAGCGTACACTCTTTCGGTATACCTTCCGACTAATGCGTACATATAACTGACAACTTTTACGTTTTTCTCTTACCACTAAAATTTTTGTATTGTTTAACCGGCACATTTCTTCGATTAAATAAGACAACATTTACTTTTAAATTTTAGTGGTGAGGAGGAAAAAGAGAAACTATTAATTGGCATCTATGTGTATAAAGCGTATATTTTTTTTATGTTCTCAACATTAATCTTTCATCAACCTCAGGCAGTTTCTTAAGGCAGCCACTTTATTTTACACAGTTTCATCTGACTTATAATTTTAATTACGTAATATATAGTTGGTCTAGAGTTTTGCAAAATTCCAGCAGTGGCATTTTCTGATTTTCGTGGAAGAAAAGCTAAATTATAAAATTTTTGAGTTTTTTTTATTTTGAGTGCTTTTTTTTGTCCTATTTTTAGCAAATTCTTAAACAATATGCATCCAAGAAACACAAATTAACTTTCAAACTACACAAGTATAATTTTCAAAATTTTAAATGCTGATTTTTTAGTAAACAACCAAGAATTTCCAATAATTTTCCCTTTTTCGATTACTTTTTGGCCTTGTAATTATTCATGATAAAGAATTAATTGCTAATATTTTTATTTGTTAAAAATCTTTAGATAACTTTTAAGAAGCCTCTAATTCCCATGGTAGAATAAGTTCTAGAAATTCCACAATTCCGATAATTTGAATTCATACCAGAAATTTTCAATAACAAATTTCACTTTATCTAAAAAACGGAATATCTGCTATTAAACAAATTAAATATTCTTATTTTAAATTTCTGGTATGAATGTGAAATATCCAAATTATAAAAACCTACTAAATTCGAAACATTGGTGGTAGCATATACGCTACCATGGGCATTACAGGATTAAAATAAAAAGTAGCTATTGGAAACTAATGTTCATCAATTCGATTCTAAAAGTTATTCTCATTTATTTTTCAAATAAGTTTCGAAGCATTGAAAATTTCATACATGTCGAAGACTTATTTTGACCACTGTAAATGATTTATTGCAATTTAATTGATCCGGATTATTTTAAAATCTTTTTTGTAGTGGTAAATCTTACTTTCCCGATAATTTCTTTATTAATGTTTATTCGATATCAAAAGTTGGAAAAATTAATGCTTATTAATTTCATGCAATAGCCGAGGCGAAATTATACATGTATCACCTCAACTAAAATTGATTGCATTTATTTTTATTTTTTTTTTATTTTATTTTATTTTTTTTTTTTTTTACTTTCAAGATAAAAAAAGACTAGAACATAACTTCCAAATTAACAGGTTTTTTTTTTTTTTTTTCAATAAATATCAATATTGTCAAATAAATCTATTTTTAAACAGAAAGTTTTATTCTTAAACGACATAAAATAAATATCACATAAAAAGGAAATACGTTCGATTATATATTTCTTACTTCAAAGAATATTAAAGATTCGTATCTGTGGTTTAAGCCTCCTAATACCAACGAGGCCTTATTTGACCCCAATTACTTTAGATTTTGGAGTTTTTTAACCGACTTCAAAGAGGAGGTTATGATTTCGACATGTATGTATTTGTTGTTCACTCATAACTTCTTTAAATATGAACCGATTTTGATAATTCTTTTTTTGTTTGAAAGCATAAGATACCCATGTGGTCCCATTTTAATTTCATGAAATTCTGATGATTAGAACTTTTTTAAAAATAAAAACTTTAAAAATTCAAATTCTTTTTGAAGCAATCATCCAATTAAAAGCGTTCATTTTTCAGGTAAATTTTAAATAGAGTACCTACTTAAAATAGCAAATATTTAGCAAAAATGCAGGTTTTGGATTGGGCGATAACAGAAATGTTGCGCAGTTTCTGATTTTGATAGCAGCGCGAAATCTACACTGTAAAAAATTTACCCTTTTGTTGCATCGTCACTCCATCGCTTTTAAGGAAACGATAACTTCGCTATATTATGGAGCATTCTCTTTGGTCAAAACAGAGATATTCTATAAAAGTAATGGAGTGATGATGCAGCAAAAGTGTCAAATTTTTTTACATTGTATTTGGATTCCGGTCAAGTTCTGTTATCCACCAAAACCGAAGGCGCATGCCGATACCAAAAGAAGTAGGTGTCGAAAAGCTCAAAATTAACCTTTAAAGTTTTCTCATGTATCAGAGAACAAGCGCCTGCACTGCTAAAAATTTGAAACTTTTGCTGCATCGTCACTCCACTGCTTTTATAGAATATCTCTATTTTGACCAATGAGATACTCCATAATACAGTGAATTAATCGTTTTCTATATAAGCGGTGGAGTGACGATGCAGCAAAAGTTCGGAATTTTTAACAGTGCACTGAAAAAAAAAAAGACCCTTTTGCTGCATTTTTCGCTTTTATAGAATATATTTCTTTTGACGCATGAGAATGTTCCATAATTGGGTGAAGTAATCGTTTTCTATAAAATCGGTGGTGTGGAGATACAGCAAAAGAGTCAAATTTTTGACAGTGTGTGTGTAAGAAAATGCCTATTATTATGTAGGCACAAAACTTTCCTACATATGAACCGATTTTAATATATTTTTTCTGTGTGGTCTATTCTAATTTCATTTAAATGTAATGCTTAGAAATAAAGAAGTTTTGATGAGAACTTTAAAATTCATATATTTTTTGAAACAGTCACTCAATTAGAAGCGTTCTTTTATCATGATGGTACCATAGTGTCTAGAATATATATTGCGGAAATTAGCTACACTGTTAAAAATCTGCTGCATTTTTCTGCAACGCACTCCCCTGCTAGTATAGAAAACGGTTACTTGGCCGTGAAATGGCGCTTTCTCATTGGTTGAAATAGAGATATTATATACAAGTGGTGGAGGGCGTTGCAGCAAAATGCAGCAGATTTTTAACAGTGTACCTCAATAATACTTAAAAAGGCACTAAAATATTGTATCCTTTAAATGTGTAACAATTTTGATGAAATCTACAGATGGCAGTGACATCTGCAGGATATTTTCTAAAACTGCAAAATAATTGGTACTCCAAACAATGTAATACAATAATCCTGCAGATGTCGCTGCGATCGGCATTTTAGATTTCAATAGCATCGTTGCATGTTTAAACGATACAAATTTTAGCACTATTTGGATAGCAGATTTTCACACTATATATTCTAGACGCTCCGATATTACTCTTACAGAAACACGACATCTTTCAAAGTGCAAAATCTTGACTGGACAAATTCTGTCATCAAATTCTTCCATCAAAGTGGAAGATCCACATCAATATTAAACAATATCGAAAGTAGAAGTCGAAAAGCTGAAAATAAACATTTAAAGTTCCCTTGTGTATCAGAACACAAGTGGCTGTGTATGAGGATGCCGGTTGGACTGAAGTCACAAAGCACCTCATATGTCTATATACAGTAGAGTGCATTGCTATGAGTAGAGATACAGTCAAGATATTCAAATTCGATTCAAATGAATTTGAATTTTAGATTCAGAATGATTTTAAATTTCTTTAACCGACTTCAAAGAGGAGGTTATTATTTCGACCTGTATGTATCTGTTGTTCACTCATATTTTCCATAAATATGAACTGACTTTGATAATTCTTTTTTTGTTTGTTTGAAAGTGTACACTGTAAATAATTTGACTCTTTTGCTGCATCATCACTCCACCGCTTTTATAGAAAACGATTACTGCAGTCAATTATGGAGCATTCTCATGGGTCAAAAGAGATATATTCTTATAAACGTGGGGGAGTGACGATGCAGCAAAAGTGTCAAATTTTTTACAGTGTACTATACACACTGTTAAAAACTTGAAACTTTTGCTGCATCGTCACTCCACCGCTTTTGTAGAAAATAATTACTTTATTGTATTATGGAGCATTCTCATTGGTCAAAATAGAGATATTCTAGGAAAGCGGTGGGGTGACGATGCAGCAAAAGTTTTAAATTTTTAACAGTGCATGTTGTTCTGGAAAAAACAACTATCTCCATAAGTCAACGTACAAAAATATGCATTGCTATGACTAGCAACATTGTCTTTGATTCAGTTTGGTTACCGGATTAGATATCAGAATAATCTTAGATTTTGTTCAGATGGATTCCTCGATATTCAAATGACGACACACGGGGTATATTTGATTAAAAACATTCCGGACAAAAGAGTTACCAAGCATCTTGTTGAGCCGGCTATTATCGTCAATTTTGATAACTTCTGGCAAACATACAATCGAAGTCTTTCAGGCAATTATCATCAAGATCTGTATGCTATAGTTTGGAAAAAACGTATGTCAAAGAATTGTCTGGGCTTTGAATATTTTCATTCTCACATAGAGGCAGATAAGTTTAGGTTATCAGCTTCGGATTCCTCATCCAATCATCACTGATCCTTTCCGATGCCATTAATGCCTTTATGGGAATTAGATTAAATTCTTTGTCTGCTGAAGAATGGTGCGATTTTTCGCGTAATTTTTTTTCCGAAGCACCTTCGTCGTTCCAAGCCCAAGCTGGCACTCTGATTGGTTGTTGCTCTCGGCACTGTTTTCATGTAACTTGGCGATAATCATACTTGGCGTAGCGATAGATGCTTCCGTCCGTTGAGTTTGATTTCCTTCCGAACCGAGTACAAAGTAACTTTTCTCTTGCAGCATTGGATTGGATGGAACGTGTCTTACTGAAAGCTGTACTCTTTAAAAGTTTTTACACACAAGAGCACAAGACTACGAGGATAAGAATGAAGGAAGAATAAGAATGAGTAGGTTATGTTTTAGGTTTACTCGTTTACTTACGAGCAAAGTATTTTTCGCCAAGTATGGTTTTCGCCAAGTTACGTGAAAACAGTGCCGAGAGCAACAACCAATCAGAGTGCGAGCTTGGGCTTGGAACGACAAAAGTGCTTGGGAAAAAAATTTCGCTGATTTTTCACAAAATCCTGCTTTTTCTTATCGAAAGGGATGTTTCTTTTTTTATTATACAGAAAAGCATTTTACTATGCATTGATAAATGGAGTCATTTTACTGTGCATATATGTAAGCAAGCACTTTGTCGCTCTCTGATGCGTAATTAACTTTACTTGATGGATTGTCAACTTTTCAATGCTCATTTCTGAGGTCTGTAAGAATAGATGAGGACCTTAAAGTTTGATAAATCTGGTAACTTCTCGAAGAGCAAGATCTTATCTAAACAAGTTACCACATTTAAAACACCTATGGATCCACAACGACACTAACTGACATTGTAAGTTGCTTTCGAATAGCTGAAAACGAAATTGGAAATCGATCAGAAAATTGAATACATTGAATCCCAGCAAAATACGTCAATTAGTCAGTGCACTGCCAAGAGACATCATATGTCAGTACACATAATTAAGTATTACAGTATGAGTAACTAAAAAGGAGGAAATAAAATAAGCTTTTTAAAAAAATACAAACCGACTTCAAAAAAGCGCTAAAAAGAATTAAATAACTCTTTTAAAATTTTCGAATGACAAAAGGCTATCCAATAAACACACATGGGATATCAGGTACTGGCATAAAAACGGTTAAATTTTATATATATAATTTAATATCCACCAAACATGCATTTTAGTGAAAATATTTTTTACAAGAGATGCATTTACATATTTATGATTTAATTTATGAATATATACATATAAAAAGTAATGAATTACCTTTTTGAAGTTGGTGCCAAACAATCACAATCGATAATGATCATCGCCATTTTAATTATGGTATTAGACACAATATATTCACAATTTTTATTATATTTAAGATATTTTGGCACCAACTTCAAAAAGGTAATTCATTACTTTTTCTATGTATATATTCATAAATTAAATCATAAATATGTAAATGCATCTCTTGTAAAAAATATTTTCACTAAAATGCATGTTTGGTGGATATTAAATTATATATATTAAATTTAACCGTTTTTATGCCAGTACCTGATATCCCATGTGTGTTTATTGGATAGCCTTTTGTCATTCGAAAATTTTAAAAGAGTTATTTAATTCTTTTTAGCGATTTTTTGAAGTCGGTTTGTATTTTTTTTTAAAAGCTTATTTTATAGTTTTTTTCTCTGTTGTATATCAAAAAAGAAGGAAATTCAACAAACTCTCAATTTAGGTATTAAAAAATAACTATAAACTTGAATGTTAATTTCATACATTTTGATTACTCCATGGAGAAAAAAAAATTTCAAACCTCTGTCTAAATTAGCAAAAAAACCTTAGTATTTATCGAACAAACAAGTTATAAAAATATAAACATGGTGAAAAATTAGTTTAAAATTTTCATTTGTATGGGCAATTGTATCGATTGTCAAAATTTACACTATCTTGCGATATAATTGTTGTATTACAAAATTTTCGCTTGTTTATTAATTGTAGCAGATTCAATTTCATTTCTAAACTATTTCGTAAATATATATAACAAACAATGAAATTTTTTTCTGAGATTTTTTTTCTTTTTTAAGAAAATTGTAAATGCTTATGCTAATAAAATATTGGTATATCTTTTTAAAAACACAGTTCTTAGTAAAACACAAAAAATAGCACTATAAAGATTAAATTCAAGTGTAGAGTTTTGAAGAATGAAGTTTATTAGTTTTCAAAATATTCCATACAACCATGATTGTAAGAGCTAAAACATAATGTACGCAATGAAAGTAAGGAAATCATATTTAAAAAAAAAACTGATATAAATTGTACAAAGTTGAGCATAGAAAGAATGCAGCATTTTGCTCCGGAATTGGACAGCAAATTGGAAATTTTTCTCGCTATAGTGCGCCGTAACTGTTTAAGGGCGTAGGGCAAAGAAAAGTTATCTATAGTCCACCTTTACATTAACTGGAATTTTGGGTTTCATGCTATCTCCATGTATAAAACTCTGACTATTCTATCATTTTCTGTGCAAATAGTCAGGTCATATAAAATTAGTCATGTACTTGTCCTGGAATTACAAGACCAGGAAATTCTTCGGTACTAGTCTTTTATTACAGAAAATCTCTCCTTAAATAAGGTAAATTTCGCACGTTTAACCCATTAACGCCCAGCGTCCTTTTTGAGGACGGTTACAAAAACAGCAAGAACGTGGTTTTCCCACCAGTAAAAAGGAAGATAAATATATACCTTATTTCGCGAGACACAATCCTCGATAAATTTAGATAAAAGTTAATTTGCTTTTAAAAGTGGTGGGAAATACAAAATTTAAATTTTAGCGAAGAAAATAATTCGGGCGTTAATGGGTTAAACTAAGTTTTTTTTAATAAAAAAAGTATTGATATTTCACCTGGAAAATAGCAATACCCGTACGAACCTTGCTGAAAAAACAGCTAGTCTCAGCTGTGTTTTGTGTTTTTTTTATTTTTTAAACTGATACTATGGACTGATACGGCTTTTATCCAAGACCCTTCTAGTACTAGAAACTAAGAACATCGTTTTTCATAAATTTTCAAATAAAATATTTATTTATGAGGTTTGTGATCTATATGGATGCAATGTACTACACATTGTTTGCTATAAACATCTAAAAAACTTGACTAAGATTTTTTAAACTTCGAGGTGAAAATTTAATAATAGAGGATAACAGATTTCGGAAAGTTAGTGGCTTCTTTAAAGAATCGTGATTCTATTAATCTTTCAATACTTTTTTTGCAGTTTTCTCAAAAAAGGACCAATAGCTGAACTGAATTTAACCCTTTCAGTCTGGTGCACTATTAATAGTACATGTCTTTTCATCGAGTATTATTTTGTCTTAACAATTACTTAGTTACTTTAGACACATAGAAACGATAGTAAATCGCTATGCCTTTTTTATCATGACTTGAATTATGTGTTGATATTTGATAATACTAATAATAAAAGTTTATTTCATTCCCTTTGCACTGTTAGTGATTCCATTATTTTATGTATATATTTCACCCTTTAAACTAAAATATAAGTTACTTTTCTGAACCAATTAAATGTGATAAAGCGCAAAAAACATAAAAAAAAATGTAATGCCCTTTCAAATTCTGTTGTAATACGCCCCTTTCCAAACGTCTTCTAAAACTTTTCCTCAGCTTATTATTACATAAATATTAAATGAATAGTACATAAAATCAGTACATTCGTTAGAATTCAAACAATGAGATAATTTTTAAATTTCAGTAAGTCCATTTGAATAGCTACGATTAACATTATTAAATTAAAACTAATTTTGTTCTCAAAAAGGTAAACAATTCAGACCCAAAAAGGTAAACAATTCAGACCCGAAAGGGTTAAACAAAATAATTTTAAATGCATTAATAATGCTTATACATGTGATATAGTTTTATGAATGGAAATCGTCTTAGGAATTTAAATTCAGATGTCGAGACTGTATGGAAAAAATATGGAGTATTTTCCTATAGGTTTTTAGCTAGTATCACTAGTAGAAGGTAAATATTCCAATTGCTTTATTTCTGTCACTTTTTCGAATTAGTAATATTAGCTTCATTTTTTCCCTGTGATTAAGGGGACACAGTACCTTTTAAACCATCTCTTCAATTCTGAATAATGCTGTAATATATGTAGTGACACAACACTTTGTACTAAAAATTAAAAAAAAATTAAAAACTATCTTGTAAAACAGTCTATTTTTCTAAAATTTAAATTAAACAACAAAAATTTTTTTAAACCTCTACTACTTTTACAAATATGGATATTATTGGTACGATTTTTCCCTTATTCATTAGAATATATTACACAAAACTTTGCATGGATTTTTAGATGTGTGGGATTTTACATTAAATATGATTTTTTTCTCTCGTGTATATTAAAAAGCGAAGGAAAATAAACATACTTTTAATTTAAATATATTCAAAAAAAAAAAAAACTATAAACTTGAATGTTAACACAATAAAAGCCTTAGTATTTTTCGAACAAGCAAGTTATAAAAACATGAACTGGGGGGAAAATCTGTTTAAAGTTTTCATTTGTATGGGTAATTGCGCTGGACCTATTAACAAAATTTACAATATCTCGCGATATAATTCTCGTGTAGGTAAAAATGAGTAATAATTCCAAAATATTCACAATTAAAGAAGCTTTCAGTTAATATTAAAAAAAAAAGAAAATCGATATTTTGACCAACTTAAAGGTACTGTATCCCCTTAAATAATTCATTAAACGAGAGAAATACTTATGCATTATAAAATCCCTCCCCCTTAACGAACAATAAAACAATCTGAATAAACAAAACTTTTCAATCAGCAACCATGTTTTTAGGACATTTTAACTAATTTTTCAGGATTTAGATATGTCTTCTTTGTGTATTACCAATATTCAAATGTAGTTCCACCGTATGATTA
Source organism: Maratus speculifer (assembly GCA_964019185.1). Lineage (NCBI taxonomy): Eukaryota > Metazoa > Arthropoda > Arachnida > Araneae > Salticidae > Maratus > Maratus speculifer. The sequence continues at coordinate 213,461,065 of OZ025299.1, forward strand.
CCGCATGTACTCGCGTATAAATTGATACCTTTCCACCCTCTTCCGAATTCGAAAGGAAAATCAGGTAAATACTAGTATTTCCGATTAGATTTCTTCGTCCTTATTGTTCGAAGAATTCCTAATTTTCATATTTTAATAAATTCAAGATACCTATTATTAAATATTTTATTCAATCTGTATTTTTCTCTAATTTGTGATCGTACTTATAGTCGAGTCTATATGGTTGTTATTATGTACATTAGATGCTCCTTAGAAATTCTGGCATGCGGAAACTTAATTATATAAAAAAAGTTCTGATACTTTGAAGAATCTTTTACCATTTGAAGTTTCATAAAATATTCATTTATGAAGCTAGAAATATTTTCATTATGTGAATATATAAGATTTAATTTATTAAGGAAATAGATTTTTTATTTTAATTTAGTATTATAAAATTGCCTTTAGGAAGTATTTTAAACTATGATACTATAACTAAGTAAACTTCTTGTCACTATTCTCACAAGAACTAAAATTATTGCAAAAATAACAACTTTTTTATACCATATAAAAAAAAGCAGTCTTAACTTCAATGCCGATTTTCAAATACATCTTTTCTAGCATTTGCTTATACTTTTGACACATCTCAGTAACTTTTTTAAATATTTTAAATTTTTCATGAGGAAATGCATGGACTGACTTATTTTTAACTTATTTTACGTATTTGCATTACACAAATTAAATGTCGTCATTCGTTAAAAATTCTAAAATTTCAAGATTTACTTTTTGCATAAAAATATTTTTTAATATGGTTAATGAAATAAATGAAATAATTTTTCATTTAACAACAGGTCATTTGTAAGATAAATTAATTAAAAAAAATATGAAGTTATAGCTATTTGCTCAAAATTACCTATTTCTTTAAATTTGAGAAATATTTTACATTACTAATAATAATAATTAAATTTTCTTTTAAAAATAATAATAAAGAAAAAAATATTATAAAAATTTTAGTTACTATACATCATGCTCATACTTTAATTTCAATGAATTCTTTTTATACATATATTAGTTAAAATCATATTAATCATTCAGTAACTGTTCCTATAGTTCATTAGAACCATGCTAATTATTCTTTTTAGCACTTTCCAACAAAGTTGAAAAGTGCTTATGGATTCGGTTTGTCTGGCCGTCTGTCCGTCTGGCCGGATGGCCGTCTGTCCGTCTGTCCGTCTGTCCGCGCTCTAACTCCCATAAATATACTCGGATTGCTATGAAATTTTTATACGTTATTGAGATTTACCCTAGCACGAACCCTATTGAAAATGAAGTATCTACCATGATTAGTTTATCTACAGGGCGAAGCAAAAGTTTCCCATTACATTACGGCCTGTGGGGAAAAATCGTTAATAGACTCGGATTGCCATGAAATTTTAGGACGTTATTGACGTTTACCCTAGCACGAACCCTATTGAAAATGAAGTTTCTATTATGATTAGTTTATCTACAGGGCGAATCAAAAGTTTTCCATTACATTACGGCCCATGGTGAAACATCGTTAATATACTCGGATTGCCATTAAATTTTAGGACGTTATTGACGTTTACCCTAGCACAAGTCCTATCGAAAATTAAGTTTCTACCATGATTAGTTTATCTACAGGGCGAATCAAAAGTTTTCTATTACATTACGGCCTATGGGGAAAAATCGTTTCAAAGGAATTTTAAAGATGTTATACCCTGTCAAACATATTAAAATATGCATTCTATAAAACATAAGGTAAAAATGTAGCTATTATTCATTTACAGGGCCACACAAAAGAATTCCATTAGATAATGGTAAAAGTGGGAATTGTGTGTGACATATTTTAAATATATTAAGCTTTTTCATGTATCATAAAATTGATATATGTCACTGAAGCTTAATATAAATTATACGCTACTGTCTTGCACAATATGAAGTACATAGCATTTACAGGGCCATACAAAAGATTTCAAATAGTGTATTCTTGCCGAAGTACCGTATATGTGTCCGATGATGGCTGATGGAGGGATGAAATGCATTTTAATTATGATAGTCGCGTTTATATTTCGCTAAATATATGCACATTATATGGTGTGTATAAATGTTATAGTTGATATACAAGGCTACCCAAAAGAGCTCACCAACGTTACTGAATATGAGCGTAAATTATTTAAACGTAGTTCTTAAATAAGCTATGCATTTTTACGCTGAGCTGCATTCAATTTACTGAGAAATGTTTGCAGAATATAGATAAATGATATACAGGGCTACGCAAAGAATTCGGTACAGGGACGCCTATGAATGATGATTTAAGAGAATGTGATTTCAGTTGTTTTAAAAGTGTTTTAGTTTACAATAAATTTTAGCCTAATGCTGACGTGTAATAAAGGTACAATGCAAACTACAAGGCTGAACAAAAGTATTCAAGTATGTTTCCATCTAATAGTATGAATTGCTGAAAAAGAAATTTCAAGCTACTGGGTATTTTCTTGCTAAGCTAAATTTTCCTATTATATGAACTGACATATGAAATACAGGGCTGTTCTAATGTACTGGAATATATATTTGGGTATATTTGGCTATACACTAATATTTCCCTGAATAACAAAGTTTTGTTAAAGATTTCATTAAGTGTTGGAAAGTGCTTCATAATCTATGCTTAACGCATGATTTTTCTTACTTGTTTGTAATTATTTTTAGTTTTAATTTTAATAGCTTCAACCCCATTAATATAAAGTATGTAAAAAATTGTATAACTCCTACATTTTTTGATTCTATAATTCTTGAATTTATAATTCTCATTAAAACCCTGTACCGAAAGCAAGCAACCGCTATAGTAAAAAAGATGATCATAAGAAATGATCCATGCAATTTGAGCTCTTGAAAAGATATCCGTAGTCTTGAAATTAGCGCCATTACCAATGTTTACTTGGCGATATTTTTTCCTCGGCAACCTCGTTCGTAAGCGAGATTTATGGCTAAATAATCTGTTCATATTTACTTTAAATGTTCGATCGACAAAATTTAAGCGAAAAGCTTAAGAGGTGTTTTTGTTTTCTTTCATAATCTCGCCTATCTTTTACTAACTTATTGAAATGGAACTAATTTATGCAGAAGAAAAAAAACAGCAAATACATTATATTTACCTTTTGAAGGCCAGGGGGCTGTTATATTGAATGGACCATCTCCACGCCCGAATGATCATTATTTAGAATCTTCCCTTCGATTTCTATTAATATTCGTCATTAAGAAGAAACTTTATAATCAACAAGGGTTAATTTTTTAGGAGAGTAAAATTATGTGTAAGAATAAGATAAGCGTAACAGCATAACAGAACATTTGCAAAATACTAGTACAAAATAAATAATTAAGTAAATAAATAAATAAATAATCCATTACAAGAAAAATTGTTGCATTTAAAAATAAAACTTTATGCAGAATCCAAATACAAATGCCAATATAGATGCATTTAAAAAAGTAAATAAATAGTTAACTTTATGACAAAACTCTTAATTTCAAGAAATTCACAATTTTTTCAGACTAAATGGCTTTTTAAAGACAAAGACAATACAGAATATCAGTCATACGAGTTTTAATATACCTTTATGAAATGCTAATGTTGTATGCAACAGATACTAGAAAAATGAAGCGTTGGAAATTAAAAATAAGCAAATTAACAAATGTTGAAATATTTTTAAGTGTATGCCAAGTTTTAATTTTTTTTTTCTTTTTTTCATTTTAGTTGGTATTCTTGGTCCCCTACTAGGCCCCCTTTTATACTAATAATTACGATAAAAAAGTATTTCCCGCTTGTTTAAAAACATAACTAGTAACCATAATTTGAAATTTAGCGCTATTGGCACTATTGACTTGGCGAGAAAGTTTTTTATACTTCGGCAACCTCATTCACAAACCAGATAGACGTCAGATGCAGTATTATTTGAAATACTCGATCTGTAACAGGGAAAACCAACTGGGAAGCATGTGAGCAAATGCTACTTTTTAAATACGCGCGCCAGCGAGATGTGAGTTAATTTCTAAGAGAAAAGTGATCCTGATAATATATTTTGATAATTAATGAGAATGACTTCTGACTTAAGTACATCAGAGCTAAAAGAAACTTTATGTGGCCTTATGGCATGAAATTACATTATTAAAAATGTGAGAAAAATACAAGGATTAATTCGGAGAAGATATTCAGATGTGAAAGAATAGAATATAACTGAGTTAAGCCATGTACTTCAAGAGAAGTTTATTATGCTTGGTGAGTAATATATTTTGTCTTTGAATTAATTTTATTTCTTGCCTTAACAAAGCTGAATTTTAATGTGTTAAAATTGTGAGAAATAAATTTAATGAAATTTCATACATTTCAATTTAATTCAAATTATTTCTAATACATTTTGAATTTATTAAGAGGTTTAGATAATTTTAATTTTTAATCCGAATAAATAAAAATTTAACTCGATTTGTGAAACTTTGTTTAAGGAATACATTTCTTTCATTAAGAAGTTTATTTGACATATCTTTCAATTACTATAGTTGTAAGAAAAATAACTTTAAAAAAAAAGGAAAAGATATAGCCGACTTTTGGTAAAAATTTAATTTTGTTAAATTTAGATTTTACGCAATTTTATTATTATTTACCACTTAAGAAGAAGAAAATTTTTATTTGCTCAATTTATGAATATAAAATTGAAAAAGTCTATAAAACTGAATTTTATTAAAGATAAATATTCTGAATTTCAGTATAACATAATTTATTTTGTTATTTATTTTTTTAGCATACAGAAATTATTCGTCTCATTTGTGAAAATAAACTTGATAACATTTAGCAATCTTAAATTTAATTCTAGGTATAAATTTAAGATTTAATTCAAGGTTTAATTTTTTTTATCACTAAAAAAGAATTATTTTCATTCATACACTTGATCATATTTGTTATTCTTAGCTTTAATTTAAGGTTGAACATAGTGTTATTAATTTTTCCAAAGATAAAAAATTATCTGTTGTGTTGCATTTACGAAACATTTGATTTTCCAATTTGCCAAATATTTTTATTTTACCCCTAATAATGATGAGCTTTCATCTGTTCGATTTGTGAAAACTTCTCTAAACTCAACTTTAATTCATAGTTTGATATTGTGTTTTGTTATTATTATTATATATTATTTTAATTTTAAACTTTTAAAGTTATTCAGTGCAGAAAAATTTCGAAAAAAAAATCACGTTCTCAATCTTTGGACTTGCAAAATATTCTAGTTAAAAAAAAAAATAAATAATAATAATAATAATACATTAAATGTTCCAACACATACAGATCACTGTAGCAAAACCTTTTAACTCTTTCGGGTCCGAATTTTTTTCCACTTTGAGAACAAAATTATTTTTTCTTCAGTAATGCTAATCGTACCTATTCAAATATATTTACTGAAGATTAAAAATTATCTCATCGTCTCAAATCTGACAAATATACTTATTTTGTGTGTTATTTAATTCTTATTTATATGATAATAGGCTAAGGAAGAGTTTTTGGAGACGTTTGGAAAATATTGTATTACAACCGGGTTTAACAGATATTACAACTTTCTAATGTTTTTTTTTTTTTTTTTTTTTTTGCGTTTTGTCACACATGATTCGTTCAGAAAAGTAACTTATAGTTTAAATTGAAAGAGTGAAATATAGATATAAAATAAAGGAATTGCCAATGGTTCAAAGAAAATTAAGAATATTTTTATTGTTATTGTTATTACTAATTGTGAAAACATAAATGAAGTCATCATAAGAAAAAAATGATTATATAGTATCAATACTGTTTGTAGAAAGTAACTAAATAATTGTTAAGACAAAATAATACTCGATAAAAAGACATGTACTATCATTAGTACACCAGACCCGAAAGGGTTAATAAGGTGAAAGATGATGCCTACGTGAACAAATTCAAAACTGCATAACACAATAGAAACCCAATTTAAGCAAGTGCATCTATAACCAGAAAAATATCCGAACACTTTTGTGCAGCCCTGTATATGATCCATAGCTTTGTGTATATTTCTACACAGTATGCTAAAATTTAATTCAGTTAGGAAACGTCAACACAGTTCCAAATTCTCCTTTAGAAATTTACTTCAATAAGTAGATATAATTTATATACACCAAGATATATTGATCCATTGATATAATTTATATACACCAAGTAATATGCAAAATATTAGTTAAATTAAAAATGTATGACACAAAGGAAAATTCACTTCCAGCAATTCTTCCTGAGAGATGGTATTGTAACCAAATTATTTTATGTGTCCTTGCAAATAAATGATAAATATACATAATATTTTACAGTAAACAACGTGTAGTGTACTACAGTGATGTATATAATTTTCAATATATTTCAAATAGTGTAACATCTTTAAAATACACAGCAAGCGTTTTTTCTCCAAAACCCATAATGCAACGGAATTTATTGTAATATCCTTGTAAACGAACTACAAATTCTACACACTTCATTTTTAATAGAGCACATAAAATAATTAACCGCAATATTGTATAACAATAACCTAATAATCCGAATATATTTATGCGAGTTAGAGAACGAACACACTGATAAATGACGAAACAAGCCGAAGTCATAAAAACTTTTCATCTATGTTGGAAAGCGCTAAAAACAATAAAATAAAAAACACCCTGAAAATACAAAGAAAAATTTTCCAGAAATTTCTAAGCATAGCTAAAAATATTTTTTATTTTATTTTATTTTATCTTTTTTTTTTTTTGTATTAATATTTTAAGAATTTATTTAGTTTAATACATTTATTTAATTTAATACATTTCACGAAAAAAAGTAAAATACATTTCTAAAATTAGAAAAAGGAAAGTTTTGGGTCCTGAAGCACCTTAATAGAAAACTGGCATTGATTTAGATTTGTTTACATTTCGATTAACTTTATTAATAGAAAAGCTGTTACTCGCTATATTTGTACAAAATAACTAACTAAATAAAAATAGAAAATTAATTCATTTTAATTTAAAATTATGCTATTTTATGTCATCTTTCAGCGAAGATAAATATATTTTTTTTAATTTGAAACTAAAACAACTACAAAAAGTCCCTGAAAATTGCATCTTAAAGTTTCGATTTAAATATTTTTTAAAGTTAAATAAGCATTTATTAGAATAATTTATAAAGTTGAAAAAAAAAGCTAAATGTGAATTTAACTTGAGAATTGACTTTCTGTACATTTTCTACTATAGCAAAACGATCTGGCATTTGTTATATTTAATATATATATACAGGGTGAGTCATAAATATCGAAACAATAGGCTATCTCCTTAAATATTGCACCTTGACCCATACTTCCAATTGCAAAAATTCATAAAAAAAGGTAAAATTTTTGATACGATAAGTTGCAACTCCATGGAGGGGGGAGGGGGGTCTATTTGAAAAAATACGAAAATTTAATTTTTATACGGCCTTCGCAGAGCAAAATTCCCAGTTAGGAAATTATTCCTAATCCATTCCTAAATTGAACAAAAAAATTTCATCTTCGTATGTGAAAACCTGACAGAAATATTAGAATCCAAAATTCTTGACTCACACCACTTTACCATGCCTGTAAACGAAGAATTTTTCATCCACTTTCAAAGCAAATGAGGGATCGTCCACAAATTATCCGTTAATATATGTCGATTTAAGACCGTGCCTCTTATTTGGACATAATAAAGCAGCGTATTGATTTAAGTCAAAACTTGTTTCCAAAATACGTTGATCGTTAGCAGTGGAGGTCTCCACGGATCGAAATATCCAAATCCAGTCCCAAACCGACCCATAGGGAAAAAAGTTCTGCCCGGCATGGAAAAATGTTAAAATCATAATCCGGACAAGCGTGGGTGTATGGTGTGGTGTATTTTTTGTCGTCCGATTATCTACACTAGGGATATAGGACCAGGGGGAGTGCCCTTCGTGGGGGTCTTTCTAAGGGAAACTAACCCGTATTTACGCAAGGTTCGAAGAAAACCACGAAAACTCCGAACGGTTAGGCCGACAGCCGCGATTGGGTTCGAACCCAGCACCTGCCGTCTACGGCACGCCACACACCAGAGAGACATGCGTCGAAAATCGTGCAACATGACGCAGTCAAACCGGTTTTTTCTTTGTTATCAGGGTGAAATTGTCGCATGTCGCACGTTTTTTTGTTCAATGTTTCACTGGTGTGTGGCGTGCCTACCAGTTGAGAGGTCCGCACCTCTCGGCCACTGGTGGGGCGACAAGCGTGGGAAAAAGCTTAATTCATAGCCGGCTCAGCCGTGAATTTCTACGTCTTCAGTGTAGTTAAAAAATGTTTCGCGTGGAGGGGTTCTGACCAAAAATATTTATTATAGATTTTCGTTTTTTATATTTATACTATTTATTATTAAAGAAGCGCCAAAGGCTGTGATATATTTATTTTATCAATGAATCTCTTTTTATAGGTAAATGTTTCACTTATATTTTAATATCGCTAATATATTTCGTGCGTTGGAGACTTTGAAAAATGGTATACAGTAAAACCTTTTAAGAAGGAATCACATAGGGAAGAAAAAAATACGTAATAGGCAAATACCCTTCCTGGGAGGGTTAAATGGAGTTTATTTTTTTCTCAGGTATTATTGCATTTATTTTGCATGGATCAACACATTTTCCGCTTAAGACAGAATTCCGTCATAGACAGATTTTTTTTCTCTGGGTTTAATGTGTTTAATTTTTTAGGATTCAAATATATTATTCTTAAAAAATAAAAAGTAATTTTTTTTTTTTTTTTTTTTTTTTTTTTTTTGTAAAATGAAAACGATTTTAAAATCTATGTGGTTTTCGTAAACATTTTGATTGAACCAAATTTTACTTATTTCATTCACGTATTAGGTCAGTCAGAAACTGTGATTTTAACACGGATTGTTCGAGACCGAGATTGAAAATTTCGTCCAGTGTAGACCAGGGAAGAATTCCTTCTTCCCAGGTGTCCCCCCTCCCCCCCTTATGAAAAATACATTAGACCCGGATAGGCGAGTCTTCAGAAAAAAGTAATGTCTTGGTACTGATCTGACCTGCGCCCGGAATACAGATTTTTTAACAGCCTCTCCAGGACGATAAAAAGCTTGAAGATGTGAGAGCTAAATAATAATAAAAAAAAGACTTAATCTGCACCTTAGAAAAGCATTCTTTTAAATAACTGATGGGCAGTAAAACAGTACATTTCGTTTTTCTGTATAATGAATTTTTTTCTCACTATTTCTTGTCTTTAAATTATTAAAAGTTAAGAATTGTTAAAGAAAAAAGCACAAACTTGAAACATGTCATTTTTAATTATTTTACATTAGTTTTGTTTAAAAAAATTGAAAAATTATTTACTTTTGAAAATATCATTTTTTCTTAATTTTTTTTTTTCAATAAATATTTTTAATAGTTCTAAAACTAATATTGAAAAACAAAAACCCCGAAAAAAAAAAAAACTAAAATCAGATTTTCATCTTTAATTAAATGGAAAGAAATTGAAATCCGATAAATAATGTTTGGAGTTATAACGATTTTTAACTATCGCATTTAAACCTGTACTAACAATATGAATTTTTTTTTTTTAATTTTATGATAAATTTTAGGATGTGATTTTATTAGCAAATCGTATGGCTAACCATCACAAAAAATAAAAATAAAATAAAATTCTATCTCAAAAGATAGATTTTTTACACGTTTCCTTCTATTTTTAAAGTAACATTGTCTTTAGAATTGCGCGCATTTCAATTTGTGTCTAATCCCTTAAAATCTGATGAATTATACAAACGGTTATAACTCCGCGAATTTTGAAGATATGAAGATGCAACTTTTTGTGTATTATTCAGGATTGCATAAGGAAAGTTTTCCTAATTGGAATTTATATCTTACGGGAGCCGTATAAAAAGTTAATTTTCGTATTTTTCAAATAGACCCCCCCCCCCCCATGGAGTTGCAACTTATCTTATCAAAAATTTCAGCATTTTTTATGAATTTTTGCAATTGGAAGTATGGGTCTAGGGGCAATATTTAAGGAGATAGCCTATTGTTTCGATATTTATGACTTACCCTGTATATATATTAAATATAACAAATATATATACATACATATATATATATAATTCCAGTATATTTATATTTTCTGTCAAATGTATATGAAAATATTTTATTATTTAAAATGTTAATAATTTAGCTAGAACATTTATTATAGATTCAGGTATTGGAATTTTCTTAAAACCAAATTTAATCTCACGACTTCGATTTTTATTATCTTTTCTTAGAGAAAGGAAACTGATGTGTGCTAGATTGCTGAGAAGTTCTATGTTCTCTTATATTTTCTTCGCATGGAAGAATTTTTAAATATTTTTATACGAGCAATAAATACTAATATTATTTTAATACAATCATACGAGTAATAATTTTTCCAACTGAGTAAAAAAGCGTCAAGGTCAGGAGTCGAGCCCAGGAACTCTCCGATTTAAACAAATAATGCTGTACCACACGAATTACCTAGAGGACATTCTAGCCGACATAATTTACTCACGCAAAATTTTGGTAATGACATATCTATTCCATTATGTGAAACAGATCCACAGAATAAATCGCAGTAGAAATTCCAATACAGATTATTACTTATTTTATTATTTTTAGCAGAAGGACATTGATTGGCAAAAAGATCTACATAAATTGTAATTTTTACAACTGAGTGAAGCATCATCCAGGCCGGGAGTCAAACCCAGGACCTTTCTGGATTAAATTGCATTGGCTAAGGCAAAATCCAGATAGCCAAGGCTATAAGGAATTGACAATTAAAGCCAAAAAAGTGCCGGGTTTGGCTCTGGGATTGGACACATATTTATTAAGCTGAAAAAATTACAACTTTAAAGAATACTTACGTGCAAATTTATGATCAAGACTTCAGCGACGATACTTTCTTTAAACAGAAAAGAAATACATATATTTACTTTTTTTAATGTATGTAAATATTCGGCTAATAAAGAAATTTATTAAAGTTTTGCTGATAAAGTTTTTGTACCGGGTTGATTCTTTGTCTGCACAATTTTTAAATCAGTTGAAAAAATTACAACTCAAGTGAAAAGTTATGTGTGCATACATATAGACAAATCTTCAACTTTACAAACTTTAAACCGAAAAGAAACATACAGATATATATTTGCATTAAAAACATCTTTTTTTTTATTGTTGTTGTTTTAATGTCTGTAAACATTCGGCAAATAAAGAAATTTATTAAAGTTTTGTTTGAAAATATAACTTTATTGCATTATAAAAAATAATAAAATTTAAAACATAAATCTTTTTTATTTTTTATTCTTTTAAAGTACATTTTTATTTGGTTTTAGTACAGCTTTATTTTTAGAAGGGTTTAAAAAAGTTTGCCCCATCATTAGAAAAAAATATCTGTATTTTAAAAATTATAGAAATTATTTCTAGGTGTGTAATTATTTCTACATAGAAAATTAATACACTGCGATAGCTTGAAATATTTTAATTTTATCATATTAAACAAAAATGTATAAATAAAGAATGTTCAGCGCACTTTATTTTCCTTATTTAAGAGTCTGTTTTAAAACACAATATCGATTTATAAAGCTTACTTAAACAAACGTTAAAATATATTGAATTTTAAGAATTGCAGTTAGACTGAAAGAATTTATTTTGCTTTTACTCATTAATGCACAAGGTGCATCATAATTAACTCAGAAATGTTTTTTTAATAGCTTTTCAACTGGTGCCTTTATATTTACACAATTTCTGTCAAAATAAAATTAAGCAAGTAAAATATTTACAACTATAAAATTTAATAGAAAAATAGGCATTTGTTTTCTCACTGGGTGTTTGAGAGTTTTCTGCAAATTTTATGAGAGATGCGGTGAATACTTATTTTGTAAATTTAAAGTTCTTGCGATTGGTGCAAAAGAGATATTTTTATCTTTATTATTATTATTATTATTATTATTAATTTATTTTTCGTATGTTTTCTACAGCCGAACCATTTCTTTGTCTTCCATTTTTGACATGTTATACTAACTTTCTTGGAAACTTTTAAAGAGGTTTTTATCTTCTAAGTTTATGATATTTTAAAACCATATTATTACGAATATTATTACTTACTACTCTTTAAGGGGATTTTTGCTTAAGGAATGCTTGTTCGATATTTTTTTTAAAAGAATCTTTTCTTTAAATAATGTGCATCCCATATAAGGAACTGTGTAGCAAGGCAGCAGCGCTGGAGATTATTTTAAACCTTGGATATTAATGTTGTAGCTTAAAAATAAATAATGGAATCTAAAATATTTGGTGGAACAAAAAATAAGATATATTAACCTTTTATGTACCAAATTATGAATTCATGAAAATTACTTATTCTACAGCATTTTTTGTAAATTTTTAAAACTACATTAAATGATTTACATAATCATTTAAAAAATATCCACTCAAATGATTTATTTAAAATACTTTTTAGTATTTTATAGAAAGTGTACAAATATAATGCTCTTACAATAGAAATATAGAAATACTTCCGAAGGGAAACTTTTCACCTCTCAATCTTTTAACATCATAAAAGCTTAAAAAAATATCCTTTTAAAAATATTTTTGTTTTGTGTATACTACTACTTACTAATATTTACAAATATTTATTAATATTTACTAATACTACTTTTGTAACAAGATAAATTAAAGCATCTATAGTTCATTCTAAATTGTACTACTGCATATCGATTTACTAAATGAATTTTACAAAAGGTTATTTTGATGGTACTTTAAAGTATCATCGGGGTATAAAGGGTTAAACTTTGAAAATATGCAAAATAAATTCATGTTTTGAAATTTTTCCAGGCAAGTAATTGCGCTTCTGTAATGTTGAATTTAAGCCGAAATTTTTGGAAACATTTATTTGAATATAAGGAAATGCAGTTATACAACTTTTCTTTTTTACCAACGTTATGAAAGGTAAAATTTAATTAAAAGATTTTGATGCAAATCTTCATTGAAATTAAGTATGATATAATATATCTCAAGGGTTTAAATCCCTTTGTCATTAAAAACTAAAAAAAAATAAGGTATAATATTATGTACAAAATCTAACCTAAAAAAATATTTTGAAATTATATTTTTTTAGGTAGAAAGCTAAAACTTAATATTTTTTACAAAAAATCAACGCAGTCTAGTTGTTTTTCGATAAGAGATTGCCTTTAAAATGACGAATTTTGATTATTATTATACTGTCAGTATAAAAAAATCTAGAGTGACTCCAATCTACTCTCCAAATACGTGACAAGAAAAAAATAATATAATAAAAATAAGAATAAATTAATGTATAAATTTTAGACACATTGGTTGACTGTAAAAAAAGACAGATGTTTTACGAAAATGTACTATAATTTCTGACGAAAGTATACAGTAATCTCTTCTGAGTCACTCATGATTCTGAAAAGCGTGCCTTTATCTTTAGAAAATTTTCAAACGTATTTATCTTTGAAATGTAAAACAGAATTGATAAAAATAATTCTTTTTATCTGCCGTAGTTTACGAAAACGCTGCCGAGTAAATTTTATAGTGCATTAATCAGTTCTTTCTACGCAGAAACCGTTTTTTCGGATATTATGAGGCAAATTTGTGCAGCTGAAAAAAAACATAGAATTAGCGATATTAACATTAAAATTAACAGTTTTCTGTTACGATTACATGCACAATTTCAGTTATGCAACTGAAAATGATCAGAGATTTCCCTAGTAGAGAGAACTGATCCACACATTGTAAAAGCTATTTGAAAACATTTCCGAAAATTACGGGCAGCCAAAGAAAATTATTTTCCTGAATTCTTTAAATTTTGAAAACATATTGTTTTTTGATGTTTTTAAAAATAAAGGAACGTTTTCTGTATATTGGGTGACTTGGAAGTGGTTATCAAGTATTTTCTGTCTTGATTTATAGCAAAGTTTCATATTTAAAAAAGTAGTTTATTTGTTTTTATCTACAGAGTTATAGTCGAACGATAGACTTGGCTTTTTTTAAAACGAAAAAGTTCCCTCTGCATTACTACTTAATATTTATGCATTACTACTCAATATATTACCAACACAATATTTATAACTAACAAATTAGAACCCGTCAAATTTCGACGAAAGAAAATGTTTAAATAGGAACTGTTTCATTGATTTATAATAAACCTGCAATATTCGTTACAATAAAAGATGCACCATATATTGGTAAGTCTAATTTTTAAACAAATGATATTTAACCTAACGTTAACAAAATACTAATTCTATAAATCTTAGTTGTAGACATTGTTAACATTACACTTTAATCGTACATGTAAGAGTAAAAAACAATAAAGATCTGTTATTATGACAAAATTATCAATTAGGCTCTTCTGTTAATATTCCAAAATGAAAAAAGCAAACATTTATTCCACTTTGACTCAGTCATAGAATTTTTTCCATGTGAAATCTAAACCCAATATCATTTTCACCATATCAAAATTTATATATCCACCTTTCATATCCGTATTCACCTTTTTTTTAAAAAAATTGCTATTTTAATTTAATCATTTTGAAATCATTTTAATTCAAGACTTGAAGTCTATGCTATTAGCTGAAGCAGATACTAAAATATTTATATTGTTTTAAGTGTAAATGAAATTTTGTAAATAAAACCAAAATTCACCGGGTTTTATAACAAACGATATTCTTGACACAGCACGTATTTTAATTAAAAAAATTTTCTCTTTTAATAAGAAAATGGCATCATAAAGATACAGTAATCTGCTTTTTTCGGCCTTTTTCTCTTTTTCTTTCTTTGCTTTTAATTGAAATGGAGTACTTTTGTTGCCACAGTTATAAAAAGGTATTAAAAACTAAAAAAAAGTTAATTTTTCAAAAATAAATTAAGATACAGTTTTCAAACAAATTGCATTTAAAAGCATATTTTTGCCCTGTACGACAATGTAAAAATTAAAAATGAGCAATGTTTTGAAATTTAAAAATTTGCAGTAACAAAAATTGCAAAACCGAAATTGCACTTCAAATTTTAAAGTATTGCCATTTACAAAATGACGTATGTGTTACGCACAGATACTTTTAGCCTTTATTATATGGATATTCTGTCACATATCCTTGGGGATTTTTTCTTTACGGGGTGTCCTATCAGCGCCACCCAAACTTTGCATAGCGAGGTTTCTCGCTTGGAGTATATAATAAATGACCAAACAACTATACCTCTACGACTAATAGATTTGAAGAAAAATGCGAAAGGAAAGTATGACATAATTGCCGGCGCAAGAGAGAGAGAGAGAGAGAGAAAAGGAAAACTTTGTTGGAAATACGAACATTGGTATTTGGAGTTTATAAACCAATTAATAAGAATATAAACATACTATATACCAAGCTTTGTACATTTTGGTCGATTAATATATAATACAGCTCTGAGGTACTGACACAGCCGGATAAGATTTATTAAATGGTTATAACCCCCCGGTTATCTCAGTGACTCAGAGTATGTTAATCAATCAAAATGTATCAAACTTGGTTATTGAATATTTATATGCTTATTAATTAGTTTGCAAACATTCAGTACCGATGTACACGTTTCCGATAATGTTTATTTTTAACTTGTAATGGGTAAAGTTTCATACCTTTCTTCGTTATTTTTCTTGTAAACTTATAAGTCTCAGAGGTATAGTACTTCGGGAATTTTTTATGTATTCCGAGCAAGAAATATGGCTGTACAGTTTGGTCGGTCTTCATGGGACACCCTGTGTAATTGTTTGCAAAATGGCTTGAAACTGAATTAAATATCTAATCTACGGATCAATTCGTACAAAAATTTGTACAGTCCTTGCAAATTATTTTTCTATATAAATCATTTTACCTATTCTTAAATTTTGTCACGTACTTTTCCATTCCTTTTTTATTTCTTTTTTCTTTGTTAAATCATTCCATCTTTAGGAGAAGAATGCGCTGATTTTACAAATGTATCTTTCAGTACTTCCCGCATTACTAATTGTTTTAATACTAAACTATCTTATGCGTGCGTATTCAAAACAAAAGAAATTCTCATTTCAACTTTATTGATATTATATTATACTGTGTAAATTAAAGAGAAAAATAACCAGAGAATTAAAGGAAGCATGTAACAAAATATTAAAATAAGCATTTCTTGAATAGGTATAAAAATCTTATTAGAAAAAGATGAATAACCGTGTATTGTAATGTAACATGTATTTATAAATTAAGTGATTTGTAAATACAACTCTATAACAACAGAAACAAAAACCCAGTAAAAAAAAAAAGTGTACATGCAATTGCGTGGTCAAATTTATAACATTCAAATATGTTTCAAGAAACTGGACAAAGATCACGTATTAACCCTTTCAGGAAAAAGCATTTTCATTGCTAATATGTTGAAATAAAAGAATGGCACTGGTAATTGTGAACAAATAGATTTTGTGGTTTCGTCGATAAACCAATGAACGTTAAAGTTTTGAGGGAGCTCACGTATTAAACGTGATTGGCATAACTGAACTTATTTATAAATTTAACTGTCTAAATGAACTTCAGACATTTCATTTACATGTTTATGGTCAAAAATCACATCTTTTATGCATATTTAGATTAAAATTTAGCTGTATTCAAGCTTAAATTTTTCTTTGTTTTTATAGAACCGAATGAATAAATGAAAAAAAAATTATATAAATATAACTATTGTAAATTAATACGTTATAACTACAAATAAAACAAGAAAACTAGTTTCCTGCTAGACTAGTTTCTCATTTTAACGCAAATATAAAATCTTTGTAGAACAACTCAGTTATTTAATGATATTTATTACTTGTGATAATGAGTAGCCTTGCAATCCATCCTTTATATTTTTTAATAATAAGAAAAAAAAAACTAATATTTTTACTACTTATAATACTCTAATAATATGAAAAAAAATGTTATTAGCACTTAGCATTGCAAAAAACTAACAAAACACAAAAGAAATATGCAACCGCAGTTGCATTTGTTCAGTCTTTACGAGTTTTAGCCTTTTTCTTTGGTCCGTTTAAACTTGGTATGCCTGGTATTTTGTAAAATGCCATGTAGTGATTAACGCACATTGAAATTTTTAAGATTTTCACTACATTGTGAAAAAAAGTAAAGCTATTAAACTTTTTCTAGAAAACTGAGATTTCTAGCACTTTTTATGCGAAGATAACAGCAAAAATTCCCACAACCGATTCTGTTACATGAATTTTTGCTGTTACCATTACACAAAAAGTTCTATGAATCCCAGTTTCCTAGAAAAAGTTTAGTAACTTTACAGATTTTTTTTTACAGTTTTTTACAGAGAAAAAAGATGCTTAAAATATGAATTTTCCTAGAAGATTTTTTAAATATACGAATGAATCAAAAGTCCATTGACTTAACATTGCAGAGAAGAATTCCGAAGCTGAGTGACCAGCCCCCTTAAGCGGGATTGCGTGATAACCATTTGCATATTAAACATAATATTTTTGCATTAGTCTTATGAACCATGTTTAAGGTATCAGAAAAATTCGCGTACTAAGCGAGATCACGTATTAACCGCGAGCGTCTTATTCGCGTTTGAATCTATGTGTAATGAAATGTTAGACAGTCATTGCATTTATTAAATTCATACATTATTTGGCAAGGCAATTCTCTTCGGGTTTTTTCTCTGTCAATATTAACTAGAATAATTCATTTCAGTCTAAGGATAATTATATTCAGCATTCCATTTTACAAATATGATCATTACACTGAATTGAAGCTGTCAAAAAATTAGGTCATGTTTGTTTATGCATGTGTAACCCAGTAATAAAATATCATTTAAATTTTAGTTGGAACAACGCATGCTTTGTTTCACTGCTTAGAATTTTACTTCTTCAAACATTATTTCAAAATAAAGTATTTTAATTTAATGGTAATTATATTAATTATTTTGTAAAGGATTTTCCGTATCAGTGCTTAAAACCTACAAGGTCATATTATTTATTAATTTATGTTTTTTTATTAACTGATATAAAGTAATTTTTAACGGAAATAAATAACAATATTCCATTCATTATTTCTTAAATGATTAATATTGGTTTGAAAATTCTTTCAATCGAAACATCTGTATTAGGAATTTTGAAATTTTCTGTCTGAAAATCATTTGCCATAGCAAATTCAGAAGGGTGTACATAGTGTTATTTAATCGCAAAGTTTTTGCCGTTATATAAGGTATATAATTTTAATTTTAAAATAGCGGCAGCTTTCTGGCCCGGGAGCCAAAGTTTAAATTTTCGTAATCTTATAAGTATGAGAAGACTCTTAAATTGCGTACTATTGCTTAAGTATAGATAAATGCATTTATAGTAATGCGAAAAACTGATTTCATCGCTATTACTATTGCAATCAGCATTTCATAAAAGCTTAGAATTTCTTTCTGTTAGTCAATAATAATTCATTTATAACATTTTTGTTAACGAACATAATGGGAATTTTAACAAAATTAACCAATTTACTTTCATTTGTTATCTTAAAAAACAAATATTTCAGAAAATCTCGTTTTAATGAAATGTCTCGTATAAGGAGAGACTCAGAATTCAGAAATGCAGCATACGATGATCCTTTGAGTATCGATAGGATGAAATCAATAAATAAACATTTAAAAGCTTTAATGTGTCACAGAGCTTTAGCTTTAATAGTGTCACAGAGAAGGGGAGAGGGATGTCGCGGAAAATAGTCCCAACATTTGTGCATCATTTATGCTTACGTGCATAACCGGATAAATTGCACTGTTTACACTGTAAAAAAAAAAAAAAAAAAAAAAAAAAAAAAAAAAAAAAATTACTAAACTTTTTTCTAGAAAACTGAGATTTTTAGAACATTTTATGTAATGGTAACAGTAAAAATTCATGTAACGGATTCCTTGAAATTTTATATGGATTTACATTTTTTACCGTTACCATTACACAAAAAGTTCTGGGAATCCCACTTTCCTAGAAAAAGTTTAGTAACTTCACAGATTTTTGTGTTTACAGTAAAGCAAAACCAGTTATGTTGCCCGGTAGATAGCGTTAGACATTATAATGTAAGGCTATTTTTCGATGCGAGTTCATTTCTCGTCTAAAATATTGACTCTAAGCAGCAAATTAGTGATCTATTATTTTCGAAACACAAATTAAAAATATGTGCATAATTATTTAAGTTTGAGACATAAATAAATAAAAAATATATTTTGTGCAAATATCTATACCTGTGTGTGTATTTATTTATTTAAACAGAGATAAACTTAATTATGGAGCTTTGGATTTTTATGGCTTTTTCCTTTATTTACAACCTTATAAAGTTTTTTGCAGGAAAAAAACTGTTATTTTTCTCAGCGAAATGGATTAAGGTACAGTATATATAAAAAATGTTTTTTATTGAAATTTTACATTATCATAATAATTTAAAAATTGTATGATTTTTAAACATTTGCTTTGAATATATGATGTTTTCTAAATCTCGGAATATTATGTTTTCACTTACAATAAATGTTTTTAAATTTTAAAATTATTATAGAGTCATAAAAAGAAAAGTATAAAATGGAATATTGTAATACTTATGTATAATATCCATTTCGCAGAGAAAAATGTTTTATTGCTGTAAAAAACTGGGGACAAATTTAAGTAAAAGGCAATTTTTTTTCTAGTAATTACCCTATATAATTATTGGAGATAACTTTAAAAGAAAGAATTTATAGTAGCAGCTTTCAAAATCCTGCTGTTTTTAATTTAAAAAAATCCCATAAACATGCATGCGCACTATAATGCAGTTAATGATTGGATACTTGCGATTTTAGGCGTTTTGTTAAATATCTAGAAAAATACATGAAGACCTATTCTGAAACTACAGTGTGTTAACACAATAGTACAGGTCTTATATTTTAAATATTTTTCCTGAAGTCCCATAGGTAACCGTCAACAAATTGAAAAAGACCCCCCCCCCCCCCCCCGAAGATCCTTTGGATAATAAACAAAAATCAAAACTAAATCAGCAAAAGCGTTCAAACTGCAGATTATAATTAAGTTGTTTATTTTAATAAAATGCTTTTATTTTTATGAGGTTAGCATGTACACTCATAGAAAAATTAAGGTTTTTTTATTATAAAAACAGTCCCAAATTTTGCCAAGTTTTTTCCTTATAATTTGCAGCGTTCTCATTTTTTTTATGTACTTTTTAGAAAATATGAGAAAAAACATTATACTCAATATCCTGTAATCAGAATAAAAAAGTGTATGAAAAATAAGCAAGTTTACTAATTAATGTTTCATTCTGCACGCGTGAACATAAACAAAATATACTTTGCATAATGTGTTAGCTAAATATATAGAAGAACTTTTGAAAAAACTCAAAAACATAGCTTGAAAATTCTGAAAATTATCGTCGACAGAATAAGCTCAAAATCCGTTATTCTAAAAATGAAGCAAATATATGAGGAGCTATATCCAAATATTGTAATACGTGCAATATTGTGTATGGTATGTTGATACTAATAAATGGATATATAGATTCAGCCCCTCATCTTTAGCTGCAGAACATGTTACAGTGATCTCAAGTAATATATTTTTGGAAGTTGAATTACATTTACGTGAGTTATAAAACAAAAAGACGGACAGATAAAGAAAAATGTTTCAAAAAGGAAATGTTTTTTATTCTAGACAAAGTAAGATATTTTTAATTTCCTGATAAAATGAGAACGGGTGTAAGGATTTTAATAAATGTTGTACGAAAACGTTTGTCACACAAGAATTTTTAAAAATGTGCTACCAAAATGTTTGTATTCGCTCTCTGATTGTCATAAATTGTAATTACATAGCCGATGTTTCCTTAAATCACCGGATATCCCCAATATATTTTTATATGGTTGATAGATTTAAAAAATGTGTTTTGAAGTTATATGAAAATTCAGAAATTATTCATCGCTAATCATAATAAAATGCTAGTAAATAAAAAGTAAACAAAATTAAAGAGAAAAATATTTCTGTATGAAATTGCAGGCGCAAATATTGAAAGAGTTTGATTATATCATGAAAATCGGAAATTTGTGCTTTTCCTTTGTTAGATTTTTTGTCTTTTTTCAACGTCGGATCTTTAAATTTTTATGATTAAATTGTAGTTGTTTAGATCTTCAACCCGTGGATTCCACACTTCGGGTTAGCACCCGCGTACTCTGCACTAGTGCGATTTAGAATTCCGTAACTTCAACTGCATATAATGTTGTGGCAATATAGTGATAATAAAATATAGCATATGATTCCTACACTGTAAAAAAAATCTTTAAAGGTACTACACTTTATCTAGGAAACTGGGATTCCAAGAACTTTTCCTGTAACGGTAACAACAAAATATCAAGTTTTAGAATCGGTTACATGGATTTTTCCTGTTATCGTTACATGAAAAATTCTTGGAATCCCAGTTTCCTAGATAATGTTTAGTACCTTTACAGATTTTTTTTTACAGTGTACCCTGTAAAAAAATTCTGTAAAGTTACAAAACTTTTTTTAGGAAATTTGGATTCCTAGAACTTTGCATGTAACGGTAACACGAAAAATTCCTGTAACGTGTTACTTTACATGCATTTTTGCTGTTATCGTTACATTAAAAGTTCATGGAATCCCAGTTTCCGAGAAAAAGTTTAGTAACTTTACAGAATTTTATTTTCAGTGTATGCGAAATTTAATTAGAAATAAAACAGCGATACTTATTTTGATTAAAAATTTCCTTTTCTTAAACTTTACTCGGGAAACGGGGGAGGGAGGGGGGGGTCTGGGGACAGCATCAGTATCTGCCCGGTTTTGCATGTATTCTCGGACAGATGCTGTTTGAGACCCCGTGTAAAGAATGAAAAATGCAATTAATAAAAGCAAAGAACGCCAACATTTCACAAATGCAATTAATAAAAGCAAAGAACGCCAACATTTCAAATACTTGGTTATGTTACTACGAATTTGTCATTCTGTAATGTTGCAGGTTTTAAAAAAATATATATCTTTGTTGTTTCTTAAGAAATTTAAATAACCAACTTTAACATATTCAGTCCTGTCTTTTCTTTATTTCTCAATCAATTCTTTATATTCTAGTCGCATAGGAGTTTCTTGTTTTTCATATTATTACTGCAACAAATGGATGTAAGTCATTCGAAAAATGTATGTAATTTAATTACAAATGCTTTAATAAAATATATGAATAACATTCATGTACTCATAATTATTGTTTATAAAATCATACTTGTGATGTACGAAAACGAAATGTAATGAATGCCGTTGTAATTGGGACGAGTATATAAAAGACGGGGATGAACAAATTAACCTGTTTGCCTGGCAAGATTTTGTTTTTATGAGGTAGAGAAACAGTAATCTGTAAGGTATGCCAGCCTAATGAGCTTTTTTGACGAATTGTTAACAGCAAACGCAAAGGAAAAAAAAAAAGCTGAAAATAAATGTTTAACTATCTCATGTAGAACAAAAAATTTTAAACTGTTAAAAATCTGTTTTAAATTGGGTATATAGTTTCAAATTCATTTTTGGAATGTTTAAAATATCTGTATTCTACCTTGTTTAAGCTCGGTAACTTTGGTCACACAAGCGTAAAAGAGCAAGGGTTGAGTTTCAAAAAGGATAAAATAATTTTTCTTTACATAATATTCATTGAAGAAGAGGCATGCTCGTTAAAAAGGGATTATTATACGTTATACTTGACTAGTCAAAATAAAGATAAAACTTTCTTTTTTTAAGCTTGGAACACCAGTTTTATTTGTCGTGTATACATTCTATCTATCCAAAATATGCTTAATTAATAGATTTTGCAGATTAGATCTAAAATGTGTTGCATATCTCGGATACTGACACTTACTTTTTTAATATGGTAATTTTTTAAGTTTAAATGGGGCTTTGCAAGGCTGGTGTATTTTAAATTTTATATACGAATTATTACGATTTTTATATTGCGTGATTTTGATTTCACATACAAATTTCGAAAAATTTCAATACGAAAAAAATATAAGCCCCATTTATTGATTATATTCAAATGTAGCTACACGTGTAAGACATATGTATTTTATTATAAGGGATGGCGAAAACACATTTGCTTCAGTCTTTAAAGCTTTATGATGTACAAAGTGCTTTGCTCAATCATTATACAGTAAAACAGCCATAACAAATAGTCACGGAGTGTGTACGCCGCTATTTATCGAACAATTTTTCAATCCTCAATTCATATATTATTTGTATGTTCATCTGAATAGCAAACACTTTCGAATAGAAGAAAAATTCAGCAGTCCTAAGGTATCCGTTATTTAAAGTTTTTACTGTTATTAGTTTTCATCTTAGTAAGAATTGCTTAAGTCATTCAAAAGTGAGAGATTCATTCCAAGTTCAATTTTGCGTAGGTTTTGGAAATACTGAACGGCCATTTTCCGAAATAATGTAGAATCAAAAGAGAGCCTTTCAAAAGTCTTTTCTCGAGGTACTTTTGAACATATCTGGCCTATGTTCATCACACAATCCTGCTGTTTCTATCAAGTTCATTATGATAAAGTTTTATCACAGTCTTACAACTCACTTAATTCACTGATACCATAAAGCTAAATAAAAAAAAATCACTTGCAATATTGATAAATAATTCTTTGATGCTATAATTCTTTTCCTAAAACAAAGAACTCGTATTGAACAACAGAGGGTGTTTCTTTCATGTCTATTTTCAAATTTCTTTATAAATCCATGAAAAGCAAACATCGTAAAATTCCAAAACTACAATTCAACAAATCTTTACCGTTATTGGCGGATGAAGAAAGACATAAAATGCAAGAATCACTTCTAATAAATGCCAGAGAAATCAGGTCAAGTGCAAAATGGAAATTGCTTTTAAGTACGTAATTTCTTTCTAAATAGTGAAGATACAAATACAACGGCTTTTTTTTTCTTTTTTTTTTTAAACGAGAACTGAACTGAATGTAAATGAAATGAAATACGAAGAAAATGTTGAAATAGTTTATATTATTTAAGCATCTGGAGAGCTGTTTTCATTCCAGAGTGTATTTTGCAATTATAACTGATTCATAGAATTGAGTGAATTTATAATTTCCTACTAAAATTTTGAACATCGAATAGATCTCAACATTTAGAAAAAGTTTAAAATAAAAATAGAATAAGATAAGGTAGAGAGAGAAATGTGGAACTTTATTAAAGTTTGATCAGAATCAGCATCATCGTTCTCCGTAATGTTATGAGCTTGCACTAAACACTCGAATATGGTCGCAAGTCAAATTGGTAAAAATTTGCAGAAAATTTTCCAGATATTCGATCTTTTTTTGCATAAAAAAATTACATAACCATAATATAGCTCTATAATATGGACAAAAATTCATAATGTGGCCATATATGTTTCATAATACTGTCATTAAAAACGATCGAATTACAGATAAACATTTTGTATAAACATGATTTTTGATATATTTTTGTATAGACATGATTTTTGACGTTTCTGTCCCTTAAAACGTGTAAATCCGTCGAAATAATACTTTAATAGTTTCTTTTACTGAAGATCGAAGACAGTAAAAAACAAATGAAATTAGATTAGTAGCATCCGAAGTTAAATTACGAAAATCTTTTATGTAAAAAATAAAGGGAAATTTTTAGGTTTCAAGTTATGGGGAGAGGTTTTTTTTATAACTTCAGAAAAGACTTTTTCTTTTTCAAATGGGAAGTAAAAGAAGAGACAGTTGTATAGAAAATTAAACTATTATTGAAGAACAGAAGAATTTCAGAAACATAAAGGCATTTTATCAGCGCTTATAAATTAAATTTGATACATCTATCTGACTAAGTAAAGCTCTGTCCCAAGTGTGGGTGCTTTACTTTTCCAAAATGAATTCATAGTAGAAAAACATGCTAAGATAAAAAGGAAAAAAAAATATTTTTTTAATCTGAGTATCATATTTATTTCCTTTAACTTAATATAAAAAAAAATGAATTTACCATTCAGGCGTTTTATATTCTGATCATCACGGGATTAAAAAATAACTCTTTTTACTTCAAAATTTTGTTATAAATAGAAAATATTCTAAAAACTTTCAAAGGTTACTCTACATGGAACACGCTCAATCAAACTTACGCATTTAGACTCAAATTTTATTCCATTGTCATTTTATAAAACGGATATAGGTCTCACGCTCCATTCAAAATCCAACTTGGCGTAGCTAAAAATTAATCTTTTGTTTTTTTTAGATTTTAGGTAGCTTTCATTACA
The DNA here is from genome assembly GCA_964019185.1 of Maratus speculifer. Taxonomy (NCBI): domain Eukaryota; kingdom Metazoa; phylum Arthropoda; class Arachnida; order Araneae; family Salticidae; genus Maratus; species Maratus speculifer. The sequence goes on from OZ025299.1 coordinate 213,486,388, forward strand.
AAAAGTAAAAAGCTACCTATTGCAGTCGTCCGGAGGAAAGCACTTCCGGAAAATTTTGGTATATTTTCACCGATCATGACCCCCAGACCCCAAAACCACCCTCCGTTCAAATGTTGACATATATATATATATATAACCATATATATATATATATATATATCTGATTTTTGTCATGCGATAACTAATGTATTTATGAACCGATTTAAATGAAACTTGGTATGTACATAGTACATACAAATGTCTCGACCGAGTTCGTTGGCCAGCATCATCCGCTATTTTGTTTCAAAATGGCGGCCATTTTAAATTTTTTAAAAAATTTAAAATTTAAAATTAAATGCGAAAAAATTAAAATTTGAAAAATATTTTTCTTTTACGTGTTAGAACTTAAAACAAAGATTCTAGAACACTTTTTATTTTGTCAATATCTTAAAAAATGATTGAGATATAGCACTTTGAATTTTTCTTATGGCTGACATTTTGAAACGATCTGATTTTTGTCACGTAATAACACGCGTATTTATGAACCGATTTCAATGAAACTTGGTATGTACATAGTACATACAAATGTCTAGACCGAGTTCGTTGGCCAGCATCATCCGCCATCTTGTTTCAAAATGGTGGCCATTTTAAATTTTTAAAAAAATTTAAAATTTAAAATTAAATGCGAAAAAATCAAAATTTGAAAAATATTTTTCTTTTACGTGTTAGAACTTAAAACAACGATTCCAGAACACTTTTTATTTTGTCTATATCTTACAAAATGATTGAGTTATAGCACTTTGAATTTTTCTTATGGCTGACATTTTGAAACGATCTGATTTTGTCACGTGTTAACACGCGTAATTATGAACCGATTTCAATGAAACTTGGTATGTACATAGTACATACAAATGTCTCGACCGAGTTCGTTGGCCAGCATCATCAACCATTTTGGTTCAAAATGGTGGCCATTTTAAATTTTTAAAAAAATTTAAAATTTAAAATTAAATGCGAAAAAATTAAAAGTTGAAACATATTTTTCTTTTACGTGTTAAAACTTAAAACAACGACTCCAGAACACTTTTTATTTTGTCTATATCTTAAAAAATGATTGAGTTATAGCACTTTGAATTTTTCTTATGGCTGACATTTTGAAACGGTCTGATCTGAACGATCCACAATGTTGCTTTAAAATGGCATACACTTTATGATATCGTGGAATCTGGTGACTCTCTAAATCGCTTAAAATAAAACCAGGTTGAATAAAAGATGGCTAATTTCTAAAAATTCCTATTAATATTCAATCTTTACAAAAACTAGTATTCAATCTTACAAAATCACTAATTTTATAAGATTATTTCCACTAATTTGAGCTTAGTATTTTTGAACAATGTAACTTACCTTAAAATAAATAAATAAATATATAAGTATATGAAAGCTACCTCTTCCTCCCGGCATTGCCGGAAGGACTTTTTTTTTTCAAGCATACTATCTACCGGAAATAATATAGCAAACAAAGCTTTCAATAAAAACCCAGTCTTGGAAAATTAAGCACAGTAGGTGCATGGTCACCAAATTTGGCAGAGTGGCAAAGAAATTCAAGACTTTTAATTTAAAATCTTTACATTTTTCTGTAAATACGAAACATAACAACAACAACAACAATAAAAGTTTTAAAAATATTTCAAAGAAAATTCTTAATTCCTTCCTTAAAATTACCGTAAAATAAGGATTAAAAGCTCTCTTTCTTTATAGCTGACGATTCGCTTAAAAGTATTTTATAAGGAAAGGTCCTATTTGTGTTATAATTTTATTTGTATGAACACGTTATTTTGCATGAAATTTTATCCACAATTTATTCAACCCAAGCAACAAATTTCGTGTGAAATGCTTTAAGAGATTTTGAAAATTTCTTTTACTATTTCATATTAAAATACTTCATGTATTACATTCGAAATTGGAAATTAACAACAAAAGAATTGGATAATAGTAAAAATTAAAGATTTTCTTAAAATAGTCCTTCAGATGATCGGAAATATGCTGCTTTATAAAAAATATTTTAAGAATTTTAGTGAATCTAGCAGAAATGCTTTGAATAAGATAGTTTATTTTCCATTTGCATATATTATCTTTTTACTTTATCCAAAATTGATTTTTGAATTCTACATTTCATTAAAGTCCTGACTTGGATTCAAATACCAGAAATTTTCTTGTTTATCAGAAGCTATATGATTTCATAAATATGTTTAAAACATCGAGATATGAAAGGTAAATGAATTATGAGATTTTTGTCATTATCTGATCAATTATTTAGTAATTACACTTTTCAAAATTTTCAATGTTTTCTATAAAAATTCATTCATTGTCCCGGTCTTTCATACGATGACCCAATAATAAGTATTTTTTAAATAGTTTTTAATTATCACTGTCTTACTGCACTTAACTCCTATGTGACTCTAAAAATAAGCATAAAGTATATGTAACAGTAATGAAATCTCAAGATGGCTCAGTTAAAAAAAAAAAAAAAAAAAAAAAAAAAAGACCAACGCTGTACTTAATCATTATAAAGATTTCATAGATTTAACAATATATTAATCAATGCATAATGATTTCAATATTATAGTAATTTTTCGGTATTATAAGAATTTTACAGAATCTGGGAAGAATCCTTTGAACAATGTATATATACATATACTTTTCATATAAATTTAATATATGTTTTTTTTTTCAAACCTAAAGATTTAAGTTTACTATGTTTTAAAATTTTTGCATTTGAATACTAGAAAAAGCATCGAGTCTTTGTGGTGACTAGATGCAATAACGCTTAATTTCGTAATATTCGAGAGGTACTCAAAAATTGTAAGATATGGGACATCTGAGATATTAACTCTTAAGAAAAAATGTGAATCTTTTTATCTTATTTTCTAGTTTATTTATAACTTGAAATGATTGCAGGGTTTCTAGGCAGTCCGTTTTTTAACAATCTTCCTGAGAGAAACATGTCAGGACATTTTGATACTATTACAAATGTTAAATTAACTAGATTAATCTTTTAACCTATATATTTATGCACGATATTTATTGCAATTAAATATGTCGAAGTACGTAAGTAAAATTAAACACATTAGAGAAACTGTAAATTGAAGATTAGTTGTGAGATTTCGTTAATTCAAATTCGTTAAAATTCAAATGAGAGATTTATTTATCAAGACATGACTTTTAAGATGTTTAAATAAATTGGCTGCGTTATTTAATCTCAATTACATTTCAAACTTCAAATCCACAAGATTTTGATAAATTTATATGCCTATAGGTAATTTATAGTACTTGTCGAGAGGTTAATTCCTATGGAACCCTTGATGTATAACTTTGAACAAACAATACAAGAATAAATTCTGTAAATTAAACAAAAAATAACAGCTGCGCAAAATTCTTTCTATATCAAGATACTTTAAAAGTATACTGCTACTTAATAAACGCTACAAATTAGTCAAAAAAGTATGAGTATATACAGTAAATAGTTGATTAAAACTTGTTAATCCTTATTTTGGTTTAAATGGAAATTAACTGCCTTTTTAAAATTAGTATATATTATATTATTTTAATAAATCCCCTTTGATACTTATAAACGATGAGATTCAACGAATTTTTTTAGATCGCGTTGTTTCATAACACGAGAATCTCTATGAATTATAGCACCGATATATAAAGAAAATTATAAGCAATAAATGAAAAGTTTTTTGGATTTCTTGTTTTAAAAAAATACCGCATATTTAATGACTGAATTTTACGAAGAAAATTTTGCCTCTGTAATTTGTATTAAAATGTTTTTTTTTTTCTAGTTTAAAGATTAAATAACTTCAAAGAATAAATTCAAGATACATTTCAACCGAATAATAATCTAAAAAATGCGTTTTTAAGTTTATCAGTAATAACAAATTTGCAAAACCGTTCAGTAACAATTAAAATTGGACGAAAATTATTGAAAATAACTATAAAAAAATATTATATTTTATCAAATTCAATTCTTCAAATCTTTGGACTACTTTTGTTACAGTATTTCTTTTTTTTTTTTTTTTTTTTTGAAAGGGGGCGTGTAAGCAACCTCTTTAAAGGCATATTGAAATTTCGTGACATTGCACGGCATCTTCGTTTTACAAGCATTTTTAGAGCATCACGGAAAAACGAAAAACTGAAGTCATTAACACGTAAAGCGTGTCTGAAAAGTGCTAAAAAACAAATCAGTTAGATTTAAAGAATAAAAAATTAAGCTTTATTTGAAGATCATTGACCGTTTGTTCAAAGGCAAAGTAAGACCTTGTAAAATAAAAGCAATGAAAAGAAAAATATTTGAAAGGAATGATTATCTGGACGTTTAAAGGTCATTGGATTTCAGAATCTGATTTATATTTTAATTTAGCTATCACTATTAGACGTCAAAATGTTGTTGAAATATATGAAAAAAAGTAGCTTATTTGTAAGTGTTATGTACATTTTATTACTAACGTGCTTCGACTCTCAAAACCCCAGATGTCACTCCTGGATCAAATTGCAAGGTCTACGCCTGTCATGTGTATGTTTACAGTGTTAAACTGCTATAACATGAAACTTGTTATGGAAAATTTTTCTTAATATGGGCTATAAGTTGTTTTTAAAACAACTTCTAAGGTATGCGGGTTATTTCAAAAGTCAAGGATAAAAAAGTCATTTTTCTAAGTTATTCTGACAAATTTATAGTTCCAAATTTTATAGCTGCTAAACCTTCCGATTTTGGAGAACCACTTCTTTCGAAGGTAAAATTTATATTTATTTAATGCAAGAAATTTGCGATTAAATAAGAAAAAGATAAAGGTAACAAAGGTACTTAGAAACTATTTATTCAGAAATAAAGGTACTCATAAATTGAAATCAAATAGGAGATTTTATCGCTCAATACAGGGCTCCCAAATGGTCGCAATCTGAACACCAATATTTTTAACAGAAATTTTTTTATTAGGTTTCTACAGCATTTGCACTAGAACTCACCTCCGAAGGTGATTTCCTAGCAATTTGCAACAAAAATCTATTTTTTCAAGAATATTGCACAAAAAAAATTTCCAAGAAATTTGCAAGAAAAACTTTTTTTATGAAAATGTTGATGTTCAGCTGGCGGACCATTTGGGAGCCCTGCTTAATAGGAAAAGCGATTTTTTAGCATATTTTCTAGTTATTATTATTTTTTTCTTAACTTACTATGATTGCAGAGCTTCCAAATGTTTCAGTGTTTTAATAATATTATTTTATAAAAACAATTTTATTTTTGGATTTCATTTTTCAAAATGTTGCAGAAACCAACCAGAAGTTCATTTACATTACAAATGTTGCCCTAAGTTGCAAAACTATCACGGAAATTTTTCTTGAAAAAAGCATTGATATTTAAAAAATGGATCATTTGATGTCCTCGTGATCCATCATGTCAACAGACAAATTGACATGATTGAGTTTAATCAAAAGCTCATTTTAAATAGTCTGTTGTATGTAAGAGTGCATCGATTCATAAGGAAAGATATCCAATTCTAAATTAATCTAGTAGTAAATTAGGTATTTACAATAATCATTTTAAGAAGTGGGCTGTATTCGAAGCAGCTTACATGTACAGAAAAGATTTATTTTCGTTCAGCGACACAACTTTACTCATCCGCCAAATCAGTAAAGTTCTTTTGGAAGAGTATTTGAGAAGTAACACGGTGTTGATGATTAAAGATTTTTTTTTTCAAATGTAGACATTTTTAAGCAAATTTCGGTATAAATGAATTTTATTTCAAAAATGCCAATATGAGAGATTGCGCGCTATGTATTTAGCAATGATTGTAAATTATTAAAGTCTGTGAGACAGATTCGAAAAACAGAAAAGGTATCTGAAATTTGTTTTTGCAAGCTGTTTTTTTATATATATATAATTTTGAATAGTTAAATTATACAGTAGAGGCTATAAAAAATTCAAATGGTTGAAAAGAGGAAAGTAATTTACGTCCAGTTTTTGGCGTGTTTTTCAAAGCTTTTTTTTTTTTTTTTTTTTTTTTTTTTTTTTTTTTTCAAAGGATTATTGTAGTCATATTGTGCAGAGTAGGAACACAACTTAAATAATGTCTCTTTAAACCGATCTGCCAATAGATGTACCAAATCAATGCTGCAAGATCTATCTTAAAAGATCCATTTCTCTGCCTCCGGATCAAGTCTGTATTCCAGTTCATTAATCTAAATTTTAAGCAAAATTTTCATAGTTTAAGGGAATTGCCGGTATTCTAAGCGTTTTTTCATAAAAATATCACAAATTTAAATGTAAATAAATAAATAATTAATAATCAAAACTTAAAGAAACAAAACAGTACCGAATCTACACGATAAAAAACTGTCTGCCATGTTAAATCAACTTTTGGTGATGAAGTAGCTGCAGCCATAAGATTGCAAAAATTCAAAAAAAAACTATTTTTATTATGTATTTCTGGCATTTTAAAATCTTAGTTTACAATTTAAACCAATGGACGCAGTTTAAGGTTTTTCGCGATTCCCCAAACTTTGACTTTCTGGATAAGGTGAGTTTTGAAACTCACGTCCTTATATATGTATTCATTTATATTAAAATATATAATTTTTCATATGAAACAATATTTTGTACTTTAATAAAAGCTACCAAGCCTGACCCACAAGACTTATAACTGAACCTAAACCAAACAAACAACAAAAATATTGCCAACAAGATCCGACCTGTGATTCATGTTGGGTTCGGGTAAAATCAGGTTACCTGACCTGGATGCAAGAGTCTAATTTACAATCAACTGTAAATATCATTGTTGCCAATATCGCTTATTTTGAAGCGCAGTTGATATTCGGATATTAGTACTATGTACCTTAACACCATATTCATAATGATTCGTTAACTTTTATAATAGATCTATTAAAGTTTAAAAAAAAGAAAGAAAGAAAACAGACAGACAGCTACTATTTTTATTTACTAATGAAATTAAAATAGGAGCAATTGCAGATCAAAATTGCAACAATCAACAAGAAAAATATTAAAACACAGCAACAAGAAAAAATATTAAAATCGTAGCATTCGGTCAAAAGTTAGCATGGACATACATAGGAAATGAACATACAAACTTATTGTATAACATCATTGTCGGAAAGCAGTAAAAAATTGAAATACATTAATCGATTTTTCGGGTGTTTAAAAATAGAAAATATTAATTGCAATCTTGTGTTAGGAAAAGAAATAATCTACGTTTAGTAAAACAAAGAGTGTAGAGTTTGATTTAAATTCTTTTATGATATTATATTTTCCAATTTTAAATGAAATATAAATGAAATCTTATACATTTTCATATTTGTATATCAGAATTAAGAATAAATTAATATATCTTTCAATATGGTACGTTAAAAAATGAAACCTAATCAAATATGTCTTTCTATTGAAAAAGTTCCGAAATACATTAAATCCAGTAAGATTCCCCTTAACAGGCATAGTTCTAGTAATTTTCTGAAACCTAAAAATTACAGTGGTTGCGGGCCCCACCAGTGGCCGAGAGGCAAGGACCTCTCAATTGGTAGACGGCAGGTGCTGGGTTCAAACCCAATCGCGGCTGTCGGCCTAACCGTTCGGAGTTTTCGTGGTTTTCTTCGAACCTTGCGAAAATACGGGTTAGGTTCCCTTAGAAAGACCCCCACGAAGGGCAACCCCCCCTGGTCCTATATCCCTAGCGTAGATAATCGGACGACAAAAATAAACTAAACTAAACTAAACTACAGTGGTTGCTGAGATGAATTTTTCTTTATAAAGATAATTTATGTACTTATAAGATAAGAATTCAAATACATTTTCAATCGTGAGTTTTCAGAAGATTTCAACATAAGATAAATTTTTCAATAACACGCAAATAATATCAGTTTGCTTTGAATGATTATTTTTTATCCATGACGGCTTTGAAACTTTTATTAGTTTTTAAACGATTGAAAATCCTTTGTAAAACAAAGCTTATCTTTTTCTATTTTGCACCGGTGTTTAACCAAGCATAGGTTCCTTACAAAGAAATCACTAGATGATGGCAAAAAAAAAAAAGGATAATGTGAGATTTTCGTGTAAGTGATGAAATACAAACTTGTAAAATTATTATCAATGATCTAATCGAACTACTGTGTAAACATGTAACACATTTTCACACATTTAGAAAATAGCATACTTATGCGCACTTTCCCCCAAAATTTTAGACCATTAAATTAAGGCATGCATTAAAACCACTGCAAGAGTTAGTGCGTCCGAAGTTCTCAAAAAAAAAACGCACGCAAATATTGCATGAAAATAATGCCACCATTTTATAAATGATTAATTGATATTTTTTGCTGCACTGCCTTTGAGGACTTTTCATTTGAAATATATCGCTGCATGAGTTAATTTTGATTTAAATTGTGGGAATAAATTATAGTTTTTCATTCTAACGCATGCCATTTTCAAATGTATCACATAGAAATAAAATACTTAAAGTCAAAATCTTTTATTATTATTATTATTATTGTATTGTATTCGATCTCAAATGAAAAATATTTTTGAAAATTTAAATATACTGTTTTTATAAACATACAATTTCAAAAAGAATATTTTATTGATAAAAAGTAGCTCCAAATTATTTCTAAAAACAGTTTATATCTGTGCATATGAAAACTTTGCGGAAGATAAGTGTTATACAAAAAAAAAAAAAAAAAAAAAAAGTTATCATGCATAAGATGTGGAAATTAAACTTACCTGCAACAGTAGCCAAAAAAAAAAGGTTAACATTTGAAGAGTTGGATTTACTAAATTAGCAATATCTCTTTTCGATTTTTATTGTTAGCGGTGTAAAAATATTTTTCTTTCTTATAGTGCAATTTCTAACTTTTTTTTTTTTTCCTTTTTTTTTTTTTTTTTTTTTTTTTTTTTTTTTTTTTAAAGATTATAAATTTTAATAGTATCAATTGTAAGTGTTGTAGAGTGTCGGCTTAAGGTCGCAAATAAAGAGTAACTATAACAGTTTTAGATAAGCGTACGCACGAGTACTGCTTTGTTATACCCTGTTTGCACTGGGAAAGTTAAGTCACTTCACTTTTTTTAAAGTTTTTTGAAGTGGTCGTACCCGGAATCAAGATTCTGAGAATCAAATCTGAGCAAGTTTCTGAAACTCAGTTAAACCTTTGATACTCACTTAACTATGAGTTAGTGGAAATCTACCTTCTGAATATTTAATTATTATTTCTGAATTTTAAAATGTTTAATTCTGATTATTAAATTACTGGAGTTGAGTCCTACAAATAATTATAAACTATTTCAAGTTGTCATTTGTTTACCCCAGTTGCTTAACACGTGTGTTTGTGGGGATTTTTTGTAATCAAAGGCCGAAAATGGAAAATGTTGAACCTATTATTTCTTCCCACAAAAGAAATTGGGAGCATGACGAAATTAATTTTTTAATTGAAATATGTTAGGATAATTACTGTGTAAACAAAACAGAAGTTAGAAGTTGCAGTTACAAATTTCAGGACTTATGAGCATGACCAGATATCAGTTTGGCCAAATTAAGTTACTTAGAATGCTTAGTTAATGCGAACAGGTGAAGCCTAATTCCGAGGATCCCGCTTCAAAAAATTTAAGTGACTCAACTATCTCAGTGCGAACAGGGTATTATTTATTCGTCTGCAGTGACACATGTGCAAAATGAAGATTCCAGAGCGTAAAGCGTTGTTGCTGGGCTGAAGATTTAAAAGCTGTTAGAGCCATGCAATTTTTTTTCCCTTTGAGGCTTTATAAAAAATCGTGTCTACATTCCACTAGTATCTAATGATTTGCCAGAGTTGAGACTTGAGACATAGAATTGAATAGGCTGTTGCTTCCATTTAGGACTTTAGGTTGGATGCGTGCCGTATTGCTTAAGATACACATTTTAAACATTGTAAAAAAAAAAAAAAAAAAAAAAAAAAAAAAAAAACCTAGTTTAATTTATTTTTAATTTCATTAATGATTTGCTGTAAATAGTTTAAATTAAATTGTTATAATACCATTATACTGTACCAATGAAACTGGAACATTCTTTTACGCACATCTTGCGCAAAATAAAAATTTTCTAATCAATAAAAATGGCAGCAAAAGCCTAGAAATTTTTTTAAAATGAGTGTATGCATCTTAAAATTTATAGAAATCATGATTTACGACGAAAAAAAAAACTGAACATTAATTCATAACTCGAGTTGCAGAATAAAGCTCTTTGCACCATAATTTCTTGTCTGTTTCTACACTTCCTTTATTGTAAATTTTCCTTAAGAGGCCGTATTCATATTAATTTTTATATAAACTATAGAAGTCTCAATAATATTATACAGACTGATAACCCCCACCCCTTTCCTTCTCCCCACCCAGAAAGGAAAACCCGCACAGTAGATATTTGTATTTTGATCTTTCATTTTTCAAATATTTTCCACACAAATTACAATAATAAAACATTTTTTTTTTTTTTTTTTGGTAGAACGTACAGCTATAATTATCCAATATTTGATGATAACTCAGTTAATTTTTAATAAAGAGGAAATTAAATAAAGAATACTGCCCAGTTAAACTGATGGCATTGAGCTCACAGGCTACAAATACTAATTGTACATTACAGCCTTATATTTTCAAGGGTTAATTCCGTTCAAAAAAAATTAAGAAGGGGAAACAGCTCTCCCCTTTCCTCTTTTTTTTTATACTTAACCATTGAACCTCCTATACTATCAAAGACATGCTTTATCATATAAAAAATCTATATCCAAAATTCAGAGCAAATGAGATAATATTTAATAAAAACCCATTTAGCATTTATATAATTTAAGAGGAGCTATCCCCCTCTTTTATACTTAACCATTAAACTTCCAAAACTATTCAGAGATTTGAACGAAATCTGACAATTCTGCTTAAAAAACCCATTTATATCAATTAAGGGGGAGAGGAATTAGAACCCCTGTTCCCCCTATTTATACTTAATCAATGAACACCTAATAACAGTCACGGAATCGCCTCATCAGAATGATCCTAATCTAAATTTTGAACGAAAACTTAATTCTGCATGAAAATCCCATTTATATCAACTAAGGGGAGGGGCATGAGCCCCCCGTTTCCCCTCTTATACATATCGAATGAACTCCAAAAACTAATCAGGGAAGCGCCTTGTCAGGATATACCTACATACAAAATTTCAAGTGGATCGGATATTTTTATCACGAGTTATCGCGTTACGCACATACATACAGAACGGACGGGCACATAAGCTCTCAGGCTATGATAGCCTGTGAGCTAAAAATGAATGAACAATCACAATTATGTAAAATGTATTTACATTCTTTCATCAAGAATCACAATAAGATCAGATGAATAATTGTAAACCCATTTTTTCCGAGAATTCATTATTGTAAATCTTTGCATTTTGAAGATACAGCTGTAATCAAGGAAGTCTGCTATTAAACAAGGCAAAGAACTATTCTTTAATATTTGTTCTATATAACTCTAAATATCTTTACAAGAAAAAAAAATACTTCCAAAAGAAATATTCATGATGCAGTGTAGGATCAAATATGTAAAATGCTTTCGTTGAAAGTTACTTTTAATTTTCTGTATGATAAAATAAAAATTGAGGTTACAAAAAAAAAAAAAAAAAAAAAAAAAAAAAAAAAAAAAAAAAAAAAGGCTGCAGAAAATTAGGAATATTTAATAGCTAAAAGTAATGTCTTTAAAATTATTTTACATTGTCTTCGTATATTAATAAATGCGAAACATTCATTCATAATATTGAATAAATTAACGCAATGATTGTAAATTCAGGCAGTATTATTCTCGTAATTATGAAAAAATATTTTACTTCTAATGTGCATTATTTTAGACCAGCGATTCTCAACCTTTTTTCCTTCATGTACTCATTTTTTACGCTTTTCATTTCGGAATATCCCTATTTCTTATAATCGACATTGTCTTTTAACATTTTGTGACATTACTAACTATTTTTGTGATTTCCGCCATTACCGATATTATTTCACGTACCCTCAAGAGGCCCACTATGTATTCCCACGTTATGCGTTCCCCAGGTTGGGAACCTCTAGCTTAGACGGTAAATACAAGTTCCACAAATTATATTTGTTTTCATATTTCAATTCACCACTTTTAAGCACCAAAAGTCTAATTAAAAATAGGAAAAATGGAGAGACACCTTCTGATAGCATTAGTATTAGTTTTATTTAACTAAAGAAAAGGAGCCAATCACTTTTCTGAATTTAACTACATGTTATTTTTATGATATTTTTATTCGTATTTTGAAAGAGAATTACGAAAAAAACTAACATGTTATATCAAAGAAATTGGCATAACCTGGACCTTGACGCATGAGTGCTTTTATGTTTCTTCATTTATAGATATACTCAACCGCATTGTCTGATTCTCTCTATATTTTCCTGTACAAATAGTCTTTTTATCAACAGTAGTTGTATCAGACACGGAAGCATAGAATGAGCACGATCTTACTCTTTCAGATGCAACGGGAAATACGCAATTGCTTAAGATAATACTTGCGAAATTCCCTACTAAAGCGGCATTACTTTAAGATGTCTATCTATGACATGGGTGAGAAGTTTTCTGATTTCGCTTACATATCGATGAGATTTAACATTCGAAACTAATTAAGTTGATCCAAGCTTATACATATCTAAGAATAATACTGAGTACATCGACGAGAATATACTTTCAAAACAAGAAAAGAAAAACTTCCACAAATTAATAAAAACACGGAAATTCTATTGCCAGAAGATTTTCCAGTATACAATTCAATTCCATTCTCATTTACATTTTTATATGTATATTTTTTTTTACTAAAAAGGACAATTTATCTAGGCTGTCTGTCAATGTTATTTTCAAATCCATATTAACTATTTGATGACAAATTCACAATATCCATTTCATCTTATTTTTTTTCCGCGAAACGCAAAAATTGTACTGGAAACCGAATTACAAGTACAATTTCTGTATTTTTATTGAACTTTTTTTTTTTTTTTTTTTTTTTTTTTTTTTTTACAGAATACCGTTTTAAAAATCTGCATCAAACTTTCCTGTCATTCAGCCGTTTTTTTAATAACGGTTACTTGACCATAATATGCAGCGTCTCATTGGTCAGAACAGAGATAAATTACGGTTAATTTAACATTAAAAAAAAATAAAAACAATTAAAAAACTGAACATGGACAGTTTGCTGCAAATTTTTAACATTGTAGCTTGTACAGTGGCGTAACGAGGGTGGGAGCCCAAAACAAGTAATATTGTAAGGTTTTATTCTCCTTGATTCATAGCAGAAAAATTTTCTATTTAGATAAGGTGAACAGAACTTAAAAAAATTACCAGCATTCAGAGCACGTGGGCACCCACCCTGGTTACGCCACTGTTGTAAGATATTATACATTAAGTTAAAGCTTAATATTCAAGCAAGTTCTGAAAAGCTTACATGGATTGAAAGATTAAATTATATTTCAATTTAGAAAACTTGATATATCATAGAAATTGTATTTCATGATATTACAACTGTACTTCATGGACTTTTGTTAAGAAATCCACTGTATTTAGTGTAGGCTTTTATAAATTTTACAGCATAGTTAATAAGATACTTCAAGTATCACACAAATATCGTTTGTACGATGCATATAGTTTTCCAATATAATTTTTTAAGCAACATTATATCTGAATTCTAGGCACCAATTCATTATCCCATTCTTCTGTCTTTGAAATAATAAATGCGTAATCGACGATTCAAGTAGTGGGGAACGTTTAAAACTCTTTGAAACAGCTTAAGGTCTACATGGCAAATCATCTTAATAACTATAATAATTATCAAACACTATTTTTCTTATAATTTCATCTTTTATCTTTCACATTTCATCATTCTTTATTATAATAATACAAATGATACTGCTGCACTACAGTAGTAGTTTTATTTTAAAATCTGTGTAGTGTGCCTAAACAATAAAAAAATAACAACAAACACGTGAATGACATTACCCATTTTTAAGGGAACACAGTAAAGGGACAAACCGCCACGTGAGCGTCCAAATTTCGTTCGCGACACTACCTACGTCCGGCTACCTAATATCCGGCTCTCTAGATGAATGGAAAAAAATTGAAAAAAATGATATCGGACACATTTAAATGGAAAATTACACAAATCAAAGACACTGAAAAGCGGGAACGGTGGGTCCGGTGTGATGAAGCTACCAAACAATCCCAGCCACGTCTCGGAGATGGTTCAGTCAATCCCCGCGGGAGCTGATAAAAATTCCGTCCGCGACCCTACCCACATCCCGGATATCCGATTCTCTTAAGGAATAGGGAAAAAAATGAAAAAATTGATATCGGACACATTTAAATGGAAAATTACACAAATCAAAGACACTGAAAATTAGGAAGATTGGGTCCGGGATAACTTTGAAACCACCTCTTCAATTTTGAATAATTCTATAATATATGTGGTTTCGCAATACTTAATATTATATATTAAAATTTGAAAAAAAAACAAATAAATACTGTAAAACAGCCTATTTTCCTAAATTTTTTTTTTTTTTTATTTACCTTTTAAAAATCCCTACTATTTTTTTAAATATGAATGTTTTTGCGTCGATTTTTTCCCACATTCATTAGAATATACTACATAAAACTGTACATGAGTTTTTAGATGTGTGGGATTTTGCATTTAATATATATATATATTTTTTTTATCTCGAGTATATTAAAAAATGAAGAAAAATCAAACACATTCTCACTTTAAATATTAAAAAAAAAATAACAATAACCATAAACTTGAATGTTAACCTATTAGTGCCTAGCGTCCCATTTTTGGGACAGTTAAAAAAAAAATTTCAGTAAGTGCTTTTCACACCAGTAAAAATGAGGATAAATAAATATTTTCTTTCTCGAGACAAGTTCCTCGATAAATTAAGATAAAAGTTATTCTTGTTTTAAAAGTGGTGGGAAATTTTGAATTTTAACGAAGAAAATAATTCAGGCATTAATAGGTTAAATCTATGCACAAAAATACACCATACAATAAATACACCATGGAGAACAAGTAAATAAAAATCCAAACCTCTATCTAAATTAGCAAAAAGTTCTTAGTATTTGTCGAAAAAGAAAGCTGTAAAAATATTAACAGAGAAAAATCAGTTTAAAAAGGTTTCATTTGTATTGGATTGTTCGGAAAGTCCTTTCCGTTTGGAAAAATCAGTTCGTATCGGAAAATTATGTTATTTAATTATTACATATTATTTCTAATATCTAATACTTAGATATTAATGAACAATATTTTCCGGTACGAATTGATTTTCCCAAACGGAAACGACTTTCCGAACGACCCAATATAAAGTAATTGCGCTGGATCTATTAACAAAATTTGCAATATCTCACAATATAATAATTATAGGTAAAAATGGGGTGTCCAAATATTCGCTATTAAAGAAGCTTTCAGTTGATATTAAAAAAAGAAAATGTATATTTTGACCAATTTTAAGGTAGCGTGTCCCCTTAATTTAAAATTGCTTGATGAAGAATGTCTAAAAATGCAAAAGTCTCTCATGTAGAAGAATTATCGCAAATGGATTCATGAGCGGGTGAATGACTACTTTGTATGGATTTTCCAACTAAAAATTATGTTAAAGTAAATCAATTGGCAAAATTACTTCACAACATAAAACTTAATTCAGTATTATAATTTGTTCGTTTCTCTCAACTTTTAAGTTATGTTCTCTTGCATGGCCACTCCTAAATGTTAATTAAAATCATATTCAGTTAGAAACAGTAAATCAAAGAATATTCTATTTAAGGATAAAAGTACTTAGAAAATAAGAAAATTTTATTTCACTTACAAATTTATATAATTCCCTGTATATCACTATACATAATTCAGCATTTTTGTTACATTAATAAATTTCATAAATCCAAAACATACAATGATTTTTTAACTTCTTAAATGAAGGCGTTTTAACGATTTTGCAATATTTGTAATAAATATTCATATCGTTCATATTTTTAAACAACATTTTAATTTAGATGACACGCTATGTAATTTAGAAAGTAACGGTGATAATTTAAAAAAGATAAATTCCATGTAAACTTTCACCAACAAACTGCGGTTGATGTAGGTTATAGGAAAGTGTTTAAAATGCTCGCGGCAAGGCATACAAGACTCCCGTTTTGAATTACTTAACCTCTATTTGAGAATTTCCCCAAGCCTTAAAAAATAATACCTTTCACTGATATACAATAAACACTAGTCTTTGCAAGATAAACATGAGACTTGCATTCGGAATTAATCTCATAACACAGAGAACTTGAATTAAATGTTCAACCTGAGCAATTCAGCAGAATTGAGTCAAATGTCAGAGCCTTTCAGTTTAATAAAACAAGATTCAGTGTGGTAGCGCTACGGTCATTCTTTCCACTTGATGAATAATCAGACCGGATCTATTTTGAAAGAGAAAAAGAAAAGGACTTTGCTTGCCCACTATTTGGGATTTTAGATTATTATCAATGTTATTATCATTATTATTATTTTGATATAGATTATTATATTGGACATCTTAAAACTCAATGGAAAAACTACTGATTTATAGAAGTCTTCACAAGAGAATTTCTTCACCTGACTCGCATTTTAAACATTTACAAACCAAATTCTAAGTATATGTACGATTTTTTTTATGCCAAATCACAAAAAATAAATTTTTCTGAAAAATGAACAGTAAATAAAAGTCAAATATTTCTTAATCAAAAAGAAATGTAATATAACCACGTACGAAAATATGTACAGAGCTCGCAGTGTTCCTAAAAATTTCACACTTCAATACCACTATTTTAAAACGATAATATTTATTGCAGATGTTAAAGCAATCTACAACGATGATTTTTTTTTATTTAAAGTACTGGCACCAAAGTGTAAAATGTTTAGGAACGCTGTGAAACTTGTATTTAATAACCTCTGCCGAGTTACCTGCGATTCCGAAAAGCGTTTTTCGTAACTTAAGAAACCCCAGAGACTGATATATTTTCGAGATTTAAAATAGAATTTATAAAAACAAATTTTTTTTGTCTTCCACTGTTTCCGAAAACGTTTTCGAATATTTATTTCAGTGTGTTAATCAGTTTTTCAACCATTGATATAAGTGTTTAGGTACTATCTATTTTGAAGTAAATATTTTCATGTTCAAAACACACGGTTTATAGACAAACATGATATACTAACAGCATTAATGTTAACATTAAAATTTATATTATTTTTGTTACTCTTTCATGTATACATTCAGTCACGCTAAAAAATGTTTAATTGAGACCTGGGTGTACTATAAAATACCGATATTCCAGTTTGAGTAAACGTATTCATATAATTCCGAAAAACGTTTTTCGGAACTTCAGAAACCTCACAGATCAATATATTTTCGAGCTTTAAAGGGGCTGAGCAAATATAACGTTATCAACTTTTTCGTAATTTTAGGCTCCCCCCCCCCCTCCCCGGTAATAATATCGTTATCGAAGTGTATTTTTTTTTAACTTTTAGAATTTATTCCTTTTGTTTGGAGTGATATACAAAAACTGGTTATATTTATTTTTTTTTCATGCTTTATTTATTCAAATGATGAAAATTCAATAAAATATTACTTTGTATCAAAACACATTTAAAAGAAACAGGTACTATTTAAAGGCGTTTTATAATAGCTTTTTGTAACATAATGCATTCAACAGTTATAAAGTTCTGTTGCACTTGCCCCGAACGGAGGAGGAGTGGTGGTGTATAGATAGAAATTCTTATAAAAAAACAAGTAGACAACATTCTTTCCCTTTGGTTTTACCTATAGCAAACACAAGCTTCATTTCAAATATACTCCACATATGGTTTCTCGACCGTGATTATATATGTATACACACATAAAAAAAGGACTAGGAATGTCAAACGTTGGGGTATTCTGTATTTTAGAATGAAACAATTTTATAATAATTTAGTGATTATAATAACTTTGTTTTTTCATAAAAATAGATTACAAACTAAAAAAAGATGCCACACTATTTTGAATCAAAGATCATGTTACAAATAAAAATAAAAAAAAAATTGATTGGATCAAAAATGATTACGATAACAAAGTACAACCCCCCCCCCTCTCCCAAGCAATATCTTACGATATCATGTGCCAGACCATCTCTCCCCATAAAATGATAACCTTATATACGCACAGCCCCAAAGATGGATTTATAGAAACAAAGTTTTTTTTTTCTGCCACTGTTTCTGAAAAAAATTTCGAAATATTTTTCTAGTGTGTTAATAACTTTTTTCAACCATTAATATAAGTGTTTAGAGTGCTATCCATTCTCAAATAAACATTTTCATGTTCAAAATATGCGACTTTCAGACAAACATGATATTAAAAGCATTAATGTTAACATTAAAATTATTATTACTTAATTACTCTTTCATTTATAAATTCAATCCTGTATGAAAATATTTAATTAAGAACTGATTGCATCATAAAATATCGATATTCTGGTTTGAAAAAAATTATTCATACGATTCCGAAAAGTGTTTTTCGAAAATTTAGAAATCTCTGAAAACAATATAGTTTTGAAATTTAAAGAAACGTTTATAAAAATAAAGTTCCACTAAATTTCAAAAAAACTTTTCGGAGTAGTTTTTCTTGTGCAAGTATAAATTTTCTCAAGCGAGAATATCGGTTTTTAAGTTGAAATCAATTGTGAATTAAAAAATTTCAGCTCCGTAACTGAATTTCTAGATGCAATAGTTATGACAAAATATTAATTTAAAGTTGATACTAATACTGTTAATTTATTATGTTTGTCTGCTAAAACATTAGAAATGTTTACTTGCGAATTTATAGCATCCAAAATACCTATAATACAGGTTGAGAAAACTAATTAATACACTAAGAAAAATATTCGGAAATGTTTCCCAAAATTAGTGTCAGCAAATAAGCTTCGTCTTTGTAAATGTTTCTTTAAATCTCGAAAATAATCAGGTCCTGAGGTTTCAAAAGTAAAAAACACTTTTCTGAATCTGGAATAGCTCGAAAGAGGATATTGTATATTTTATTATGTAGTTATATTTTCCAAGATTAAGAGACCCTGTACCCAGGGGCGTAACAAATATTTATTGGGGGGGGGGGTATTAAAAATTTTCCCAACTTGAAACAAACTGCTCTAATTTTCAATTCAAATGAAATGTACAATGTATGTATGTATAATAACAACTTATATTTACTTGCTTATGTTTAATGATACTTATACATTAAAAAAAAATTATTCAAAAAAAAAATACTAAAACTAAAAAACTTTTCTAATTATTGACTCATTTGATAAAAGTTTAAATACACTTTATTCACTAAAATAATTAAAATCAAAATTATATATTTTTTTCTATCTTGGAAACATTCGGCATAAAAAAAAGATTAAAAAATAAGATATCCATTTGCAAAATGAATAATTATGATTCAGGCTCAGACCTTCTGAAATTTTATAAATTTTAGAGAATTCGAGATTCCCTTACATTGCAGCAAACATTTAAGAAATTAGCTTCCGAATATATACAATCGCTCATGAGGCCTCTTAGAAATGTTTACTTCGAACGCGCTCGAGAAAATATTCTCTTCTGTGCCTTTTCAAAAATATAGATTCTGTACTGTCTGTAGGACAGGTTGCACCGAGTAGAAAAACTTAGGCGGACATCATATTTTTAAAAAATCAAGTTAGAGTATGGTTTGTACTTAACCCTGGGACCCCGTACATAGAACGGAGATTAATGGATATAAGTTCTTCAAAAACCTGCATAAATTACAACCGTAAATTTAATATTTTATCTGTTTAGAAATAAAGTTTGTGTTCGCTCACGAGGCCAGGGTTCGCACAGTTATACCACTAAACTTTAAGAATATATTCTAAGTGTTGAACTGCAGAAAAATATCTTACAATCTGTGAATGAAGGTGGGGGTTACGAATGTTGTGGTTTAAAAATTAAATGTAAATTTTCTTATTTTTAATAGTGGAGCCAGAGTCCTTGGAAATTCCAAGGAATGTGCGAATCTTGCGAGGCTTTCCTGAAATTCATATTATGATGGTAAGCAATTTAGATTAGAGTCAACTGTTGCTGGAAAGGAATAGAGAAATTAAGGTCTGGTAGACGAATGATATTTTCATAGATTAGAAAAAAAACAATGACATGTTGAGTCTTGCTGTTTTTTTTTTCCATTATTTAACTGTTACAAAACTCAGAAAAGTAGTCATCAAAAGGTTAACAAATTTATAATTCTTTTACTATTATTTAAAAAAAATCTTTCAGAAATCAACAATTTTCCAACTTTAAGTCCAACTTTCCCAACTTCACAAATATTGGAGGGGGAGACTACCCCCATAACCCCTCATGGCGACGCCTCTGATTAAAACCGAAGGAAAAAAAAAACTTTCAAAGTATGAATTAGTGTATGTTCAAAGTGTTTTTATATATAAACATGAAGTTTTTATTGCTGATTAAACAGACTGGACATTTTCCTATAGTACCATTAAAAACTAATTAGCTTTTTACAGAACTTGTGCATTATTGAAATTAAATTAACTCCCTTTTTACTCTGCAAGCCATTGCACGCTTGATGACTTGAAAAGATAGGAATGGATTGTTATGAAATTTTATATACATAATAAGCACATGTGGAAATATGTGTATTTAAAATTATCTAATTTACGAATTTACAGTGATAAGATTCTTAGGTATGACTATTTTTAATTCATAAAAAATATAAAGTTTTCATTTTCTTTACAAAACTATTTCTTTTACGAGGTTCACAGGGTGCGTAGTCATGAAGAAACTCAGAGGATTTAAATTCTTTTAGTATCAGAAATTCTTTAAAGTACTGGTTGTTACATCTGAAAAAGGATTTCTTTTTCGTTGAATAAAACAGATTTTACATTATAAAAATTCTGATAAAAGGTGCTTACAAGGTGCTTCCAGACTACGCACCCTGGGTTCAAAAATAATTTTGGCCTAAGAGTAAATCAGTTCGTTGAAGTCAAAAGTTGTGAAACATACAAAATATTAATTGTTTTAATAACGACCGAAAAATAATAATAACAGTCGTTAACAAACATCCCAATACATATCCGCAGACTATTTTTCGTCTTCTAAATTTATCAAGTAAATGGTCGTAATAAAAAGCAAAATTTGGAACAATGGGCAATTACTCATCGACGAGGTTAACAGAAAAATGATTGCGATTGGACCACACACGAAAATTGCCATGGTAATACCTATTTTTAATAGCGCTTTGTTTTATTCATTAAAAATAATCATAAATAAATGTTAGTTTCAGATGACATTGTGAAATCCAGATTTAAATATTCAATTAAGTCGATCGGTTTTTATTATATTTCCCTCTATCTGGGAATATTGAAGATTCCTTTGTTTTATGCATTTAAATTAGAAATATCATCTGAATTAAATTACGAGATATTGTATTCATAAAATTATTTCAACTAGCGAATTATCATAAAATGTAAAGTAAGTAAATGCTGAAAATTCCATTGATAAACCTACATTTAGGATAGACAGACCGGAATATATTTATTAGGATAATATGATACTGGCTAGAGCTGAGTATGAGTCATATTCTGTGTAAGTGATACGACTTACATTACCATGCAAATCGCCGGGACTAACTTGAATCATGAGCATACCTGACTTTGCCACTCGAATGCTTTTATCCCAGAAAGTCTCACGGTTGGAAATAATTATGATGATCGAATAAAAAATAATAATCGTCTTGTAGTGTCATAACTGACATGGATACGTATCTTTGCAATGACTAAACTCATAGAAATATGATCTGGAAATAATATTTTCCGATTTATGAGCACATTCCATTAACTTTAAAAACACTTCCTGTTGGAATGACGTTTGTGCTTTAATGATGAATATGTTCTAATATTATTAAGAGCTTAAAAAAATAAGTAACGAGATTTTAATCAATGACTGTGACAGAATTTACAAGAGAATTAAACATAAATTCAGTTCAGATAGTTGCTGTAAATTCTTTAATAAAATATTATTGTTAAATTAACCCGGGAGTACACGCGCCGTGTCATTTTGATCCGGAGTGCGTATGATTTTTGCAATTGTAACCACTAGCTTTTAAAAGTAATCTTCAACTTATTTTATCGCAAAATTTGTAAGGATTGTCCCCGCCTAAATAAAATTACAGTTATAATTTGATTTTATTGGTGACAAAGTTAAAACCAGTTCTACCCTGGGTAAGTGTGTGTTCTCCCGGGTTAAACGTATGTATAAGAAAGTATGTGTGAAATTTATTACAATGCAATAGCTATAATGTTTGGATATTTTACTAGAAAAGAAGGATTATTTTAAGGAAATGTGAACCGAATTCCCATTTTTGCCGAATAAAAACCTTGAAGTCATAGTCACTCTTAATGCCAAACCTAGGATTTTAAATTCCAAACGTAAATAATAAGCATCTCATATTATGAGACTGTTTATGCCATAGTGTTGTAAGACATGCACGGAAATTTGACTTATCTATATAATTTCACATCTAGTCCTTCAAGTATATGATGAATTTGAGGTAAACATGATCTTTGGAGATGGACGTAAGCAGGATTTCTAAATGTAATCTATTTTGTCCATAGAAAATTCTCAGCTTATTTGGCTGTATTTAGGTACCCTGTAAAAAAGATAGATGTACGGAAATATAATAAAACAACTAACTTAAATATACAATAATCCTTTCCCAGCTAGTGATGATGCCAAAAAAGTTCTTCATCTTTATAAGCCTTAGAAACCAATATTTTTTGGAGGTTTAAGGAATTATTTATAAAAAACATTTTTTTTTAACGATTTTCGGAAGCATTTCCGAGTAGTTTTTAGAGTTTATTAATCAGTTTTTTCAACCCGAAATAACAGCTTTTTTAAGAAGCTACCAATTCTTAACAAAGCATTTTCAGCTGCGTAATTGAACTTGTGGATTCAATAGTGACGCACAATGTTAATGGTAATGTTAATACTGTCGATTTATCATGTTCGACTTTTAAAAATGTTTAGTGCTCATGAAATGTTTACTTAAAAGTTCATACTATCCAAAAATCTTACATTCTGGGTTGAGAAAACTAATTGATACACTATAAAGTACTCTGAAACTTTTCCGAGAATCAGTGGCAGTAAAAGAAACTTTGTTTTTATAAATTCTTTTTTAATCTAAATACAGTATTGGTTTCTAGAGTTTCTGAAAAAAGAACACTTTTTGCAATAACTTTACGATAACTTGCTTTTTATAACTTGAAGAGGTTATATTATATTTTCTCTCCTGGTGTCATTGTATTTTTAAGGAATAATAAATATTTGTTTATTTTTACAGTACAGCAGCCAGTTTGCTCCATAAAGCTATAAATAAAATTTCCTGAAAAGAACTACGAATGGAAAAATTCGAAAATTTTATATTGACATATTCTAGTGTCATATCGCGAGGATTCGAATCCGTAAACTGCGTCACCGAATTTTTCTATTTTTGACGAGTACAATGATTTGTAAGTTCCTGGAAACTCACGGACACAAAACAAAAATGTGAAAATCCATATAGAACTGAAGAAAAAAATTGATGAGATTTTGGTATTTTACATTTTAATGTAAAATTTTAAGAACTACAATTTTAAGGATAGCTGTATTGTATAATATGTCTTACAAAATCATTTCCAACTACTGCATGAGTTATTTAAGTAAATACATCTTACAAATCGCAATATATTTGCATTCATTAATAAACGGATTGAAAAATACACTTTTTTAATGCATATAATATAGATGCAAGCAAGCAAACAAATAAACGAAGGTTTGATTCAGTATTTTTAATGAATATTTATCCCTTCCTCGAGTTTCAAACAGAAGCCATTACTGTTTACAAATCATTCCCAAGCTACGTTAATTACATACTTACCTAGTTAAAGCATCTAATTAGGATTAAGCTTTTTTAATATAAATTATTCACTTAAAGTATCAATGTCATGCTCTTACGATGGCAAATCATAATGAGAGCCGTTAACGCAATGAAAATAAAGCGCAGATAGCTCTACTTATAAAAAGATTACAATTATTTTTGATTTAGTATACTGTTTACGTTAATCTGCATTAATTAGATTATCTTTTAACGCTTGACCAAGACCTTTCTAGATGTTTGACCCTATTTACCTTCATTATCTGATGGCACTGAAGCGTTTACTAAAAAACTATGAAGAATCTGCCTTTAAGCACATTCGAAAAGAAAGTAATCTACTTTGTATCTCTATTAATGTGTTCCAGTAGAAAGTTCTAGTTTATTCAACAAATATTGTTGCCAGGCTCCCAAATGGTCCGCCAACTGAATACCAATGTTTTTAAACTGAAAATTTCATGGTAGGTATCCACAACATTTACGCTTGAATTAACGTCCAAAGGCCATTTCTTCGAAATCTGCAAGGAAAATCTAAAATGAAATTAAAAAAAAAAAAATACTGTGATTCAGCGGTATGGAGCGGATCATTTGGGAGCCCTGTTGATGATTCGCAACATGTTACATTTTCAAACATCAAATTACGGATATGAAATTCCTGTCTGCAATGGGGATGGAATAGAGCTTGGATGTGTTGGTATTTAAAAAAATTCTCATTAGAAAATTAATATTTTAAACTTTTCTTTTGTGATAATAAACATTTCTAATATGTTTGATTCATTTTATTTCACGTGTTAAAATCTTAATAATAGCTCGTTAGCTTCGCTAATATTTTAATGTATGAAGTTAAATGTATAATATTATCAATGTACTAGGTTATCAAACCTTGGTTTCCCGGGCTGCAAAATATAGGTAAAAACAATTTATGTTTAAACTCTAACTGATTACTTTACATTTATTCTACATTTTTTTAAAAGATTAACTATTAGACAAAACAAACTAACAACACCAAGAAGCATTATAAAATGAAAAATATACATAATTTATTCAAATAACGTTATAAAATTTATTAAAAAAAACACTGTCGTATTACCAGCATGTCAGAATTTAACAGCCGAACATTTTGCGACTTACAGCAGCCTTTTTTCTGATTATATACGTGGTTTAAGATGTAGTTCGAATCATGTGTATTAAATTTGCGATTTATTTGTATTATTTTATTTATTTATTCAAGATATTTTCGCTATACAGATGAAAACAAATGCTGAACTATTTATGTTTTTTAAGCGAAAATGTATGTGTAATATATATTGTAATCGGCGTGCAGACGATGAAGATAGATTTTTCAAAAAGATAAAAAAGAAAAAAAAATCAAGCAAATAATTTTTAAATATCATAAAAATCAGTAACCCGAGTTATAGTTTTCGAGAACATTGTTTAAAAAAATTGATTCGATGGCCTAAAATTTGAAATTGTGGGACGTTTTGCAATGAAAGTGAAATTTACAGATCATATGTTTCCACCGTTAATATGACGTTGGCGTTACTGTCGGACATATTTGTTAGCTTTATGATATAGATAGACTTGATTTGGTTTGTATAAAACGCTCATAATATCATCGTAGTTTTTACATATATTTTACCTTATTTTTCCGGCATTTTGCGGTAAAACTTCCATAGTTAAATTATTATTTTTGTTCACGCGGTAATATTTATTTTTATTTTTGTCACCGTAAAATTCTCGTTATTTTACCGTTATAATTTCAGTATTTTTTCTAATTGTTTAATTGTAAAAATTAAAATAAGTCATGAAGCGTTAGTAAATATGAATAATTAACTAGAGCTTAAAGCTCATTTATCTATCAAGGCTATTTTCATATTCACATTAGTTTCTTTCTGACTCCTTCACGCAATCACTTACACCGAAAATTATTTTTTTTTTAAACTACGGAAATTGTACTGGAAAATAAAGGAAATCTTGTCACCGTGAAGGTTAAATTGATATTAATAACAAACTGAAATATTTCAGAAATGCAGTAACAAAGGCGCATTGAAAAATAAACTATGAATCGTTATCGTTATTGGAATGAAGCTGTTAGAGGATTAAATAAAGCTAAAAAAAATAATAATAAATAAATAAAGTACCGAAAAGTAGCCTCCTTCCGAATACTGCCTCCCCCCCCCCCCCAATATATGGGCAGTTTTCCTTCTTGAAAAAGTGCCATTTATAAGCCTTCCTCTTCAAAATAACCTTTCAATTTGCCTATACTTTTCAAAAAAGTCCCAATCATAAGCTTCTTTTAAAATAATTACAAATTCCTGTTTTCAAAAGGGGGGCTTACTTTCGGCACTTTACGGTATAGAACCATCTTTCTAAGTCCAAATTTTATTATCTATTAGATAGATAAGAAGCAATATATTTCACAAATGTTTGTATTATACTTAGTTTTTTTTTTTTTTTTTTTTTTTTTTTTTTACAAACATGCCAATTTTTATTAGACCATTATTGTGTACAAAAGTGAATAACTCATGCGTAGTTGTATCCTTTATATTTCATCATTACAATGGTACTATTATTTTAATGATGAAATATATAAATGATTCAACTATGCGTGAGTTGTGAAATTTCCTGTACTATGATGTCTGTGAATATTGGTATTTTTTAAAATTACATTTTTATTATCTAATAAGAAAATTTTATATGATAATAAATTTCTGAAATGCGTTTATACAAATTAAACATATTTTAAACTAATATGTTTAACGAATCTTTTTTTTGGGGGGGGGGTGGGGGGGGGGAGCTTTCTGCTTTGAATCTAAAAATTATCATATAGGTTTTTTTTTTTTTTTTTTTTTTAACAAACATTTAAATTTTTATTAGACATTTTCGTATACAAGAGAGAACGACTCATGATAGCTGTATGCGTTATATTTCATCATTACAATGGTACTACTATTTTAGTGATGAAATCTATAACTGATTCAACTATGCTGAATTATTTTATTTTGTATACGATAATTTCTAATCAATATTGGTATTTTTTAAGTAAATTTTTATTATTTAATGAGAAATTTTTATATTATAAGAAATTTATAAAATGTGCTTATATAAAATAAAGATATCTTGAACTAAACTGTTTAACGAATCGTATCCTTTTGGAAATTCTCTGCTTTAAATCTCAAAATTACCGTTTGAACGATAATGACAATAATTAGAGAAATAGATAGGTTAAATGAGTTCATGCGATAATCGTATTATAAGAGTTAAGCTGATGATAAGATGTTTACACGTTTTACTTGCAATTTAGAAAGGTTAACGGAAAACAATTATAAAAGTGAAAACTGAATGTGCTCCGGTACCGCGTACACAAAATCTTACTTGTTTGTTAAAAAAATATTTTTTACGTTTTTTTATGTGTACGTTTAGTTCTAAATGTATTTTTTTAAATGTAAATAAAAAAATCAATTTTCATTAAAAATATTTAATTTTAAATTTATCCATGTGTATTTATTTATTCTTTTAATATTATCATATTGACGACGGAAACACGTTACAAGTAAATTTCACTTTTACTGCATTTTTTTAAAACTTCTAAACATCACACAACATTAATTTTTACACCGCCTAATAGGATAAAAAATTGTTCGTTGAAATGCATTTTTTTAAATAAAAAAAGCTCTAATTTAAGTTATTGATTTTTGCATGTTTTTTAACCCTTAACTGCTGTTAGCGGTCTCACAGACCGCTAAGTTTTTCAAGTTTTAGAATTTATTTCGTAATTTTTAGTTTAACTATAGATGTTAGTCAAATTTTGTTTCGTTTGGAGCCCTATTACTATCTTTAGAGACTTTTGAATAGCTGAATTCTATTTATAATAGTTTTGCATATAAAGTTTAATACAACAATAGTATTCTGAGAATTAATTTAACATTTTATTCATCTTTAGATTAAACGGTCTAACAGACGGCTCACAGTAGTTATTCGACAATTTTTGTCACAGTAGTTAAGGGTCAAAACAATTTTGAAGCATGATGTTTTTTAAAAGTCTGCTTCTATTGTGTGCAGATCCGATTTCAAAAGATTAAAATGTTTGCGCAAAAACAGTAAAATTTTCACTGCTTCATATTTATAAGAATTAGTAGATTATAGTGCTATTTAAATACGTATACTAGAATGAAAGGAAGTTTCGTGATGACCACATAGTACAATTTAACAAAGTTTTCTTAAAAACTACATATGAAATCGTCTTACGCATGAAAATTTTAAATTTGACAAGAAAAAACTACATTGAATCAATTTCTAGATAAGCATTTTACTAACAATTTAAGTTTAATAATTGAAAAACACATTTATGTTATTCTTTTCCGTCTTTCAAAACTGTCAATCACTAATTAGTACAATAAACGAAAGCCGGCATAAATTTTACTTTCAGCATGTAAAAGAGCTTCTGAAGACCAATTATTAAACTTTCGCGTGATTTTTCTCCTTCCTAAAATCAGTTACAAAACATATTTTAAAATATTTTAGTACAATCTTTCAAGTTTTCATCGATAGAATGAAGCTCCCTTTCAGGAAATGCTCTGAATTCATTACTGCTCTTACTACAGTAAATAATCGCATTCTACAGGGAAAATTTTATTGCTCCTACAATATTTTGAAAATAATACCTTCATTGAACCTTTCTATAGCATATTTTAAATAAAAGTATCTTGAAAATTACTGATTAAGTGTTCTGGTAGGAACAATAAAAATTTCCTTAGACAATGTGATCCCTGTAAATGTCGCTTTTTTTAATAATAAAAATTAAAACATTAAATGTAATTTATCTGTTTTTCAAAAATGTTTATCATTAGCTGTAGTAGGGTATATCATTTGCGGGAATAGGGTATCACTAACTGACGTTGATGACTTTTGGTGTATAAAAACCGTTCAGATAGCATTATTTAGCCTATCTCTGGTTTCCCTGCTAATAAATTTAGTGTAATATAAAATAAAATACATGTGTAATCTATTCAGCTTTAAACACTTATTATTAACTCGTGCAGCGAAGGCCTTTAGGAATTTAATTTTCGGTACTATGTGAAAATGACATTGAAAAAGTGTAGTTAATCTTTCAATCTAGGCAATTATCTAGCCAATTTTATTTATAATAAAATCAGTTTAATAATTAAAAACCCCTCATAATTTATTCACGTTTTCCGTTTTTCAGTTCTTTCAAAACTGTTTACTACTAACTAGTGCAGTTACCTTAACAGTGAAGGCCTGTATGAATTTTACTTTCAGTGGCCATGATGAGGGTTAAGAAGTTACTCGATGAAAGGTGACCTTAGTACCTATTGAATTTCGTAATGCCCGAACGCCTTCATAATTGAGAACTCAATAGCGGAGAGAAGTGTTTTGTGCCCGACCTTTGTAAAGACAGATTTTGTTCATATCGAGACCTAGAGGTATTGAATTATCATTGCGAAAGTGAAGGATTTGTTGGATGCTTGCACTGATGAAGTGGATTTAACAGGTTTTCTAAGTATGCACTATTTTTTCCTTTAAAAAGGAGATTTACATTTGGATTTTCTTTTGCATTCAAACTGTTTTGAAATGGCTCTCATTTGGTGTTTAATTTGGACATTATTTTTGCAGCCTGGAAGAAAAGGGGGAATTCATTACGGAGTACTGGGAAAAATTGCATTTTTTCATCATATTTCAATACAAAACTGAGAGTTTTAAATACCTCCCTTGTGGGCCTACGTCTGAATTCATTAAAACTTTTAACACAGTAGATGTCACTCATTCGATTTAAGTTCACATGCCACATATTTTGATTCAATTAAGTGTATATTTTCACTATACTTCCATAATAATATTTTGATTTGAGTTTGTTATCAACCGTGGACTCTTATGAGCTCGCCTAATATATTCATATAAGCTTGCAATGGCAGACTAGTTTCTTTACACAACTTTATAAGACTATGTTCAAGTTAGGA
Organism: Maratus speculifer; assembly: GCA_964019185.1. Lineage (NCBI taxonomy): Eukaryota > Metazoa > Arthropoda > Arachnida > Araneae > Salticidae > Maratus > Maratus speculifer. Next base: position 213,516,390 of record OZ025299.1, read on the forward strand.
TTTGCCTGTAGTAGTTCCGCCTGTTTTCAATGTATTGTAATAAAGAAGTTACCTATGTTTTTCCAACATAAAGTTTTGTAGGCATTATTTGTACAAATTTGTTAGCCGTTCAAGACACAAGAAGGAAGAAATCTTTAAAAAATATTTTTTTTTTTTCAGAAAAGAGCTAGTAATTCCGACTACAACATTATATTTATTAAATATAAATTCTGTGTAAAAAAACATTAAAAAAATGATAGTGTATGAGTACGGGATAAAATTGCTATGTTACAATTTCTCGTGCAAAAATATAACACTTACTTAAATCTAATAACTTATATTTATTATAAGAGTTAAGAGAATTTTTGAACTCAAAATAGCTGCACGAAATTCGAACATATAATCTACCAATCTTGAATCTTACGATATTTTCCGATCTTAAGTAAAAACAATCAAGGTTGATTGAGTTTTGAGTCATTGTGTCTTTTTAAAAATTTTCCATCTGGTTAACAACTGTCCTTCTGTTTATCTTAAACAAAAGAAAGAGTTTATCAAGATGGCATTATCTGACTTGTTTGTATAGGCGTAGTCAGTGTCTTCAAGAACAATATGAACGTGATTATTACAACTGGCTAAAAACCTTTAAAAAAAAAACTTGAAAATCTGTTTTTGTTTTTGCTTTTTTATTGTTGTAAAACTTTCTGAATAAATATACACATATATGAATCGTCATATAAAAATTGTTTTTATAACGATTTATATAATTAAAAACTTTATGTAAAACCTATCAAATGTTAGAAAAGTTTAGCTAGTTTCGTTAAAGTTTAAGTGGTTTCGTTAGTTTATCTTCCTATTGGATGTTTTCTCTCATCTGGTTATTTTCCCGTATGTCTCTATTCAAAAAACACCTTCTTCTTATTGCCGTAGTGGTAGTACGTACATTTGATGGATGAAGAAGGTTTAAATCTTTTTCATACACTTAACTATAATTTCTTTCTCAAAAGAAAAGTCTCCTCTTGCAGTCACAGGGTGAGGTGGATATGATTACTTCATTAACAGTAGAACCGCGGGAAATTTTACTCAAGTTTTATAAAAATAATTCACATCAGAATTTTTATTTAAGTCTATTTAACTTATTTATTTTAAATAATTTTTGTGCAGTTTATATGTAAATTATTTTAGAAGACTTATCTGGTTCGAATCGACATCTTTTCATTGAGTACGGGTCAAAATGACCCATCTCCGCGGTTCTAGTGTTAAAATGGCTTCATATTTCAAGTTTGTGCTGTCTTTTTTAGATGGATAACGAAATTTCTTAGAATCAATATCACCTTGAAGTGTCAAAAAATTTATAGGATAAATTTTTTCACCATTAACAAGGGTGATCTTTTCAATAGTGTCAGGCCATAAATTTTCATTATAAATTACAAATCATCAATCACCAATGTCATAATCTGTTTTTAACTGTGAGGAGTCAATTATAGAAACAGTCTTTTTTTTTTCATCATCTTCATTGGTAATACATTCTTGATTGTTTTTTCAGAGAATGCAAAACAAGATATATTTCTTATTTGAATAATTCCAAATTTGTTTGTTGTTTGAATATAGTATAAAAAATCGGCGTTTCGATCGTTATGCAATTTGAAAATTCCAGTTTATTATTTGAGAAAAATACATTTGCTGCAAAGAAAAATTTTCAAAGTAGGGGAGAGGGGGGCATGTTTGAACAATTTTTTCAAAAAACAATACATTTCTTATTTGAATTATATTTTTTGCGTTTTAAGTATTACATAATAAAAGCATTGCATTTCTTCGTCTTATGAACCAGAAATTAAAAGTTTTCCACGTAAATTAAAAAAGTTGTGAGGACTTAAAAAGCTGAAAGATTTCTGTCCAAAACTGCCCCATGTAGGGGTATCTTTGAACATTTAAGGGACACCTTTGAACAAATGAATAAAATATGAAAATATTGAGAGTTTTTACAAAAATCTGCATATGTTTCAGAAATATAAAGTAATATGAATAAAATTAAATTATTTTGTTGAAACTAATAATTTTTCTATTATTTAACCAAACTTAAATCCATCAAAGTTGATGTCAAAAATCATTGTTGAAACAACACAGAGTGTCCTTCCAGTTATGTTTGGTTTTGAAAACTTTTTTACAATACCCTTGAAATACACCAATATGATATCTGATGCTTCTGGAAAATTAACATTTTTCATTCACTCTTTTTATGCAAAAACCTGACTTAAATTCCATTTTATCTAGTACTAAAACCAAAAGTAATATTTGGGAAAGAGTAAATGAAAGAGTATAGGATTCTTAGAGAAACCTTCTGAATCATGAATCATTATTGTATATCCGGGATTTGCAATTATCAAATAGATGAATTCCATCATCAGTTTAGATTTGAAACTTCCCACCGCTGATACATCCAGAAATTGTAAACCACGTGTATAGTAAGGACAGATTGTTACAAAATAAGTCCATGTTCTTTGATATTCTTAATTAATCATTTTTCACACAGAAAAAGTTCCAAAAATAATATTATTTAGTTACATCAGCAACCCTTTACTTCATAGTTTTAGATGCATAATGGTGTGCCCCATCACTGGAGTTCAGTATTTCAACTGTTTACTCGATTTGGCTGAAGCATTTGCATGAAACAATGTTTATAATCTAAAGATTACATGTTTATTTAAGTGTTGAACAATAAATCAAAATTTTAGGAATACAAAATGGTCAATAAAAATCTTACAACTTTATTTTCTTATGTTTAGATTCAAGGGAAAGAAAAATACATATCTTGCTTAGACAGTAACGTGCATACAAAATGGTGCAGCTTTGTACACTTATTGCACTAAAGCAGTAGTAATGTATTACCATAGACATTTTTAAAAAATAATTTATTTGAAGGAAAATAGTTAGAGTGTTCAATTGTGCCCCCTCTCCCCTACATAAAAAGAAACATAAGATCACTAAAGAATTACTTTTGAGATAAAAAAAGAAATTTTACTATTAATTTTTAATCATATTTTTAAATAACCATGTCCGAAATTTCATAACGATCCAGCGACCGCCATTTTGTGTCGACCGTTATACGTAAATGTCAAGAGTACTTCTAAATAAAATTATATTATTACAGGTACTAAACACGCTTTATTTACACAAAACACATAATTATTTATGATAAATTATTATAATAAATATCTTATTACACGTTTCAGGACATAGGATCATCTTTAAAAATGAATTTACGGGGGGAAAAATCGGTGTTTCGATTGTTACGAAATTTGGACATTTCAGTTTCTTATTTGAGAAAAGGACATTTACAGTAAACTCCCTTAAATCCGCGTTCCTAAAATCCGCGAACGCCAGACATCCGCGCATTTTTTTCAGATGTAAACAATGAAATTAAAGATGGCGCTGAAGTCAGCGGCTAACGAAATACAAATAATTCTATAACAATATCTATTTTTAAATCCTTTTCAACTTCTTCCTTTTTTATTAATGTCTTTCAATTTAAATTCTGCAGTGCTAAATATATGTCTTAGACGTACGATGATCGATATTTAATCGAAATAATCATTATCGTATCGTAGTTGCAGCGTAATATAACTTTCAATGACGTTTGGTAGTGTTTGGAATTCGCGTGGCAGGATAATTTTTGTTACGTAAAATTATTATTTTATTGTTCTATTGATATTTTCTTATCCCTGCTAGTTATGAAACGAATTTGGAATCTACATCCGGTTTACTAATTAGGATGATCAATATTTAATCGAAATAAACATTATCGTATCGTAGTCCCAGCGTAATGTAACTTTCAATGACCATTTGGTAGTGTTTGTAATTCGAGGGGCAGGATAATTTTTGTTGTATAAAATGAATATTTAAAAATTAATCAAGCTTTTTTTGTTTATTAACAAAGGCAAATATTTTTCTTTGTAAAAAAAGATTGATTTTTCCTCATTATTATTTATATTTAGTATTGTATCTTAATTGTCAACTTTATTTTAATATTTTTCAATAATTTTATTTTACTAAACTTTTTTTGTAATAATTACTTGCTTTTTTAACTATTTATTTATTTAATTATTTTATTTCATTATTTTAATGTTTGAACGTATTATATGCATTCATTATAAGGCTTAACTACCAATGAAATTACTGTTTCAAAAATGTAAACAAATCAATGACCAGAAATGCCCAAAATTCTAAAATCCGCACAACACCTGGTCCCAAGCTTTGCGGATTCGAGGGAGTCTACTTTATTTTGAAAAAATGCTACAGAAACACATGTAGATACTTTTATATTAAACAAAAATGATTTTAAAGATAGATGAATGAGTTTAAAGTACTTAATTAATGTGTTTTGCGCGGAAAAAAACCGCTTTGTTTCGATCGTTACTTTTCGGCATAAGAAAATACAGGAAAATTTTTTCTAGAAAAGTCCTTCTAACTTCAAAAAGCAATAAATCAGTACTGCCATTTGTTAACAAAATTATCAAACAATCATCCATTTCCTTTATGCATTCGTTGTTTACCATTAGAATCTCCCGGAAACAACTTAAAACATTTTTTTCTTGGTACATTGGAACAATTAACGTTATGAATGTCCAAAATTGCCCACTTTAGCCAAAAATAATAAAATTTTAAGATATTTATACAAAACTTTTACAATAAATTATATCAATTTTTGCCTCTAAACACAGTTAAAAACTCAGTGAAAAAAAAAAAAAATCAAAGTCCATGATGATTAAATACAGTTATTGAAAAGCTTAAAGTTATGATGTGTGTACAGTGGACACTTTTTGAAACCTGCCCGAGCCTCTATTTTGATAATTTCTAAATTTTACAATTTATACTCCGAACCATGAACATTTTATGAATTTTCCTGTAAAAATAACCTTCCAATCACGAATTGCATTCTTTTTTTAAAGTCCTTATTTTCTTGTATTATAATTTGTTTTCTCATAATTTAAAATAATTTATCTGGATATTTCATGTTGTGCTTCCTTTATACAAATTTTAAGACTCTCGATGACATTTGAACCGATTTACTAATCACCCAACCCTTCTGAAGTTGTAACAAAATCACTGTCATTATGCATATTGTATCCAGGCAGTGCAATCATCATCTATACTGCATTTCACTAGAGAAACTTTTAATACCCTTCCTTCCACCTTCAATAAAATTTTCACTGACATCGTTTTTCTAAATCATTAAATAATCATATATGTAATTTCGGCTCTTATAGTTCGAAAATGTATAGGCAAACGTGTTAAAAGTATATATATAAATTGAGTCTTGATGAGGCAGTAAATTTGTAAAAAGTAATGATTATTTAGAATTTAGTATTCCGCCAAACAGTTTTTCAACCATAATAGAAAAACTAGCCAGTTGTGGTAATCCCGAAACTTTCTTCTATCTTACACATGCTAACACTTTCTGAAAAATGCAGCATAGCTGTGCCACCGGTTAAGTGGTTTACATCAAAATCTAGTCAGCAACAACTTAACTTCTAACTGAATCTAAAGTTCCATGAAAATCCGTTCATTAGTTTCTGAGATAGAGCTATTGCAAGACCTTTAAAAATTCAGCATAACAGCATCACCAGTTGGGTGATTTACACCAAAAACTAATCAGGATGAATTTTTGTCAGTTTTATCAGAAACCATCAGATTTACTTGACAGATGATTTATGAAATTGGATGCCAGTCAACTTAAGACGTACTAAAAGGTCTGACATATCTTATGGGAAAAAAAAAAAAAAAAAAAAAAAAGAATGCACCCGGAAAAAAAAGAAAGAAAGAAACTTGTGAGAAGTGTTGGAGAGTATGTCCCTTTTATTTGAGTAATCTATAAGTAATACTAGTACATTACCTATGGTGGCATTCCATATATTAAGTGTTATCTTTTACATAATTTAATAAAAAGTACCTTTTTTAATGAAATTATTCTAAATTAGCTTTTTCACATTATTCATTGTAATTTTGAAATGACATTTTAATTCAATATTTAAATATAAAATGATGAGTTATAAAAAGTTCTAATTTTTTTCTTTTTTACACTAATCCATTATAACTAATAGCAATATAAGGCTTTTGAGAGAGCTATATATAATTGAATAATAAATACTCAGGCCAATACCAACAAGAAAAAGAAATTCATGCGTCAAGCATAGATTAGGAAATACTTTCCAACACATTTATAATAAAGTAACAAAACTGCACCGTTTATAAATTAAAATATTAATCTAATTCAACAATATGGAAACGCATTTTCTACTACACAGGAAGCAACTTGTAGTAAACCTAAGTAATGTACGTCAATTTTATTATATTTGAAATAGTTTGACATAATTAATATTTGCCGCAAATAATGTCCCTCTCCCCCGCTTATCATTATGTAACGGAATTTTTTGTGTGGCCCTTTAAATGAATAATAAATATTCCTTGTGTGGCATATTCTACATAATATATATTTTAGTGCCCTTCATAAATGCATATTAACTTCATTATGTTTCGATGAGTGTAACATCATTAAAAATCATTTGAAACTATTTTATCCCATCGGCCGCAATGTAATGGAATAATTTTGACTGTCCCTATGTTAGAACTATATATCGAATTTTACTAAAATTTGAAATGACTCCAAAATTTTGCAAGAAACATAGATTTAAAATTTCAACTGATTCGATTAGGTAGTTTTTGTGCTCTTATTTGCGGACAGACAGACAAACAGACGGACGAACCAGACAACTGCCACTGGTGCTACTTATTTGTATAATAAGAAACTCATCTAAAAAACTGTTAAATTTAATAACGCATGTCGAGATTGAAAACGCATTTTTGGAATTATTACTCAAAGACAGTATTGTAACCAATTTCTTTTGTGTGTCCCTGTGAACGGAATAAAAATGCTATCTATGTCTTGTTTTAACGTTATCGTAGTAACATTCAGGGATTTATATCTGTTTCAATACATTTGTAATAGCATAATCACATTAAAATACTCTGCAAACGATTTTCCCACCATAGACCATAATATAACATAATCCTTTCGGGTGCTCTCTAAATAAACTATCAATCATACATGCTTTATGTACAATACCAAACATGCCTAGAGAACCCTAAATAAGATTTACCAATTGCAAGAACGAATATATTTACGGCAGTTAGATTGTAGACAGACGGACAGACAAATCGAATGCATAAATACTTTTCAATTTTGTGGGAAAGTATTAAAAATGGGTATTGAACTGGGCATATACCTGGTTGTTTATTCTTAAAAATAAATACCTTGGTATTTTACATCGCTGAGAATATTCAAAATTAAAATTAGACTAACATATATATTTTTAATTAACAATCTCAGTTATAAATATTGGTACATTTCTACACAATGGAAATTGAGATTCAGCAATACAGTTCACCGCAAAAAGCACCCGTAGAAGCTCTCTCGGTAGAAGAATGAAAACAAAAATTATATCAGCATAGCTTTAACTTATTAGCATCTTACATATTAAGTTTGGAGTTGTCTCATCGCTGTCGAAATATCTGATAGATATTAAATCGCAAATCGTAAGAAAAAAAAAAAGGCATAGCAGTCCACCTTTAAAAACGATAGACATCAACACTAGAACTCCCCATATGGTACATTTCTTCACAATGGAAATTGAAATTCAGGTATACAGTTCACCGCAAAAAGAACCTGTAGCAGTTCTCTTGGTAGAAGTGATTAAATTGTATGTCCATGTGATTAAATTACCGTTCGAACCAGAAATTTTCTCTTGAAATAAGTTAAATTTAAACCACGCAGATTTACGTTCAATAAATCAATTAAACAATTCTGAATAAAAATCCTGGTGTGAAATATTATTATCAAACTTGAGTAAAATTTCCGGGCGTTCTAGTGTTAAAAACTAACCAATACCAATCTATGTCAAGGTCGAAAAAATTAGTGAATTTACTTATATTCCGCGTGCTTGTTCTTGAGTTACATAGCTCACAAAATTTGTGTAAGACACATGAATATATTATACCAAAAACAGTCAAATCGCATTCAGAACATCCAAAAACGTGCGAATTCTATATAAAAAAGTCCTTCCGGCAGTGCCGGGAGGAAGAGGTAGCTTTCATATACTTATTTATTTATTTTAAATTAAGTTATATAAATCAAATATACGAAGCTCAAAACAGTGGAATGCGATTATATAAGACTGAATACTAGTTTTTGTCAATACTGAATATTAATAGGAATTTTTACAAATTAGCCATCTTTTATTCAGCCTGGTTTTATTTTAAGCGATTTATAGGGTCGCCAAATTCCACGAATCCATTTTAAAGCAACATGATGGATAAAAAAAACCAATGAGCTTGATCGAAATCTTAATTCATGTGAACATGCACACTCACAGCGAAATCGATTAATATTTACGAGTGCTGTCGCAGGCAAATTGACTTTAAAAAAAAAAATGTCACCCACATTAGAAATTCAAACTGCTATATCCCAGGCTTCTTCAAGGTAAAGACAAAGCAAAAAATACTCCGGAATTCATTATTAAGATAAATAATTTAGAAAGAACCTTTTTTCAATTTCTAATTTTTTGTTTATACATTGATTACATTATACATTTAAAAGATTTTTGACAAATTTAAATGCCCGGCATTTTGAAACAAGATGGCGGATAAAATTGGCCCGTAAACTCGGTCAAGACATTGGTATGTAATATGAACACATGGAGTTACATCAAAATCAGTTTATAAATATGTGTATTAACGCGTAACAAATTTCAGACCGTTTCAAAATGTCAGTCACACTGGAAATTGAAAGTGCTAAAACTCAGCCATTTTTCAAGATATAGATGAAACAAAAAATGCTCTGGAATCTTTGTATCAAGGTCGAAACACAAAAGAAAAATCTTTTTCAAATTCTTACTTTTTTGCACCTAATTTTAAAATTTAAATTAAAAAAAATTAATATTCCGCCATTTTGAAACAAGACGGCGGTTGAAACTGGCCAACGAACTCGGTCCAGGAATCAGTATGTCCTATCTATGCACCAAGTTTCATCCAAATCGGTGTATAAATACGCGTGTTATCACGTGACGAAAACCAGATCATTTCAAAATGTGAGCAACACTAGAAATTAAAAGTACTATAACTCAGACATTTTTTAAGATACAGACGAAACAAACAAATGTTTTGGAATCTTTGTATCAAGGTCAAATGAATAAAAAAAAATCTTTTTCAATTTCTCACTTTTTTGTACCTAATTGCAAATTTTAAATTTAAAAAAAAATTTAAATGGAGGCCATTTTGAAACAAGATGGCGGATGGAACTGGTTAACGAACTCGGGCCAGGCTTTATTATGTACTATGTACACAGCAAGTTACATCCAAATTGATTTATAAATACGAGTGTTATTACGTGACAAAAATCAGATCGTTTCAAAGGTCAGCCATAAGAAAAATTCAAAGTGTTATAACTCAATGTAACGATCTCAATCAGTATAAAGCGAGTTACTACCTGCGAGTAACTGGATTGGCCTTTTGCTCAACGGTTAACGCACTCGCTTCCTGATCACGAGGTCCTCAGATCAAAACCAACCGGCGCCAATCACCTCATTGGTGACACTGGACACACACGCAACTCTCTCTCTCTCATCATCAACTTCCAGCGCACATCAATCAACTCACCTCATCATCAACAGATGGCAGCACCAAAACAATCTCTCTCAACGCAAAGCCTGTCCTCGCATCACAGTATGCCTACGACAGCATTCATTCATGAGTGCATATCGCTCGTCAGACGTCAGTAATACGTCTTTCTCACTGGGGGCATACTCTGTAACGATCTCGATCAGTAAAAAGCGAGTTACTACTTGCGAGTAACTGGTTTTTTCTCAACGGTTAACGCACTCGCTTCCTGATCACGAGGTCCTCAGATCAAAACCAACCGGCGCCAACTCCCTCACTCAATCATTTTTTAAGATATAGACAAAGTAAAAAATGTTCTAGAATTGGTGTTTTAAGATCTAACACATAAAATAATAAAAATATTTTCAACTTTTAATTTTTTCGCATTTAATTTTAAATTTAAAATTTTTTAAAAACATTTTAAATGGCCGCCATTTTGAAACAAGATGGCGGATGATGCTGGCCAACGAACTCGGTCGAAATATTTGTATGTACTATCTACATACCAAGTTTCATTCAAATCGGTTCATAAATACGTTATTTATAGCATGACAAAAATCAGATCGTTTCAAAATGTCAGCCATAAGAAAAATTCAAAGTGCTATAACTCAATCATTTTTTAAGATATAGACAAAGTAAAAAATGTTCTGGATATAGTGTTTTAAGATCTAACACATAAAATAAAAATATTTTTCAACTTTTAATTTTTTCGCATTTAATTTTAAATTTTAAATTAAAAAAAATTTAAATAACCGCCATTTTTAAACAAGATGGCGGATGATACTGGCCAACGAACTCGGTCGAGATATTTGTATGTACTATGTACATACCAAGTTTCATTCAAATCGGTTCATAAATACGTTATTTATAGCATGACAAAAATCAGATCGTTTCAAAATGTCAGCCATAAGAAAAATTCAAAGTGCTATAACTCAATCATTTTTTAAGATATAGACAAAGTAAAAAGTGTTCTGGATATAGTGTTTTAAGATCTAACACATAAAATAAAAATATTTTTCAACTTTTAATTTTTTCGCATTTAATTTTAAATTTTAAATTTTTAAAAAATTTTAAAGGGTCGCCATTTTGAAACAAGGTGGCGGATGATGCTGCCCAACGAACTCGGTCGAGATATTTGTATGTACTATGTACATACCAAGTTTCATTCAAATCGGTTCATAAATACGTTAGTTATCGCATGACAAAAATCAGATATATATATATATATATATATATATATATATATATATATATATATATATATGTCAACATTTGAACAGAGGGTGGTTTTGGTGTCTGGGGGTCATGAACGGTGAAAATATACCAAAATTTTCTGCAAGTGCTTTCCTCCGGAAGGCTGCAATAGGTAGCTTTTTACTTTTTGTAATGAAAGCTACCTAAAAGGAAGCTGAAAGTTTTCACCTACTTTCTCTTTATGGACATACAAGAAAATAATAATTCAAAATAAATGCTGAAGGTGTTCTACGTTTTGTTGACATTAATTTTTCGACCTTTTGAAGGTAGTGTCCACCTAAAAACATAATAAAATCTCCACTTCCGGAGTAGAAGCCATCTCATGGTTGAACAACTTTCGGTAAAGGTCAGAAGCATTGAATTTTTATTCTTTCGCGGGTTCCATCCGGTCTTTAACGCTATTTATATACTTATGAATGTTGTGTTTTGACAATCCGAAAAAATATTGAAGGTCAAGTTACGCTACTGAAAATATAAATTGAAAGAAGAGATCAATATTTACAGAGGGAATGGAAATCTGGCAATGAAATTTATAACTATTAAATGATACTGCTTAAGAATATCATCGATAAAATTTACTTGATGTGATAACAAACTCATTATAATAATGCATTTAAATTTGAATTAGGACGTAGTTTTATCTATAAAATTTCATATAAGTGTGCTACAAGAATTTAATATACTTTTTTTTTTTTTTTTTTTTTTTTTTTTTTTTTTTTTTTTTTTTTTACCTACACCATATACAAATTTAAAGCTCCTATCCGCCAGAATAAGTGATTCTTATGCCACTAAGCTTCACATATTGCGATTTTGCATAATATACTTATTAGCTAAAATATCACAATTACTGAAACCTATCTTTTTATGCAACCACGTAAAAATATCTTTCATAAAATATAACCGTTTTCAAAAATGTAAAATAATGAGCTACATATATTTCATCAACATATTCAAATTACAGCATACAGGAAATTAAAAACATAAATTAAGGGAATCATTTACGTTTGCGTGGATTTTTTACGAAACATCTTTTTAGGAAACGTTTCAGATGGGTATTAGTTTTACTATAGTGGTAAAATAATATAGGTTTTTACTATCACTGTTAAACGATGGTGTGCGTGAGATTAATTACAAGCGAACTGTATAAACAAGAAATTTCTGAAAAGAAAGATTATTTCTGTAAATATATTTTTTATTACAACTATTTTCATTCAAGTGTCACCATATAAATGAATAAATGTGTCACATAGAAAGATTAGGATCAGTAAGAAAGCGATCAAATTATTAAAATATTTTTCACCAATCAACCCTTTAGGAACTCCATCAGATTCCACATATATATTAATGTGTTTGGAATAGTCATGCTTTTTTAATTATTCATAATATGGAATTATCTTGCATTGTTGTTCGGTAAATTCACCAGTTCCGTTTTTCCCTAACATTCGCCAGACAACAGTCATAAGATAGTATAGACGTCTGTTTTACTATGCACAGCTATAATCTATCGAGAAAAGGAAATTAAATAACATTTTAATAATTCTGGTCGAAATTTAAGCGCCTGAAGGTCATCTTAACTTGCTTTACTTTATTAAACGCACAAACTATGTTCTTATTACATTTTAATACATATAAATTGCAAAATTTACCCATTTAAAAAACAAGTTTCAAAATCCTTAAGTTCCTAATATGCCACAAATTTTGGCTTGTAAATTGCGCCAACATAATGTTCGCCAAATATTACAAAGTATTGGCTTTGGAGATAAACTCTAAGTTTGTAATTTTGTTTTGAAAAACCTGTCAAGATTCCGCCGAAAAGTTTTTTTTTTTTTTTATTGTATATACATACATAGATGCTTTAATATATTTTTAAATGCTCTGTTTAGTTCTACAAACAAGTTTTATGGTGAATTCTTAAGTCTTTTTCAGTATTTAATCCCACTTTAAATGAAACAAATTTCAGAAAAACACTTTAAAGCTGGATAAAGTTGAAGACTGTATAATGGAAATATCGTATCGTGTTCAGTATTTGAATTAGCGCGTTGTTTATATTTAACATGAAATAATTTGTTCATTATTCCGTAAGTTTATTATTCCGTAAGTATTCATGGAAAAAAAGCAATAAAACAGCTATTACACTTTCTTTTACCATATACATAAAGGAAATATTTTTAAAATGTGGAACAAGATAATTCAAAAAGATTGCTCCAATTATAAATAACAATAAGTTAGTTGAAAACAAAGATTGGAAGAAAAATTTAAATTGTACCAGTTTGACTTTTCATGATTTCGAAGATTTTGTCACTTAAAGTATTAAAATGTTCATGTCCGGGATGGCTCAGTTGGTAGAGCATTGGCGGCTTCAGCCAATTCATCCCTGGTTCGAATCCTGGACCGGACTTCTTTCACCCAAAATTGAAAAAATGGAAAATTTACATTTGGTATGGGCTTTGTTAGACAAACCTGCTAAATCATGAATCATTATTGTGAATCCGAAATTTTCAATTATCCCCTCCCCAAAAAAATGCCATTATTAATTTAGATTTGAAACTTCCCATCGCTGATTCATCCAGAGATTGTAATACATCTGTGCAGTAATTAGAGATTGTTAACAGTATAAGTACATGTTCTTTGATATTATTAATTAACCTCTTTTCATATAGAAAAAATTCCAAAAATAATAATATTTAGGTACATCAACAACTCTTTACTTCATAATTTTAGATGTTCAATGGTGCCCCATCACATGGAGTTCAACAGTACATCTGTTCACTCAATTCGGCTGAAGAATTTGAATTAAAAAAAAAGCTTATAAACTAAAGATTACATCTTCACTCTTAAAACGAAAGAGCTGATTTGGCTTCTCATGAAAGAGCTGTTATTTTTTTCATCATGAAAGAGTTGTTTTTCAAACGATCAAATCTTCTTGATCTAAATTGGTTGTTTAAATAGCTCAACTTCATTTAAATTGGTTAAAACTCGAATTATTTCAACTCTTTTTTGAGAAGCTGCCTTTCAACTTTGAGATGAGTGGATATCAGCTCAACTTGAGCTATTTTGTGGCTGACTTTTTAAGAGAGTTTATTTAAGTGTTGAACAATAAATCAAAAATTTAAAGACACAAAATTGCCAACAATAATCTTACAACTTTATTTTCTTAAGTTTAGATTCAAGAGAAAGAAAAATACATATCTTGCTTAGACAGTATTGTGCATACAAAAGGGTGCAGCTTTGTACACTTTTTGCAGTGAAGCAGTAGTAATGTATTGCCATAGATATTTTTCAAAAATAATTTATTTGAAGGAAAATATTTAGAGTGTTCAAAGATGCCCCCCTCTCCCCTATAATGTATCGGTGTAAACGAATTTATCGCACAAAAATGAAAAAAAGGAGGAATATCCAAAAAATGCTTCAAATTTCAGGATGTATTTTTCAAATTTCTACGTGGGTCATTTAAAGCCAATGTTTTATGTACAATTTTCAAAAGCAAAGTTGTAAGGACTTTGTTATTTGTTTAAGAGCACGTATAACAAGCTTTCAAAATCAAACACAAAACAACTTATGTTAAAGTATCTTTATCTCGAAAAGTACTGAAGTGGTTACATTTCAAAAAAAAATTTTAAAGTTTTAGCAGTAGCTAGACTGTACATTGGTCTTTCGGCAAGGTATAAAAATAAATACATAAGATACGGGATTTCGCAAAAATTAAAAATATTCTTTTTTAATTAACGTTAGTGGAAAATAATTGATTTTTCTGAAAAATAAAATGATACAACGATCGATGTATAGCTAATTATAATATAAAAATAATTATTTAAATCGCTTTAGTAGTTCTGATAAAAAATACGCCAACACTAGCTATCTTCCACAAGAATTCGCAATTGTTATTGCCTTTTAAATAAACATAGTTACCAATCATTCGGAGCATTTTTTTTAATTATTAATTCAGCTAACACGTTTTAACCAAAAAAATATTTAAATTAAACGAGATGTGTAGTGCATATTAAGAAGAAGAAGATACACTTTATTAAATACATTTTCTGGTTTAAAGCATGCTTATTGAATTGGCTAAATCAACGCAGTGCTCTGAATAGTTGGCTGCTATAGTTTATATGAAAATAACAATTCACTACTTAGTATAGGGTAAAACACCAGTGCTCGACAGATAAAGCACTCAACTTTTTTTTTATCACAGTTTCCTGATGGTTTGAAATAGAACCACAATTTATTTTGAAAGAGTGTTACAGAAAACACCCAGAATAGTAATTCAGAGTTTTAAAAAGATTTTTTTTTTTTCAAAAATGTCTTTTTCTTTTTTCATCACTAATTGATGTTGTTAAAAAGGTGAAGTAGTCAGTAGTTGGCAGGTTTTGAAACCAGAATCAGGTAATAAATTTATAAATCTAAAATAATAAATAAATCTTTAAAATAGTAGACAAACATAAAAAAAAAAAATTAGTAATTTGTTTTATCTTTTATTTTTAACAAAATCAGGAAACGAGAATTTTCTTCTTCAGCAACCAAAGAATGAAATATGTTTGCCAGATATTCATAAAATATGACCCAGTTAATCCATCCCGTTTCCAATCTCCCTATATCCCACGTAGGAGAAATGCTATGTGCAATATTGCATGGAATCCTATGGCAAATTAGTGATTATTGTTAATTTTACAATAAAAAATACTTAAATTCATTTCAGCTTCTTTAGTTTCAATATGTTGTAACAAAGACTTTCGATTGATAAACCCTTTCAGAGACGCCATTTGCCGTCAAAAATGCTTAATTTTAATGCGAAAACGGCCAAATGACACTAGTAAAGTTTTAGTTCAATTTCGATATGCCTTGTCCATATACGCGGAGAAAAGTTTTTGATTATTTTCAAATAAATTTCTTCGATAATTGCAGTGTGAATTAATTACTTGAATATTTTAGGAGCAGAAAGGCTCTGCCCCTGAAAAGGTTAACAAGCTTCGCTGACTTATATTTTTAAATTACAATTGAATTTTCAGAAAAATTCTATAAAATTATGTTATATACTTCGAACTGTCAACCACTATTGACTGAATACCGTTGCGTTTACCCTAAAAGAAACATTTCATGATTAGAAGCGTACAGAAAGGAATTGGGTCCAAAGATTAAAGAAACACACAAATAGAGCTGCACTGTATAATACAACACATTATATTCCTCTAAATTGGTAATAGTTTATGTTGCCCAATTAAGTGATTACGTGACATAATCAAAATAATAAATTTTTATTCAAGAGTCTAACAAACTAAATAAATGCTCGCACAATAAATCTATTTTCTGTAATTTTGTCTGGACGTAATAAAAAATAATTTAGGGTAACAAATCGTATTCTGACGACTATGGGAACAAAACAGTAAAGTTAGAAATAAATGAATGTATCTTGAGGTCAATCGAAAGCTTTATGGTTCGGCAAATGAGCTTGCAATTTCCAGTGCTGCATGCTTATCCCTAATAGAAAAAAAATGGGGCACCTTGTAACGCCTCGATGACAAAAGAGACCAAAAAGGGCATTTGAAAATAAATGGTTTCACAGGAAAAGTTATGGACCCGTTTTATACTAGTTAATTAAGAACAATGGCTCATTTTAAAACTCAAGTTTTAATTTTATAAATAAAGTTTATCACTTTTGTAAAATAAGTATTACTCATTTTGAATCATTATCATTTCAAAGAGTAAGTTGAAGTATACCTTGTTAACCCTTTAACACTGTTTCTACCGGTATCAAATGACACTTATAAAAATATTTCGATTTATGATTTCCATTTGTAATTTTCAAACTCAATTAAATATAAACCATTTTTATTATACTGGAGACCCTTTTAGGTAGCTTTCATTACAAAAAGTAAAAAGCTACCTATTTCAGCCGTCCGGAGGAAAGCACTTCCGGAAAATTTTGGTATATTTTCACCGATCATGACCCCCAGACCCCAAAACCACCTTCCGTTCAAATGTTGACATATATATATATATATATATATATATGATTTTTGTCATGCAATAACTATCGTATTTATGAACCGATTTGAATGAAACTTGGTATGTGCATAGTACGTACAAATGTCTCGACCGAGTTCGTTGGTCAGCATCATCCGCCATCTTGTTTCAAAATGGCAACCATTTAATTTTTTTTAATTTAAAATTTAAAATTAAATGCAAAAAAGTTAAAAGTTGAAAATTATTTTTCTTTTATGTGTTAGAACTTAAAACAACGATTCCAGAACACTTTTTGTTTTGTCTATATCGTAAAAAATGACTGAGTTATAGCACTTTGAATTTCTAGTTTGGCTGACATTTTGAAACGATCTGATATTTGTCACGGGATAACAAGCGTATTTATGGATCGATTTGGATGTAACTTGGTGTGCACATAGTACATAATCAGGCCTGCACCGAGTTCGTTAGCCAGTTCCATCCGCTATCTTGTTTCCAAATGGCGGCCATTTAAATTTTTTTTAATTTAAAATTTAAAATTGGGTACAAAAAAGTGAGAAAATGAAAAAGATTTTTCTTTTATGTATTTGATCTTGATACAAAGATTACAAAGCATTTTTTGTTTCGTTTGTATCTTAAAAAATGGCTGAGTTATAGCACTTTTAATTTCTCGTGTTGCTCATATTTTAAAATGATCTGATTTTCGTCACGTGATAACACCCGTATTTATAAACCGATTTGGATGTAACTGTATGCGTACATAGTACATATCAATTTCTAGATCGAGTTCGTCGCCCAGTTCCATCCGCCATCTTGTTTCGAAATTGCGGAATATTAAATTTATTTAAAATATTTAAATTTTAAAATTAGGTGCAAAAAACTTAGAAATTGAAAAAGATTTTTCTTTTGTGTGTTTTTTCTTGATACAAAGATTCCAGAGCATTTTTTTGTTTCATCTATATCTTAAAAAAAGACTGAGTCATAGCACTTTCAATTTCCAGTGTGGTTGGCATTTTGAAACAGTCTGAAATTGTCCCGCGATAATACGCATATTTATAAACTGATTTGGAAATAAATCCGTGTGTACATAGTACATGCCAATGTCTTGATCGAGTTCACTAGGCAACTTCATCCGCCATCTTGTTTCAAAATGGCGGGCATTTAAGTTTGTCAAAAATATTTTAAATGGATAATGATATAGAAACAAAAAAATAGAAATTGAAAAAAGGCTCTTTCTAAAGTGTTTGATCTCAATAATGAATTCCGAAGTATTGTTTGATTTGTCTTTACTATAAAAAACATCTGAGATACAGCAGTTTGAATTTCTAATGTAGGTGACATTAAAAAAAATCAATTTGCCCGCGACAACACTCGTATATATTAATCGATTTCAATGTGATTGGGCATGTGCACATGAATTAAGATTTCGGCCAATATCGTTTGTTTGTTTTATCCATCATGTTTTTTTAAAATCGAATACACTTCATGATATCGTAGAATTTGGCGACCCTATAAATCGCTTAAAATAAAACCAGCTTGAATAAAAGATGACTAATTTCTAAAAATTTCCATTAATATTCAGTTTTGACAAGAACTAGTATTCAATTTTATATAATCGGGTTTCACTAATTTGTGCTTCGTACGTTTGAATAACATAACTTTATTTAAAATAAATAAATAAATAAGGTATATGAAAGCTACCTCTTCCTCCCGGTACTGCCGGAAGGACTTTTTATGCTCATTACATTCAAAAAGTACAAGCAAACTAAACATAAATCAAAAGCTTAAAAAGGTGTCATTTGAAACCGGTAGAAACAGTGTTAATGAGTATAACGTTTATATATAAATCATTTTCTAAGAGCTCTATCAGGATATTTTGCATTTAGCCAATGATTTATTCGGAATACAAAGAGCATGTTTATGTTTAACACGATTGAAAAAATGCCGATAAATTTTCAATTATAACTCATATTGCATTATAATTTAAGGAGACATAACAATTGCGAATCCCATGGAAAATAATTTATATTGGCATCTTGCCAGGAATTACTGAATCGATTTCAATATCGTTTTCATTTTATTTCTTGTTACTTTATTACTTTATTACAATAAGATCTTTATTTCTTTATATTATTCTCTTTACATGAAGAAAATGTTGGATTCGTGAAAAAATTTGACTTCCGGTTTTAGACAGATTTATATGCTTTAAAAAGGTCCTGAGCACGATTTGAAGGTTTTTAGAAAATGTTTGTCCATGAGTCTGTATGTAACAAAAATTTTGTAGGCGCTCTATCTCAATAACTAATGTACGGAATTTCACAAAACTTTAGATTCAGACCTTGATATAAACTGGTGCTGATTAGTTTTTGGTGTTTTCCGCCCAACAAGCGGCACACTTATGCTGCATTTTTCATGATTTTTAAAATAGTTCCATCTCAAGAACTAAAGCACGAATTTCAACCAAACTTCAGATTCAAGTATATCTTGATAAATATCGGTGCTGATTGTATTTACATGAAAATCTCCCAATAGGTGGCATTGCTATGCTGCATTTTGCATGACTTCCGCATTCTATCTCAAAAACACACACACACAAGAACATAAGGGTACAGTCAAAGAGGGGCTAATGAAGCTTAATCCCTCCCCGTTTAAATAAAAATAGAAGTTACAAAAGCTATTAAAAATCTATTTTCTGTCTTAAATGTTTCCGTATTCACCTCTGATACCCCATCCTACCCCCCCCCCCCCAAAAAAAAAGAAAAAGAAAAGAAAAAAAATTAATAATGATGAAAGTTGTAGTAATTATGAAACTAATAGATAAATCTGCAGATCAGCGGCCTCAAACATGAGTTCCATAGTTTTATATTGAAATTATTTTATTTAGTACTTAAAATATTCAACTCGTATCATTTCCTTCATATTATTTCTTTCATATTTGTAATATTAATTATAAATGATATTTCAAGTAATCTCTGGAAGATTTAATTGTTACAAACAGTGAGACAAAACTATACATTAATACTCAAAAACTTTACTTTTATAATTATTACCTTTTAAATCCTCCACTGTCTCAATAATTTCGTTGCTGTAATTGCCTGATATTTAGTATTTTAATATATCCAGCTTAAATAATTAAAATATCGATCTTCTGATAATTGCAATAATTGATGCAAACAATGAACTTTTATGACAAATATTTTATTAATTATCGGTATCCAAATTTTTAAATTTATTTAAAAATTACTGATTGGTTTCCTTAATATGTTTTCATTAACTTCAAGTTCTAAATACAGTCATAAAAACAATTATATTTATTACTTTTTATGGGGTTGCCTTTACTGGAACAGAAGGTGTGCATTACTGGGTTTTTGGTGTGTTTCTACATATTCCTGTTAGTTAAAATTAAATTTTGATTTATATTGTGAAATGAGACTATAAGAATGGTTTAATATTATTGATAAATTATAAAATGTTGAAAAAATTGTAATATACTAACTATAACTACTAATAAAAATTTTTTTTTAAAGTAATTACTTAAGGGTGTCCATTAGTGGCACATCTACTCTATATATTAAACAATTTTATATAGGCTGGATAATAATACCAGCAAATTTTTAGCTTTTGTCATAAAAAATTATTTCGCCGATAAACTGAAAAATAGAGAATGCAGATTTGAAAACAGCCTTAACGGTTTAATTTTATTCATAATGCTGACACGCTGATCTCAAAATTATTTTTGAAACTGAAAGTGTAAACATTCATCATTATAGAAGATTAATTTCTAAATCCGAAATGTCATAACGAGTTCTCCAAAGAAACAGCTCATATATCAAAAAAGAAGATCCAAGTCATTAAATATTCTGTGAAATGAGAACATTTAAAAGCTTTCGGCACTTTCACCTGACTTACGGCATTATGAGAACGTGTCTAAAAAGAAATTTGAATAAGCCTTCCGCAATTCCAGCTACCTATATTAAAATCAGCGATGCTTGCCTAATGTAATTATTTTGATAATCATTATAATGCAAGAATATTTAATGTAATGAATTTAAAAATTGCAATTTAGTTTTGTCTATGTAATAATTTAACGTAAAAGTTAATAGCTTGAGATTTAGTTGTTTTTTCCTGGCTTTTTACATTTAGAATATTTATATTTTGGAATTTTATACAGAGATACAACAAAAAGTTATTTTAAAAAACGATGATCATTTGCTTCATTAATCTAGATTGGAATAGAAAAATTTACATTTCTTTATTTATATAAATGATTTTAGTACTTTTTCCCCTTAAAATGTGTATACATTTTTCATAAAATCCATAAAAAATTCTCCCTCGTTTGTATAGGGTGATGTAAACGTAACAGACAAATTAAAAATTCAATAGTTCAAATTGTATACGCAGCATTGAGATTGCGGTTTTCACTGTAGAGTAAACAAGTAAGAAAAATCATGCGTTAAGCATAGATTATGAAGCACTTTCCAACACTTCATGAAATCTTTAACAAAACTTCGTTAATTAAGGAAATAAGGGTATACAGCCAAATATGTATTCCAATACTTCTGAACAGCCCTGTATTTGATCTGTCAGTTGATATACATATTATATAATGGGAAAATTTAGTTGAGCAAGAAAAAAGCTTAAAATTTCTTTTTAAGCAGTTTGTACTAATAAATAGGAAACATACTTGAAAACTTTTGTTCAGCCCTGTAGTTAACTTTGTACCTTCATTACACGTCAGTAAGAAGCTAATATTCATTTAAAACTAAAACACTCTTAAAATAACTGAAATCACATTGATATAAATTAACATATCATTCATAGGTTTCCATGTACACAATTCTTTGCGTGGCCCTGTATATCAATTATCTCTATTCTGCAAATATTTCTTTGTAAATTGAATGCAGTTCAGCGTAAAACTGTATACCTTATTTAAGAACCACCTTTAAGTAATTTACGCTCATACTCATTAACGTTGGTGAGCTATTTTAGGTAGCCCTGTATATCAACTAATAATATTTATAGACACCCTTATAATGTACAAAGATTTAGTGAAACTTAAATGAGTATATCATAATTAAAATGCATTATATCCATCCATCAGCCATCATCGGAAACATACAGTCCGCCGGAAGTAATATAATATTTGAAATCTTTTGTGTGTCCCTGTAAATGCAATGTACTTCATATTATGCAAGACAGTGTCGTATAGTTTATATTAAGCCTCAGTGAAATATATCAATTTTGTTATACATGAAACAGTTTAATATATTTTTAAAATGTCACACACTATTCCCCCCCCCCCCTTTACAATTATCCAATGTAATTCTTTTGTGTGGACCTTTAAATGAATAATAGCTATATTTTCACCGCATATTTTATAGAATGCATATTTTAGTGCATCTCTTAAATGCATGAAAATTTTAATATGTTTGACAGGGTGTAACATCTTTAAAATGCCTTTGAAACGATTTTTCCCCATAGGCCATAATGTAACGGAAAAAGTTTTGACTCTCCCTGTAAATAAACTAATCATGGTAGAAACTTCATTTTCAATAGGGTTCGTGCTAGGGTAAACATCAATAACATACAAAAATTTCAGGGTGATTCGAGTATATTTACAAGATTTAGAGTGCGGACAGACGGATATACTGACAGACGGACAGACAAACCGAATGCATAAGCGCTTTTGAAACAATACATAAGCACTTTTCAAACTTTTGGAAAGTGTTATAAACGTTAAAATTCATTTGAAACGATTTTTCCCCATAGGCCGTAATGTAATGGAAAATTTTTGACTGTCCCTGTAAATAAATTAATAATCGTAGAAACTTCATTTTCAATAGGGTTCGTGCTAGGGTAAACCTAAATAACGTCCAAAAATTTCATGACAATCCGAGTATATTTACGACAGTTAGAGCGCGGACGGCCAGACGGCCATCCGGCTAGACGGCCAGACAAACCGAATGCATAAGCACTTTTCAACTTTGTTGGAAAGTACTAATAAAAAAGGACGTGGAATTTTCTTAATATCAACAACTTTAATGTCAGATTGTTGGATACATTTGCCACCAGTAAGTAGTGCTTTTGTTACCACCGTACTTTATACAGTGACACAGCGCACTTTGCAAGGCATCTCGAACTACAAATATTTAATATGACTACTCCTATTTAAAAAATGATCGTCATATGCAGGAATCCAAGCACTGCGTCAGAAATTGTTAATTTTTACAATTAAATTTTAATAGTATTCTTAGCGTTATTAAATCTCTGGAATTATGTCGTTAAGTAAAAAAAAAGCTATTAAAATTTAGTGATAGCAATCGCTTATTTATGCCACAGCACTTTCACCCCTGCTCATATGTGACCCAGAGTTATGCACTCATCACATTATGGTTAAAACTGAGACATGCAGTAATTTCGAGTCTGCTATAGGGCTAACAAGGAAGTCTCCATTGGGGGCATACTCAGAATTTTTTGAAAAAAATATGAATTAAACTACTTATGTAGGTAATAAAGGATCAATGAAAATTAGCGGCGGAATTACATTATTAGATACGTAAAAAAATAAAATAGTTTGGAATAATTGGCGTGAAAAGCTGAAAGCGACGCGGTATTTGGCGAGCAGTGCATTTCCTCGCCAAAAGCAGACGATTTTAACGAATCTGAAACTTGATTTTAATTGACTTCACTGTTAAAAATCTGCTGCATTTTGCTGCAACGCACTCCACCGCTTGTATATAATATCTCTATTCCAACCAATGAGAAAGCTCCATTTCACGGCTAAGTAACCGTTTTCTATATAAGCAAGGAAGTGCGTTGCAACAAAATGCAGCAGATTTTTAACAGTGTATTTTTTAATTTGAAACAATTTTAATCAATTTAAATTGTGTTTTAAATGATAAAATATATTAATTTCATTTTCTTATAAGTACATATAAACGTATATGACAAAATTACACTTAAAGTAAAGTAAAACTGCAAAACTAAAATTACTTAAACTAAACTTATTTAAATAAATTGAACATAGAAAGTTTTTTCTTTAAAAAGTATTCGAAGCGTAAAAGCGTATTTTTCAAAATTTCGTTTTTTCGCCAACCGGAGATAAATCGCCAAATAAACGAAATTTTTATTATTTTTTTACGGACGTTATAAGGAGGTTCCGCCGAAATTTTTTTTATAAACATATATAACTATATGAGAAGAACATTCTGTAATTTTTTCAGATTTTTCTGAGTATGCCCGTATGGAGACCTTCCTTGTAAGTATCAGTTATAGTTGTACCTATTCTAAAATAAATGTTTTTGCCCAATGCTTTTCCTTAAATTTGTGTGAAAACTACAGTCTAAGCTTTTTGAATTATTGAATATTTACTTTTCCTTTTACATTTGGATCACCTGGTATTTTTGCTCACCAGAATGGTGCATTATCCAATCCCCCCCCCCCCCAAAAAAAAAAAAAAAAGTGATTGAAAGTAATTTTTAAAATGATGTATTTCCTCTTTCAAATAAGATAGAGATTAAGTGTAAACACATCTAGAAAAATAGATCATTGGATTTTAGTATTACATAAAAGACAGAAAACAGAAAATCTGATTTAAAATGTCGTTTAAAAATATGCAATCCTGTACGGATTGAATCCGAAAATTTTACTTAAAGTCAATACAAAACTCGACCAGGAAAACGACACATCTGAAATCGAATCGAACCAGTAGAGAAAGAAAATTAATTCGCATTTCAATAGAATTACAGCAAAGTAGACCACTATTATATTTGAGGAGCCCAGAAGCCAAGGGGTACAAGTGACAAAATGTCGATTTGGAGTAAATTGAGTTTAAAGATAACTGATGTTAAATTGGAACATCAATAACAATTGACTAAACTGAAATAGGAAACATCTGCTTGTTGCATTCTAATCTTTGAACTCTCATTTCAATAACTGTTAAAAAAATAGAGTACAATTTTCTTTAAATGTATAATTAATCAATATTGTTTGTTTTTCGAAAAAAGTGGTTTATCTCTATAACTCCCCAAATAATCAGAAAATGACCTATATTTCTTTACCTGAAATGAAAAAAGCATATTTCCAGATACCCTGTGCACTTAACTCAATTTTTTCAATTTTGTCACTTATACCCCTTGGCTTCTGAGGTCCTCATTTCTAATAACAATTTTATCCTTTTGTATAAAAATGAACACACATTCATAAATATTCAAACATATATAGCTTTTTCATTAACAAATATTAACGACTTCCTTTTCAAATGTTGGATCAATCTGAACCGGACCCGAAAGAATCAAACTCAATCGAAGTAGACACACGGCCGAGTCATGTCAAGTTTGGGTAAAGTCAAGTAACCCGACAAGATGCAGCACTCTAATATGTACGATGCCTTAAAGTCAGTTTTTAAATTTTGCATTAATTTGTGAAAAAAAAAAAAATGTTTTATTGCAATTATTTGACCTTGAATCATACTGACGCAAAAGTTTCCTTACAGAGGGAAAGTAAACCAGTCACTTTTAAAATACTAATGATTTAAGTATTAACCCCCGTTCTTGTTGAGTTAGACTCATTTTTAAAAAAATATATGTTTCAAGTGGTCAAGTTCAAAAGAGGCTTAGTAAAATTCGATATTTTAAAAACTATTAGCAAAATTATCATTAATAGTTTGTTGACTTAATATGCATGAGTGTTGTTCCAGTTAACCTAGTTTTCAGTTTATTTCTGCAGAAATGGAAACTAGCCTGAGTGATCCGTAACTCACCAAATTCTTTTTTTGTTGTAAATAGCTCATTGATGCTTGCGTTATTTGTCTTTTAAAAATGGCAGCTTATCTTCTCAATTTCAAGACATCGCATTTTATCAGATTGAAGTCGCCTAAATATCGATTATGCTTAAAATCCTGATAAAAAGAAATGCTAAATAAAATTCATAAAATATTTTAGATTGGTTTTGGATATTTTTTAAACTTTCTAGTAAGATTGGTATGGAGCAAATGCGAGTATTAGGTAATTAATACTGTGTGTATTAATAATATCTTATTTATTGATCATTAATTTTATAAATTTAATATTTGCTGTTAAACGTACATCCATATAAAATATTTAAAAGAAAATAAGGTAGATATTTTATCCACAGAAATCCTACAAATATATTCACCTTAAGTAATAATTGAATTGTTATTAAACTTTGTGAATATTACCTGCAAAAACAGTGTGAGAATACTTTTCACAAAGGTTTTCACTGTTCAGTAGTCTCATTATCTGAATCTAAATTTAGCTTCTGTGTGTTTTGAGTGTGTGTGTGTGTCTGTGTTTTCGGATGTTTTTTCAACTTAATGTAATCATTTATCTTCTTTAATTACCTTACCTAATTATCCTGTTTTATTTATGCAATTGCTTCATCTACGGAAATTATTCATGCAAATGTAATAGTAATATCTGATACTTTGTTCATCATTATTTTGCAAATTAAGTATATAGTATTACCATAAATATTACGATGCATGAAACAAAAAATTAAATTTAGCAATGTCAAATTTTAATAGACACGCATTAATTTAAAAGTCACCACAGAATTATCCGTAGAACAGAATACAATATGTGGCTAATACAGATTTAAATAAGTGTTTTAAATGTTTCATGGGTAGAAGACAAAGGCGATCCCTTAATTTGTTTGCCCCACCAGTGGCCGAGAGGTTCAGACCTCTCAACTGGTAGACGGCAGGTGCTGGGTTCGAACCCAATCGCGGCTGTCGGCCTAACCGTTCGGAGTTTTCGTGGTTTTCTTCGAACCTTGCGTAAATACGGGTTAGGTTCCCTTAGAAAGACCCCCACGAAGGGCATTCCCCCCTGGTCCTATATCCCATTAGTGTAGATAATCGGACGACAAAAATAAACCAAACCAAAACCAACCCTTAATTTGTTTAATTTGTACGATCACCTGGCCTTATCCACTTATTCTAGAAAAATTCATTATCAGACTAAGAAAGATCCTTTGAGGTTGTCCACCATGTAAATGTTTATGTGAAAAATGTATTAAATTTTAAATTTACTTACTGCAAATTAATTCTAAAAGAAAAGCGTGTAAAAGATACAGAAACGTTCTCAGAATTGCATCACACTGGGAGATACAAAACAGAGGCAGTGGCGATTATCGTTTAAGCCGCTGATGATAGAAGCAATCTTCCAGCTGATAAACAGCATATAAATCAAATATAGCTTTTGTTTTATAAGATCCTTTTGTGTAATAATTTATATTTAAAAAAAATACTATGCTACATTTAAGAGGAACAACCTAAAATTTTATTTCCGCAAGCAAAAGTAATTGTTTATTAATATTTATTGCTTTAAATTATTTTATTTGAAATAATTATAATAATTACTATAATTTAAACATTATTTATTTAAAGTAGAACTCTTGAATATTATTTAGAGACGAATGTTCGCTTATGAGTAATCATCAATTCTACAGGCGGAAAATAAAAGTTTGTGAGTAAATGTTTTCTTAAAACACGGGATATATCCGAAATGACTTTAAGACACGTGATATTAAATACAGGAGATTTAATAGTGGGTAAACATATATACTGGTGAGGGATGCTCATAACAAATACGATGAATGGAAGATTTGTTTAATAAAATCGTTCATTAAACGACTTCCTGCAGTTCATTTCGCATAATGATCCAATAAAAGAAAAAACTATACTTTCCGCCGTAATCTGCTAACAGATCTATACCAAGAAAAACATAATTAAAGATTTGTAAAATTATAATGATAATAGTAATAATAATAATAATAATAATAATAAATAAATAATCTATTATTGTCAGTACTATCTTTAAAACAGTTTGCAAGTTTTTTTCCCCTTTGAGATTTTATTAAAAAATTTAAAAAAAGGTGTTTATTCTGCGAAAAATTTAATCATATTAATTTAAGAGGAAAGGAAGCTTAACCTCTTCAGACCTGAGTATAAAAGAACTGTACAAATATATATTTATTGCTTTTGCATAATCGAGATGACACTATAGGTGACAAAAAGAGTAATTTTTATAAAATCTATACATTAGGGGACTGGTAATTTAGATTTACATGTATGGATATAAAAATACTAATCCCCTTAAAACATCAGTTAAACTATCAGTAATATAAATTTATGCAATAACTAAATTAAGGTTTTTAAGCAAGTAAATGATACGCAAATCCTCAAACTTTTTTAGTGTAAAGCATTTAAGTTAAATAATCATGAATATTTCTTACTTTCTTGGCCACAGTGTCTTTGAAGATATTTTCGGAATTCGGATAAAAATAACATTTATTTTATGAGATAATATTCATCAGTGCTGACATTTATTGGTTTTGTTTTAGCGCAAAAAACATTCAGCTGTATAGAAGTAAAGTAAAAATGCAAAAAAATCGAACAGTTTAGTTTTTATGAGGAAAAGAATGGCGGTACACATTTGTGTACCTCAGGTCTGAAGAGGTTAAAAGCAAAAGAAACTATGCAACTAACACTTAACCCTTTCGCGACGAGTGTCTTTTACGAAATTTTTAATGTTTTGTCACCGGTTTTTAAAAATAGAAATTTGTATCTTTTTAAATCGAGAAAATGCTCTGAAGTAGGTCAAATTTTGCAGTAAAATTTTACTGGTGAGGATTAACAAGGATTCCTAAGCCTTTTTGCGGCACGTATATGTGTCAGTCGTCTCCAAAGGGTTAATCCTTTACGTTCATTAG
This sequence comes from Maratus speculifer, assembly GCA_964019185.1. NCBI lineage: Eukaryota > Metazoa > Arthropoda > Arachnida > Araneae > Salticidae > Maratus > Maratus speculifer. Next base: position 213,545,022 of record OZ025299.1, read on the forward strand.
TTTCTCTACAAAACCACAAAATTTTAATTCCGATAAGCAACAAAGACACCGGAATTTTAATTTTAAAAAAACCATTTTATTATGTATATGAAAAATCCCTTTTCCTTATTTTCAAATGTATTTGTTCGCAATTACCGGTGTCCTTCATTTATTTCAACAAATTAGCAATGAAAACGCTTTGTCCGTTAAAGGGTTAAAAAGTTAAAAGACAGAGAAAAAAACTTGTGTAAAGGGTAAAAGATAAAGGTAAAAAATACTTACATATTTATGTGTAAATTTCGATTTTTAGAGCATATTATTCACAATAAAAGATTACAGCATTATTCAAGAAAAAAAACTTAAAAGTGTCTGCAAAATTGGTGCTAGAGCGATGTATTGTTTTTATGCAGTAAAAGAGATGAAAAGCGGAGTTTGTATAAACTTTCCTCGGTGATGTATAAATATTTTCAAGCAATATATCAGAAAAAACACTATGCTAGTTTGAGTTATCACTGTGACAACAGTGCAAGCCGAAATTGTACTATAATAAGGTATGATATTATATTTTTTTGATAATGTTGCACGGCTTATAAATATTGAAATAGCATATTTATCGCTCTGACGTAGTACTGTAATGCCTGCGGACCCTGTTCATACTATAACCAAATGTTTTAATCGAAATCTATTTGTATGAACTCTTTTTGGTTGCCTTTCAATGATTTCAAACGTAAGAACATTTTTTCTGAAATTTAAAATTTTCACATTCAAAAATTTAACATTCAAAGAAAAGGAAAGGTTTTTAATTATTTTCTTGTGTGTTACATTAAAAATTGTGTTTATAATTTTAAGTTCTGTATATTTATAAAAATTGTTGCGCAAAATCTGAAGAACGGTTAGTTTTAGGATATTAAAACAACTTATTATAATCGTAACACTACATAAAGTTTAATATTATAAGTGCCGGAAATTCTATTCAAGTTTTATAAAAAAAAAAATATTTTACACTAAAAATATTATTTGAGATTTTTTAACTTTTTTTTTTTTAAATGTATTTTTCTTTGGTATGTATTTAATTTATTTTATGAAGAAATTTCTTGTTCGAATCGAAATATACTTATTTTGTACCCGTAAAAATAATCATTTTCATGTTAAAGCAGAATACAAGAGTTTTTAGTAATGATTCAGAGAAGTTGTATGATTACTTCTTAAAAATATCACCATAAAAATATAGAGATTTGAAAAATGTGTGTGAAACAATATTATTTCAGAGCGATACCCTCCAGAATATTTCATTTGGAAAATTTTCACATACGTCAATTATACACGTATAAATAATGAATCTCAAGGAACAAGAAGTAGTTTCGCTTAACGCTTATCAATTTAAAATTTCAGAAAACACGCTGTAGCTTTGTTTCCCAAATGTACTGTTTTAATATATGAAAGGCTCGGTACATGATAGCTAAATTTTATGTAAAATTGTTACTCTGCGTAACTGAAATCCTTTTAAAAGCACAAATTTATTTTTTACTCAATAGATGCCACAATAATAAAAGATAAATTTTAGATATGAATTTTAAAAACGAAAACTCTTTGAGAATAAGTGCAATAAATTGGTAACTGATTAAACACACCTAAAACATAAGTTACACATAAGTCTTTAATTGACCCATAAGTTTTTGATAAGTTAACTGATGGCCCAGTTTTAACAAATTATCTGTTTTATACGAAACGATCACAATAGTTTTGTTTGTAGTTTTAACTAGAAAATTTGAATCTTAAATATCTCGAAACTGCCTTTTTGTAAGCTATCTTGTTTTACAACCTTAGACCTATCTTCGCTTTAATTATTTATCTTATGGTTACTTTTTGTTCAAATAACTATAACCTTTTAACTTATATAGTATAATCATTTAATGTACTTCTCACAGTACTTCATAATATTCATAAATTTCAAATTGTGTAGGTCAATTCAGATTTTTTGTTTTATTTCTTAAATTGGATTCATTTTTAATATATATGTATTTATTTATTTATCTTTTCCATTATGGGTATTTAGTTTGATATTTCTCAAGCATGTTTTTTCGAACGTTTGTTTGAACGTTTGTTTCGTTTGTTTGTTTGAAACGATCCACGTTCAATTTTCCATTTTAGCACTTTCCAACAAAGTTGAAAAGTGCTTATGCATTCGGTTTGTCTGGCCGTCTGTCTGTCTGTCCGCTCTCTAACTCCCTTAAATATACTCGGATCGCTATGAAAATTTTATACGTTATTGAGGTTTATCCTAGCACGAACCCTATTGAAAATGTTGTTGTTGTTGTTGTATTTACGTCGGCCGATTATCTACGCTATGGGATATAGGCCCTATGGGGTGGGATGCCCTCCGTGGTGGTCTTTCTAAGGGAACCTAACCCGTATTTACGCAAGGTTCGAAGAAAACCAAGGAAAACTCCGAACGGTTAGGCCGACGGTCGCGATTGGGTTCGAACCCAGCACCTACCGTCTACCAGTTTGGAGGTCAGAACCTTGCGGCCACTGGTGGGGCTCCCTATTGAAAATGAAGTATCTACCATGATTAGTTTATCTACAGAGAGAATCAAAAGTTTCCCATTACATTACGGCCTATGGGGAAAAAATGTTAATATACTCGGATTGCCATGAAATTTTAGGACGTTATTGACGTTTACCCTAGCACAAACCCTATTGAAAATGAAGTTTCTACCATGATTAGTTTATCTACAGGGCGAATCAAAAGTTTCCCATTACATTACGGCTTATGGGGAAAAATCGTTAATATACTCGGATTGCCATGAAATTTTAGGACGTTATTGACGTTTACCCTAGCACAAACCCTATTGAAAATGAAGTTTCTATTATGATTAGTTTATCTACAGGGCGAATCAAAAGAATCTATTACATTACGGCCTATGGGGAAAGATCGTTTCAAAGGAATTTTAAAGATGTTATACCCTGTCAAACATATTAAAATATGCATTCTATAAAATATAAGGTGAAAATAATGTAGCTATTATTCATTTACAGGGCCACACAAAAGAATACAACTAGATAATGGTAAAAGGGGGAATTGTGTGTGACATATTTTAAATATATTAAGCTTTTTCATGTATAATAAAATTGATATATGTCACAGAAGCTTAATATAAATTATACGCTACTGTCTTGCATAATATGAAGTACATAGCATTTACAGGGCCATACAAAAGATTTCAAATAGTATATTCTTTCCGAAGTACCGTATATGTGTCCGATGACGGCTGATGGAAGGATGAAATGCATTTTAATTATGATATTCGCGTTTATATTTCGCTAAATATATGCACATTATATGGTGTGTATAAATGTTATAGTTGATATACAGGGCTACCCAAAAGAGCTCACCAACGTTACTGAATATGAGCGTAAATTATTTAAACATGGTTCTTAAATAATCTATGCATTTTTAGGCTGAGCTGCATTCAATTTACTGAGAAATGTTTGCAGAATATAGATAAAGGGATATACAGGGCCACGCAAAGAATGCGGTACATGGACGCCTATGAATGATGATTTATGAGAACGTGATTTCAGTTGTTTTAAAGGTGTTTTAGTTTACAATAAATTTTAGCCTAATGCTGACGTGTAATAAAGGTACAATGTAAACTACAGGGCTGAACAAAAGTATTCAAGTATGTTTCCATCTAATAGTATGAATTGCTGAAAAAGAAATTTCAAGCTACTGGGTATTTTCTTGCTAAGCTAAATTTTCCCATTATATGAACTGACGTTATGTTCTAATGTACTGGAATACATATTTGGGTATATTTGGCTATACACTATTATTTCCCTAAATAACAAAGTTTTGTTAAAGATTTCATTAAGTGTTGGAAAGTGCTTCATAATCTATGCTTAACGCAGGATTTTTCTTACTTGTTTTATATATATGGTGTCGCAGTTGAACTTGAAATTTGAACGCACTAATGTCGGCTTATTGCTTGGTATGACCAGAAATCATTTGTGACTTATTTATATTGTGTAATATTGTCCTTGATAAAGTCTGGATTCGATTTCCGGCTTGTATATTTTTCATTCTGTTAGTTTTACGCTTAGTTAACAATGCGAAAATCCACATATTTAAATACGTGAAATTAATTTATGTATATATTATTATTCTATATTTTCGAGCGTAATTTCATTGATGAAAATTAATTAAAATAGTAATTAAAAACACATATATATGTTCACCTATAGCGAGCTTTATTTCGTCTCTTGTTTCGCCACAAGATAGTGGGATCATGAATACTTTTCCATCACAAGCTGCCGTCGCAGCCTTATCGACATGTGTAAATGAGAGATACCAGACTGAAATCGTCTTCGTAGTTTACAATTAGAACATTAGAGAGTTATTACGGTGATCCAGGTTTGATTATCAGATTGTGCATTATTCGCTCTGTTATTTTTAAGCTTAGTTACCAAAATGGAAATTCACGGTTTTAATATAGTACCTGTACCCTATATGGACACCTTAAGGAAAATGTATTTTTTTCACCCCATGTACAAGTCAGAGGACTCCAAAAATATGTGTCCCCTATCCTTGGACTATTGACTATCATTATTAAAATTAGCGACCTTGTAATTATTCTGGTTTAATTTATATGATAAAAACAAAAAATGTTTACAAGTGTCCATATAAGGAACTACCTGTCCCTATTATGGACAGGTGTTTCCTTGTTGACTTTCTACACAGTGTGTATGGAAGAGCCACTTTTCCAAGAGATTTTAAAGGAGAGGGAATAAAAAAATTTATCTTAAAGTATTCGGAGGAGGAGGGGGACAGTAAATATCTTCAGAACATGTATTTTCGAAAGGGGGGGGGATCATTCTCAGTTTTTACCCTTCTAAGACCCATGCAAAGCCCCTTAGTTACTAATATTATGAAATAATATTGTTGGTTTTGCTTAGCTTTATAGCATCTGTCTGCGAATTTACATATGTTATTACTCAGTCCTCACAGCATGGACAAATAGAAACTTTTTCACCATGGGCAGTAAATCCCACATAATCCCCATGAACATATCTGCCACAGGTGATGCATGGCCGCATGTTTTAAAAAGCATTAATACTGCAAAAGAAGCAGTACCAGCTCTCCTTTGTTGAGGAAGTCATACCAAAGACCTTAGAGGGAAAGACATGAAGGCTTTGGAAACCGTAACTAACTGAAACAGTGCAAACAGCACTGCTATGAAACACGCTCAAAGGGGGAGATCCAATCGTAGGCTGGTTCATTGCATCCACCGATTCGCCAAATATTTTTCTAGTAAACCTCCTTGCGCCAACTCCCCCGCGAGAATTCAAAACGCCATTTCTTTTGGCAGTTCGTCTTGAGACTTAAAGATTGTGGGAGATTTTTTAATATGATTTGTTTGCTGTGATACATTTTTTATATTGCAAATAGATAGCCGGTTAACACGTACAACTGAAAAGTCTTCAGTAATGCTGAACTTGTTAAATAATAAATTTTATGTATCGAAAGTTCCACTTTCACTCGAAAACTAACATAACAACGAACAGATTCATCTATAGTAGTCTTCTGTAACGTATTGTATGAACTTTGACCTAACTCATCTCCCTCCACGAAAAGGGATGGAGAGAGAGGGGGGCGCGCACTGCTTTCGTGGGGACCGAGGCGGGCAGCGATGACCGCATCATTACTCCACATTTTGATAATTATCGCTACTGGTGATAATGCCAAAGCGCGCCAAGTGAACGCTTCTTATCTTTCGCCCCTGTATGCGACTTCTATTGCCTAGCTATTTGCACTGTTTCACTGACAGCTGTGGATTTACGTTACGCCTATGGAGCCTTCACATCTTTTCCTCTAGGATCTTTGGTCATACCATTGGTGCCTACGATTTCGCCAACAGATATCCTACTGTCGGGGGGGGGGGTGCTTCTTTTTATTTTTCTGCAAGGGTTTTTTGGAGGAAGGTTTCGGGGGGATTGTTCAAATGGCATCTTGTTGAACAAAGATTTTAACACTTTGATGCCTTTTCAATCTATTGCTTGACAACGTTGAATTTTCTTCTTTCTTACAGTTGTAGTCGATGGGGACATAAGCTGTCCATACTGGGAACCGGGCGTAGTTTTACTAAATCTAGTAACAAATGAATAAGTAAAATATTTTTAAGCAAAATATGCAATAGCAATCGAAAATATGTTTTATTAGCTTTCTAAAATACTCCACTTTTCAACATTTAATGTAATTTTACCATATTTAATAAGAATTTAAGCTTACGAGTAATTAAGATCAGCACATCTCGAAACAACAGGTTTCCTCCTAAATGGCGAACAGCGCTCTTTTTTACATTTTCCAGCTTAATTATCTTTTCAACTGCTTTTCTTCGCGAAAATGTTGAGCCATCTCTCGATTAAAATTATTACCTTTAAAAATATTAGGGGTGTCCATATTGAGAGCCCTGTCCATATAGGGTACAAATACCTTATTTAATAATTTCGGGCGCAATTTCGCTTCAAAAAATTAATTAAAAATACTTATGGAAATTACAAGTTTAATTGTGAAAAAGCAGCGGTCTATTAAACGGCTAATAGAAATTAAATGCTAATCTGAACTAAGAAAGCAACTGCCCCCCCCCCTCCCACACACACGCACACACATATCATTCTTATATTCTATGGTCAAACACTAGAAATTATTTCGAGAAACGAATTAAAAATTCTCAAATTAAGTGCTTTAGATTTTTATGTTTCATAATGAATGAGTTCGAAATATTTTTATATTCAACGAAAGTTAAATTTATGTAATTTAATTCAACTTAAGAGGTGGGGAGCAGAAAAATTGCCACAAAACAAAAAATATTGTTTAAATAAATGAATAAGCATAAAGGGAAGGGGATTATATCTTTAATTTGATGCCCCAGTATTAATCTTTGCAAATTTTGTTCGGAGAATGATGTACTTTAGGTATTTTATATTTCGTTGTTATTTTTGGATTCTCATTTAGAGTTTCTAAATATATTCTGATTTAAAGGAAGAGAACGTTCGAAATTTGTGAATTAAAATTTTCTGCACACAGCTACAAATGCAAAACACTTAAATATTTTTCACTTTAAAGTATAGAAATTTGAATATTTTGGACCAACTTTCTGAAATGAAACAAATGAATTGCTTAAATAGAGAATTTATCACTACTACCACCGCTCGGTGATTTGTTACGGAATTATTTCCCGGGTATGCCACAATCAACCAAAAGAGGAAAAATCTGATTTTTATTTACCACGATCTTGAAAATTAAAATAATATTCTAGCGCATCAAAATTGTTGGATAATTAGAAATGGACACTTCTTGTCCGGAATCAAAATGAGATATATTATCCGGATTCCAGGTGGGGAAAGTATCATATTAATCAGGGATAAATTCCCCAGCCAGCAATTCTGAAAGTAGGAACAAATATGGAACTTGATATCTGTTTCAACGATATTCACTAAATGTTTGATGAAAAATCTTTAGTAAGTACATTATATTTTTACTTCTACTTGTGTCTATCTCATAAGAGTATGCAACAAAAGCAAAACTTACATTTCTATAATGAACATAACTTTTATTTGAAGAAATAAATCGCTGTAAAATCGTCTACTACGCTTTTATATAATAATTGACAATAATAGAACATAATTAGCTCCGTCACATGTCTAATAGCTGAAATACAGTGAATGGGGCAAATAACTCTCTGGGACATCTAACCTGGATTTACCATATATATATGCATAAAGATCTTGAAAGTTATGTGCAATTATAACAGAATGTTTATTCTCTGAAACAGTCACTGATACATCAGATCAAATTATTAGAAAATTTATATAAAATTAATGATTTGTTTTTAGTGAAATGTTTATATAATTATAAAGAATGTAAGCTTTAATTTTTATTGGGTCTAATTTGGCCCAATAACCATTTATATTTAACTTAATTCGCATTTAGACTAGTGTGTAGGAGTCTGTTACCCATGGTCTGTCCTTGAGTCTATGCTTTTTCCTTAGACTCAAGCAGAGTCGGGTCCACGTTTATTTTTTTCTGTAGACAATTTTTTTTCTTTTTGGGGTGAGTTGAACTGACTCTTTTTGTTCTCTTTTAAATAGCAGTGACATTGCATAATTTTTTTGTTGTGATGGTGTATTATTTAACGAAATCGTTAGAAATTAATTTTGATTTGAAATGAACTATAGAGGAATATTTTTAAAAATTCACTTTTTCAAAGATATTTCAAATTATTTTCTTTCACTCTTTTTTTTTCATTATTAACTACGTTTAAAATATATATATATCAATCTTTATGTATAAAATTATCTAAGTGATATTTAACATCGTTATTCCGTATTTCAGAACTTGTAGATGCATATTCAAATTTAAACTTTTTCGTACTGTAATGCACTATTCTATTAAAACAATTTCTGTTTTCTGTAGGATATTGTTTGTTAAGAAATACGATAATTAGCATAGTAATGGAATGAAACCTGGCCTTAATTCCATAGGTGTTTCAAGGGATCGGGCCACGCCAGGGCCAGATAATTTCGGCTTATGGAGATTTCTAAATGAGTCGCTATACTTAACATATTATAAGAACATGAAACTGAAACTCGTTAGATTACGAGCGAACTGAGTTAGATGGTAGTGTAAAGCTTTTAGACTTTTCCTTAAGATGGGTCTGGAAAAATATATTTTTTCCCTGCTCGACTATGCAATACTTTCTGACACATTTTCAAACATAAAAGCATGATACTTGAGGGCATGATTTTTTAAATGGTCTGTTAGCGAACAATTTTCATTTTCTATAAACTATTTATATCTAGAGTTATAAACGATTATTCCTTTCCTGAGCTGTCAAGTCAGAAATTGGATTAAAACTCCCTTTTCTCAGCACTTTCTGAAAAATCTTCTACCTTTACCAGAAAATGGGAAAACATTTCGGTTTTGTGGTTTCTTAATAAAATCAACAGTTAATTTGATGCGTTTTCTGGCAAAAACTAATGAATGAAAAAACGTTTCAGAAAGTAGTCAGTTTGGATTATGAAAAGATCATGTGAGGATTTATTAAAACTACTCTTTTTCGCATATAAACCTCATGTGAAACTCAATACGTATTCCATTACATAATGGTATAGGAGGAAACATTGTTTGGAGCGTATTTTAATTATATTAAACTATTTCCCATTTTATGAAACTGATATAGGTTGCTGAGGTTAATTAAGGGTTACTTTCTGTATAATAGAAAGCAGATAGTATTTACAGGGACATACAAAAGATTTTGGATACTTATATGGTATCCGAAGTACCGTATACTATTGCACCAAAATCTGAATATTTTTAAAACTTCGTTATAGAACAAACATACCTCATTGCTATGTTTGACGTGTAATTTCTGACTTGTTCTATCCAGTTTATTTTTATGGAACTAAAAATGACAAACTTAAGACTTAAAAAAATGTTTCAAACCTGCGGCTGTTGAAACATGTGACCAGTTACCGAAGAAGAATATTGACTCTCAAGAAGGAAAATTATGAATAACATATGTATCTCTGTCATTCGCTGATTGAAACATATTGAAAATATTCCAATAGGCAATTCTTAACATCTATCAATTATTTTAAGGATTGCAAAAATGCTGATTCTGCTAATTTCAAAAACTCAAAATATAGATGAAGTGAACGATTACAATAATAATAATAATGATAATGATAATAAGATGGTAATATATAGCATGAAGAATTAATATTTCTTAATACAATGAACTTCGTAGCAGGCAAACGTGCTCCATCAATATCGCATATAAACTATTTCGATAATAATAGTATAATTATTACTTCATTCTTATTATATTTATTTTTGCAACAACTGTAAGTATTGTGGTTTCATTTTAATAATTTGTTATTAATTTAGAAATTTTATTTATATTATCATACAAGCATACAAGCATTCAAGTAAATTTTATCTTAGTTTTTCACGCAGCGGAAAACATCGCCCCAAGTTTAATTCAATGTATTTGTTATGTTATTTTCTTCTTCTTTTTCGTGAATTTAATTTTAGTCAATTTTTGATTGTAAATTTAACATGAAAGCAATTACATGAGATTTGTCAGGATTTTTTCCCTTTTAATGTATTTTTACCGCTCTCAGCTCTGACAATTCGGCATGAGTCCAATGCAAGTTAAAAAAAAAAATAATAATAAAAGTTAGAAAACAATAGATTTTTCCTTAATTGGTACTTTGTTTGTGACGGCCAATTATCATCACGAGGGATATAAGCCTAAAGGGAGGTGCCCTTCGTGGGGGTTTTTCTAAGGGAACCTAACCCGTATTTACGCAAGGAAATCCAAGGTTCAAAGAAAACCATAAGAAAACTCATAACGGTTAGGTCGATGGTCGCGGTGGAATACGAACTCAGCCCCTACCGTCTTACCAGTTTCGAGGGCAGACACTCTAGGCCACTGGTAGGGTAATTGGTACTTTAGTAAATTTATTTACGTTGTTTTACTTACAATTTTCAAAGAAGTTGAGGAGAAAATGCTTATTTCCCGCCCCCGCCCATTGCAACGGAGTATTTTTTTTCTCTTTTCCTATTATGTTTTGGTTGTTTAATATAATTTCGAATTTATATTTAACGTCTTCCTTTAATTTTTTCTGGCGATTGTTTAAATGTGTTGTATAAGATGAGGTTTATTTAAAATATTTTAATTGTATCACAATTATTATTTTCCTTAGAAAACGCTTAAAACAAAATGCTAGTTTTTTTAAATATGCACAGGTTTTTTTAATATGAGTATAAAAAATAAAATATATCGAAAAAAGCAGACGATGGTGTTACGAATGCTACATGTTAAAACAATCAAATTGATTCAACTGAAACACATGAACCCCTTGGGGACGAGCGACACGTATACGTGCCGCAAAAAGGCTTAAGAATACTTGTTTAACCCATTAGTAAAATTATACTGTAACATTTGCCTTATTTAATTGGGGCATTTTCCCGATTTAATAAGGCACAAACATACAGCAATAAATGGCAGAACCTTTTTTTTTCAGTCATTTAGTTGAAACATCTGCTTTTGACAAATTTGCTTTTGTTCTGCTTGGCAGAAAGTTTTCTGCTCTTAGATCCAAACAAGAACATGATTTTTTTTTTTTCTCTGCATTAATACAATCATATTTTTTAAATATCACAAAAGAATAAGAATTAACAACTATGATTTATATTTTTTTACTGCTTGTAAAACTCATATAAGGCTTGTTTGTAATTTTGTAATAAAGGCAAAACTTTAAAAAATTCAGCATTATGTGTTCACAATAATTCGTTTTAATTTTATGTTAAATGTAAAATATGTTTTTGTACTTTCAAAGTTAATTTACATAATTTTGTCTATTTAAAGATATATTTAAATGATAACAATAATTTATACATATTTTTTATTATTTTTACTTCATGCATAAGTGGGTTAAACGATAATCAGAATATATATATATATACATATATATATACAGGGGGTCCGAAAAGTCTGGAAACGGTCGAATAACTCGAGAAATACATAAGAGATTAAAAAACGAAAATATACGTGTTAAATATTTTTAAATAAGCTACTCAGTGATACCAAATTTGATAGTCGCAACCGACCCCCTGGGGGTCAGGGGGGGGGGGGGGTCCAACTTCGAAATCTTAAATAATAACCTCCATTTTTAGTGCAGATTCGGATTCTACGGACAAAATTACGTAACTTTTGTATTTAATGTTTATTTCGAATCCTTGTTTATCACGGTGTAATTGAGCATATTCAATCGATACATATTTCGGTTTTCCCAACCAGGTTTTGCCTGATTGGCAACAATTTTGACGTCAAATTCCTCGTCTTTTGCAGGAATAGTGGTTTCTTGTGGCGATTATTTCGATATTGCTACACTGTTAAAAGTTTGACCCATTTGCTGTAGCGTCACTCCACAGCTTTTATAGAATATCTCTTGTATGACCAATGAGAATGCTCCATAACACATTAAAGTAATCGTTTTCTATAAAAGCGGTGGAGTGACGCTGTAACAAATGAGTTAAATTTTTTACAGTGTATAGAGTTTTTTTATGTTTTTCTCTACAAAAATTCATTGAAATATACTAATTTAGTTTTCTATTTGGATTTTTATTTTATCCAGTAAATGGTTTCTAAATAACGAATGGTTTCTAAATACGGCTGATGTCGGTGTATGTTTTTTTTTAATTATTTGCTGTAGCGTCACTCCACCGCTTTTATAGAAAACGGTTACTTTACTGTGTTATGGAGCATTCTCATTGATCATAAAAGAGATATTCTATAAAAGCTGTGGAGTGATGCTACAGCAAAAGGATAAAATTTTTAACAGCGTAGCATTATCGAAATAATCGCCACGGGTGATTTTCAAGAACACTATTCCTGCAAAAGATGAGGAATTTGACGTCAAAAATTCTGTCCAATCAGGCAAAACCTGGTTGGGAAAACCGAAATATGTATCGATTTAGAATGCTCAATTCCACCGTGATAAACGAGGATTCGAAATAAACATCAAATACAAAAGTTACGTATTTTTGTCCGTAAATCCGAATCTACAATAAAAAATGGGGGTTATAATTTAAGATTTCAAAGTTGGACCCCCTCTGACCCCCATGGGGTTGGTTGCGAAGGTCAAATTTGGTATCAATGAGAAGCTTATTTAAAAAAAAATTAACACGTATATTTTCGTTTTTCAATCTCATATGTATTTCTCGAGTTATTTGATCGTTTCCAGACTTTTCGAACACCCTGTATATATATATATATATATATATATATATATATATATATATATACAATTTAAATTTCATGAAAATATTTATTAAGCACCAGGTGCATAATGTATAAGGGTGATTCTCAAAATAGGGGACAATTTATGTCTTTCGGCATACAAAAAAAATTAAGAGGTTTTCTGTCATGTTTTTATATCTAGATATGTTTTTCTTAATATTATTCATTATTTGCACTCAAGAATTACTCACTTTTTAATTAAAAATACCTTAAAATAACAGAATAAAGATTCAAAATGTCATTAGCATGGATGTCCGAAGCAGCTGTGCCTTGTGTATACTAGCATTTTTCACGAGTTAATATAATGTTTATAAAATAAACAAATGTTATTCTTTCTTTATATTAATCAAGGAGAGGATTTATCCAATAAATTTATTTTTAAAAATAAAATTATAGTATATAAAAATAGAATTAAAGTTTGTCCTCCATATTCGATTTTCAAAACAAGGTCATATATAACAGCTGGTTATTATCAAAATTTCATTTTTCACATATGACAATAGTTTGAAAATATAAAGTTTCTCCATGGCAACAAGTAGCCATTTTATCTCAGCCAGAAAATAGAAGCATGTATTGTATTTTAAGAATAGAAGTTGATCAATGTACAGATCAATGTACAGTTGATCAAGACAGAAGTTGGGGCGTACATCAATTGTATGTCATTAGAATGGATAATAATTTTCGCGTTTATTTTATAGTTAAATTTTTTATTTTATTTATTTGCATAGAACTTTTGTGTTTTAAAAAGCCCCAGAAAGGACTATTGCATTGTGATTATATTATGGCTCATAATCTTATTTAAATTAAAATTTTTCATTAGCATGGACAGATATCAGTGTCATTAGCATGGTTTTTCTGTCCATGCTAAAGACTCCTGTGTGCATAAATGTACCCAGTGCTTATATTGTATCCTTTATAAAGTTTCATTTTACGTATAAATTTAGGTATTACATTTATTATCTCTAAAATATGCATTAAATCTGTAGGAAAATCACTAAGACAGCTTCTTACATTGTTAGTGTCAGAATGTTGCTCATGTAACAAAGTTTGCTCTTTGGTAATGTTTTTATTCTCCTTATATGTATATATGTAAAAATGGAAACCATTTGCTGAAAAGGAAGGCTAATAAGTATAGAAAGAAAATATTTAAACAGGAAGAAAATAAAAATTTCATAATATATTTATTCCATGCAATTTGTTTTGTCATTAGCATGGCTCAAAAAATACTAATTATTTTTTAAGCTAATTTTTAAATATTTAGCTCTGCTGACTACATGGAAAGTATACCTAATACTATATTAACAACACCTATTTTTTTCAGAAATTTTGCTAACAGTAATTTTTTTAAGCTTTCATTTTTGAAATAGTCCCCTATTTTGAGAATCACCCATAAACATTTTTTAAAAACAGTAAACATTAAAGTAACAATATTGAATAATATAAAAAGTCACCCGCAGAATCAAAAGCCATCACTCTTCAGCAGGCGGAATGGCTTTAACCTTCCCCCCACTATTAAAATAAAGCTTAATCAGCAGGTTTCGTGTAATATGGCAGAGCCTTGCATTAAATATGAAAATGACATACTTAAAAGTCACTCAAAAATTATTTCAAACGTCACTTAAAGATCAATTCAAAGAAATAAGCTTTACTTATATATTGATGTAATGCAATCAATTATTTACACTCAATATTTTGAATCATAATAAAACCATTTAAAGAATAAACTTTTATATTTATGAAATCTTAATTGATTATAGTATAAAATGCAAGCAACTGCCACACTTCCGCCTGTACCCGCTTATTAGCATAAAAGATAAACTTACTGCATAAAAGAAGTCACGACCGGACAGAAAAGGCTATGTTAATGGAAAAGTGGACCGGTCTTCGTTTGAGTTAAAAGTTTTTGTCACCTGCTGGAATTAAAGAGCCGTGCTTATGCAGTAAGTTTATCTTTTATGCTAATAAGCGAGTACAGACGGAAGTGTGGCAGTTGCTTGCATTTTATACTATAATCAATTAAGATTTCATAAATATAAAAGTTTATTCTTTAAATGGGTTTATTATGATTCAAAATATTGAGTGTAAATAATTGATTGCATTTCATCAATATATAAGTAAAGCTTATTTCTTTGAATTGTTCTTTAAGTGACGTTTGAAATAATTTTTGAGTGACTTTTAAGTATGTCATTTTCATATTTAATGCAAGGCTCTGCCATATTACACGAAACCTGCTGATTAAGCTTTATTTTAATAGTGGGGGGAAGGTTAAAGCCATTCCGCCTGCTGAAGAGTGATGGCTTTTGATTCTGCGGGTGACTTTTTATATTATTCAATATTGTTACTTGAATGTTTACTGTTTTTAAAAAAATGTTTATACATTATGCACCTGGTGCTTAAAAAATATTTTCATGAAATTTAAATTGTATATGTATGTTGCAATTGATAAGTGCTGCAATGTCGCCTACGGTAGCAATACTCTACATACTGATAGAAAACATGTATGTATATATATATATATAATATGTGTGTGTGTGCATATATATGTACATTAGTTATTTTACTTTAATATTTATTAAGTATGCTTGAAAGTTAAATAAAAGAAATCCCTTCCTTCTAACGTATTACCTAAACAGATAAAAAAAAAAATTAGAAATGCAACAAAGAAAAATTAAAGAACTAACTTCTTCGCAAAGGTGACTGCCCTATCATATATATCTATATACATATAAAATTAAAATGAAATCATAAATGTAAAAATTAATGGGAAAGATAATTCAAATGAGTAATACAATAAATATAAACGCAAATATAGAAACTGTGACTAGCTTATGAATTCTTACTTTGGCATTTCTAATTTCGTTTGTTCCTCATTTGATTTATCTTTTCCATTTATTTTTCCATTTGTGATTTTATTTTAATTATTTCAGCATTATAATGACATTGCTACTCATGCGCATGGCATTATGCTATTTTAGTTTAATAACCTCTTTATATACGGGCATTTTTGATGGTACTATTTATATCAACTGAAAGATAAATTTTGCTTGAAAATTTATTCTAGCTTAGTTTTATCTGTTTAATTTATGATAATATTATTTTAATTATATGTACGTATATAAATACAGTTTATCAAAAAAAATAAAAAATAAAGACTGTAGGCATATTTGAATTTTAATTATTTGTGTAAATTAGGATATTAAAAAATTAGTTTTTTTTTTTTAATGGAAACTGGAACTGTTCTCAAAGAAGGAATGATATCGGGTGAATGTATAACATTGAATATTAAGACCGATTTCAAAAAATAAAATATTATAAGAAAAATAAGATGAGGTTTTTTTTTTCTTTTCAGGAGCATGTTTAATATTCTGTACTAGTACTGTTTTCACTGTTTGTTGCAAGAGTACTGAAACAGAACTATCGTGTTCATTCTTGTAATTCCCTTTTCCTTTATTATTTGAAAAAATTCCAAAAATCACAATTTTTATTAAACTCTAGCCTCTACACCCCCCCCCCCCCAAAAAAAAAAATAGAAATTCCGATTTATGTAAAGCTGAGTGTTTTAATTATTATTGTTTTCGGAAATATGATACAACGAAAGTATTTTAATAGAGATTTGTGTGAGAGAGAGAGAGTACAAACGCAATACTAACAGCACTTCCCACTAAGCTTTCATGTGGCTAATACATGCTAGCCAACCTATAATTTAACTTCCTTAAAATGTTGCTTAATTTCATTCAGGTTAAAGATTTTTCTAAACAGAAAATTTATTTGATGTAACATTTTACATTCAACTTCATGTTTAACCGGGAATCTATACAGTTTTTTATTTTATATTTCTTTGTTCATAACGTTTTTAACCTCGGTCAGATTAGCTTACATTTTACGGAAGTAAAGTTGAGAGTTGGCAATTATGGTAATATATTAGAGACCACGCTCGCAAGCTCTAAAGATGAGCAGCATCGCAGATTTTCGTAAAACTCGGCCTGCTAATCAGGTATTTTATCTATTTTTAACCGTTTTGCGGCCAGTTCTATATGGAAAATCCCAAGGAAAAATTAACAAAATATAAGTGATAAATATCGCGACGATTTAATCAAGCAATAGTAGCTCAAAGGTTGATTATGTTTATGATGCCCACCACTAGTAAAATAGGCCCTAGGGTGGAGGGTGCCCTCCGTGGAGGTCTTTCTAAAGGTACGTAACCCATATTTAAGCAAGGAAATCTAAGTTCGAAGAAAACCACGGAAAACTTCGAACGATCAGGCCGACGGGCGCGTTTGGGTTCGAACCAACACCTCCCATCTAGTAGTTTCCAGAAAAGAACCTCTCGGCCACTGGTGTTGTAGTGGTTCAGAGGAAACTTCCCGGTTTCTAAAAGTGGGATTCGGTGTCCGAAAACAGCCGATATTATTCTATCAGAAATTTATAAAATTACACCAATTTTCGGAAAGTCGAATGGAATCCCTTTAGATTTTTTTTTCTAACTTTGCTTCACCTAGCATTTATTGTTTTAATATTCATTTATGATGTTCAAGTACAGAAAATATGTGACGAACGATGACTGTAATTCAGTTCAATTTAAGCCAAACAAAGCACCATTTTAAATCGGATAAATATTTTTATTAATGTGTGCGGTTTATTTTTTCATAAGAGGTCGTGTGCTTATTAAACAAATTTCATCAGTTTTCATTTTTCATAATATAACACCGTCTTTTGACACTTTATGTGAATTCCTTGGATAAAATCAGCCCGGAAAAGTACACAGATTATACATTTTTCTTAAATTTTCACAGAACTATGAGAGAAAATGCGTTCATGGTTTATTCATAAAGTTAGAAAAATTAAATTAACAGGGAAAAGTAACGGAGACATTCACTTAGTAATCATAAAAATTATATGAAAAGTTTAATTATAAAATAAACTATCTTAATACACTATATGGCCATTGATTATTGGACACTTGCGATTTTAGACATTTTGTTAAATATCTAGAAAAATACATGCGGAATCATCTCGAAACTCTTCGTGTATAAATATAATAGTATAAGTCATACATCTCCGTGAAGATTTTTTCCCGAAACTCTATAGGGGACCGTCAACAAATTAAAAAAGAATGATTATCTTTTGAATAACCCTGTCAAAATTAATGTACTAAAAGCGCTCAAACTTTAGATTATGATTGAATGCCTTATTTTAGTACGCCTTGTTCATTTTTATGCAAATAGCATGCATACTCGCAGAGTAATTAAGGTTTTTATAAAAATGGTCCCAAAGAGTTCTTAATATAAAATAATATTTTTTTCAGAAAATATGACAAACAACATTGCACATAGTACCCTGTAATCAGAATTAAAAAATAATGAAAATTGTATACAAAATGAGTTGGTTTACTAAATAATTTTTTACTGCGCATGCGTCAACGATATCAAAATTTCATTTGCATATTATGTTAGCTAAATGTATAGAACAACTTTTGTGAAAGTCACAAAATCATAACTTGAAAATTCTGAAAATAATCGTCAATTGAATAAGTTGAAAATCCGTTATTCTCAAAATGAAGCAAAAACAAGAGGGGTTGTATCCATATATCCATTGATTAGTGTCAATATCGAATACACAATACGGGATGTACTACTACATTTGGATAAAATCCCTCTTTTTGCTTCATTTTGGAAACAACGGATTTTGTCCTTTTTCTATAGACGATTACTTTCAGAATTTTCAAGCTATGATTTTGAGACTTTTACAAAAGTTGCTCTATACATTTAGCTAACATAATTTGCAAATGAAATTTTGATATCTTTGACGCATGCACAGTAAAAAATTATTTAGTAAACCTACTCATTTTCATACAATTTTTATTATTTTTTAATTCTGATTACAGTGTACTGTGTGCAATGTTGTTTGTCATATTTTCTGAAAAAAATATTATTTTATATTAAGAACTCTGAAAATTATAAGGGAAAAACTTGGAAAAATTTGGGATCATTTTTATAAAAACCTTAATTATTCTGCGAGTATGCATGCTATTTGCATAAAAATGAACACAGTGTATTACAATAAGGCATTCAATCATAATCTAGAGTTTGAGCGCTTTTTCTACATTAGTTTTGACAGGGTTATTCAAAAGATATTCATTCTTTTTTAATTTGTTGACGGTCCCCTATGGAGTTTCGGTAAAAAATCTTCAAGGAGATGTATGACGTATACTATTATATTTATACACTAAGAGTTTCGAGATGATTCCTCATGTATTTTTCTAGATATTTAGTAAAATGTCTAAAATCGCAAGTGTCCAATAATCAATGGTCATATAGTGTATAAGCGAAATATTTATAGCTTTCTTTTTCTGGTTACCTTTGAAGATTTTCTTTTCTCTGGAAGCGAAAGACTGTGAGCTATAAACGCACATAGCCATGTTTTGCTGGACGTGAATCCATTTTAAGTAAAAATTAATATAGATCATCGTTATAGTCTCTGAATGGGTGTTTATTAATAATTTCCATAAATAAAAGTATTATCTGAATCAAAGATAACAAGCAGATTGTTTTGCTCCTTTCAATTTGTTTTATTAAAAAAGGAACATTTTAATCGTATACTTTTTAAGGAAGATTTTAAATTAAAATTTCTCCAGATGATTTAATATTATCAAACTTTGAAACTTTTATTTCTATGTGGAATTAATCAAAGTATCACGTACTTTTATTTCAGGAATGCTTTGATGCAAAGAGTTTAAATAAAATGTTAAAATGAATATTACTATTTGAAATGTGAAAATTGGTGAAATTTTCAATATGTAGAAAATTTCTAATGGAAAAGAAGAAAAATCCTACACAAAAATTTATTCGAACTAAAACGGTACCTTTCATTGTCTTTTTTCATTTTTTGCAATAACTGAAAAGTTTCGTTAAATTTTTGCTTGTTTTTTTTATTTATTTTATTTTATTATTTATTTTATATATGTATTAGTAACAATACGAGTAAATACGGGACAATTTAAGCAGTTAAATTCATCTTGGATTTAAACCATTCATTGATTTTGTTTAGGATTAAAAACTTAAATAGATTGTTCAAAAAAAGTTTTCTTTGAAATTACAAAGGATCAACTGTTAATTCATTATCTTAAGTTTTATATAACGTTACAGAGATTAGATAAATAGAAATTCTGTCACCTAACAGAGAAATTATTTGGTAAATTTGCAGGAGACCGTAAATTTATTTAAGGTCATTATGTCTAAATGAAACGCGATTTTCCGTAGTTTTGTCGCATTTAGGGTATATTTGGCATTTTATTATATAAATATATATTTTATAAAACAGCATATTATTAAATGCTGTATATATAGTTCAAAATTAACTTGTTTTCTATAAATTTAAAAGTTATATGTAGTATAAAACCACACCATACTGTCGGGGGCCGAGATGGTCTGTTTCTGAAACTGGTAGACGGGAGGTGTTGGGTTCGAACCCAATCGCGCCCGTCGGCCTAATTGTTCGGAGTTTTCCGTAGTTTTATATGGATCTAGGATTTCCTTACGTAAATGTGGGTTAGACTCCCTTAAAATTAACTCCCACGGAGGGCACCCCCCTTTTGGACCTATATTCCTCGAGTTGATAATCGACCGTCATAAAATAAACCAATCGAAACTACAATGGCCAAAGATGACCGTCCACTTGCGTTTTTTTTATATTTTGTAGAATATCTAGAAAATTACATGAGGAATTATCCTAAAACACTTAATGTGTAAACATAATAATACAAGTCATATATTTCCTCGAAGATTTTTTCCCGAAACTCCATAGGGGACCGTCAAAAAATTGAAAAAGAACGGATATCTTTTGGATAACCCTGTCAAAAGTAATATATCAAAAGCGCCCAAACTGTATATTATGATTAAATGGGTTATTGCAATAAACTGTGTTCATTTTTATACCGATAGCATGTATATTTTCATAGAGAAATTAAATTTTTTATAAAAACTGTCCCATTTTTTTCCAAATTTTTTGCTTATAATTTGCAAAGTTCTTAATATAAAATAATGTTCCTTTTTGAAAATAAGATAAACAACATTGTACACAATATCCTATAATCAAAACTTAAAAATAATAAAAATTGTGTGAAAAAATGAGCAGGCATACAAAATAATTTTTCATTGCGCATGCGTGAAGGCTATCAAAATTTCATTTGCATATTATGTTAGCTATATGTATCGAGCAACTTTTGTAAAAGTCTCAAAAACATAGCCTAAAAATTCTCAAAATAGTCGTCGAGAGAATAAGTTCAAAATACCTTATTCCTAAAAATGGGCAAAAAGATGAGGGGTTGTATCCAAAATTAATAGTACGTGCCATATTGTGTATGCTATATTTGCACTAATCAATGGATAAATGGATAATTTGTAAAATTGTTTGGGTAATATTTCCCCAATATGTATGATTTTTGTGTGAGCGAAGTTTGTATATAGCTGTAAATAAATCTTTATGTTTAACTGTTAATTACTGTAAGAGAATCGTTTTATTTAGAAGAAAATATGTGTTTTTTATTTTATTTCAATTTTAAGAATAATTACTTTTAATTTAATGATTATTTCATTTTACTTTCTGATAATAGCCTAATCGCTAACAGTATCATAAGGAAAAGGTTCTTCAAATAAACGCAACGCAATTATTTTTCATAAAAATTAATTAAATTTCCCACCTTTTCCCAGAGAATCGATCACAGCTTACTAATTAATAATCACAATCTTTAATGGATATATTATTTTTAGATCTAATCGATCAAAGAAAAGGTAATTTAAATGATACTTTGCTCATTTAATAGTTTAAGCCTATTTCTTTCCAACAGAAAAAAAAAAAAAAAATCAGCATTAACAGCAGTTAAGTGTTAATTGCAATTATGTTTTAATTATTTAACCCTTAACTGCTGTGACACAAATTGTCGTACAACTATTGTGAGCGATTTCCGATATCACTTGATTAAATGATGAATGGAAGACTCTATTGAATCACAGAGTACTGTTTCTGTACTGAACATTAATTAAACTTCGCATATTTAGAATCTCTAGCAATATTTCTAGAGCTCCATTTTAAACAAAATTTCACTGGTATTAATAGCTAAAGTAGAAAGTGCGATTTAATTGTGAAAATTGAAAAATGTAGTAGTCTGTGAGACCCCTAACAGCAGTTAAGGTCAATAAAGAGTTGGAATATATAAAATTCGAAAGATAAATAGCTTATTATTGAGCTACTAAATAAACTTTTTTTAACAGCAATTTAAGTAATAAACATTAACTAAAACGCATAATCTTAAATAAATAATATTAAACATTGCACATTTCACTATCGATATTTTACAACAGATCCAGCAACTTTGAATTGTTTATCGCGACTCAGCACCGTTAAGTTTGTCAATTTTATTACACTACTAATATGCAAAAGCTCCTTGTTGTTGTAATTAAAAGTTGTGTATAATGCTTCTGGTACCTACTATATATAACTCTCACTTATCTTTTCTACAGAACTATGGCCATAACTAAATTTACGTGATTGTTGCGGAAAATATTGTTTAAAATTCAGAGAATTCGCACATAAATATTAACCCATAATTTCTACACTAGTGTGATTTGGGTTTCCGTATTTTCAACTCCACGTAACTTTGCTGACAGTCTAGCGATAATGGAATATAATTACATGACTGATATGCGAAATTTAATAAGGAATCGAAATGAGATATTGGATTTTATCAAAAGTCTTATTTTTTTAATGAAAAATACGATTTAAATAAAGCATGTTTTAAATAACTCCGACATTTCGGTCCGTACGAATTCTGATTAAACCATAAATTTTAATAATTCTAATTAAACCATAGGAAAGCCCTGTGTCTGGTATTCTGTTCCCCCCCCCTCTTCTTCTCCCCTCCGTACTTCTCTTCATTTTTCTTGCACTTTCAAAAAAATTGAATATAATATCTTCCTTAAAAAAACGTATATGGAAACAAGTACTGATTTAGATGAACATAGTTTTATTTAATTATTTATTTATTGTATCATATTCTAATTTAAAAGTAGAAAATGTCGACAGTTCGGAGTAAAAAATGAAAACAGACTAAAAAAAAATCATATTTAAAAATGTCCCAACAAAACTTATAGATTCTTAATCCAGAGTATAACTCAATTGCATCCTGATTTAATCAGAGACGGCATTTAAGCTACCAAATGATAATATGTTAGTAAAATTGTCCTACTTAACCGCATTAAAATAAACATAACTTAAATCTTTTCAAACTACACAAAACTTTTTAGAATTTCCATCATGTAAAATTATTGCAAATTCCGTAATCATATGCCTATATTATGTACTTGGTATATACACTGCATTTCTTTATTATAAATTTTAAAGAAGCGTATTTTGCTATTTTAATCCCCTTAAACACATATTTAAGAGCCTGGTTAAAGAAAAGCATTAATGGAGGATTATGCTGACTCGGCACAGCTTAATGAAATATATTTACTTTAAAAATCATTTTAATACGACATATGAAAAATACTTTATAAACTTACCTCGTTAATCTCAAAAATGTCTCACGCATGTACAGCAATCGCTATGTTGCTATTAGGCACTTGCCGAAAACAAACTCTCCAAAATGCGTAGCATATTTTAAATTCTAATCCGAAAATTGGACGCCTTTTTAAAAGTTTATAGGTAGGTTAAATGAAACAGACAACGTAAATCTTGACATTCATAAGTTTATTTGATCTACAAAGTTAAATAAAAAAATCCCGGAGCCAATATCGGAAATTTTTGTCGCATTTACAAAACATCGGTTGGCTGAAAAATGAACGATGTGTATTTAATTGGAAATTTCTTTTAAAGACGACATTTTAAATGCATATAAATACATTTAAATGCATATATGGTTCGGAAGTCCCCCCCCCCCCTAGGAAAAACTCAAGGCTTTGCATACGGAAGAAGCGTTTAACGGCTGGTCTGTATGCCTGGAGGGCTTTTTGCAGCTTATAAAATGGTATGACAAGTGTCTCCACGTACTTGGTACTTATACTGACAAATAAAGTGCTGTCCTATCTTTTATGTCTCATATTGTTTGACTTTCATACGCGCTTCTGTCCACAGACGCCATGAGAAACTTATTTTCAGACGCCCCTTCGTAAAAGAACATTATCGCATTTAGGGGTCATCTCATAAAGATTTTTATAGGAAAATATTGGTATTGTGAATTGCCTGGACTTAAAATTTCAAAACATGTACAACCTCTGAGATAGATGGATAGGTATTACATAATTCAACAACTTTTTATGAATTTGGTAAAATTTTAATATTAATTTTTATTTGGTCACAATCTATAATTGATTATTAATGTTTGATGTTGCAACTTTACGGATATATCATTTTGTTTGTGTTATTCAAAAAACTTTCCGAGCTCAATAATATTTTTCGTCGTATTCTTAAATCAAAAGTTATGATGCACAGAAGTCCCGTTAATAATTGAATCGGTCATTTCAAAGAAACGCAAGTCACTTTTCAGGAAAAAAAAAAAAAAAAAACTGTGTTACTTACATGTAAACAAAATTTTGTAGATATTTTTAAGCTGATTATAGAATTTGGCCTTCAAACTTTGTAAATGTCAATTATTATTATATTTTTATTTATGATTAATAAAAGCTGATATGATAAATAAAACAAAAAGGTATATTTGGATAAAGCTGACTTACGTCGTTTTTGAAATGACCGATTCAATTTATATACACCTATCATAAAACCCATATTTAGCAGGTATTTAGTTTTCTCTGAAGAAGTAGTTGTAAAACTGCTTTGTGAGTGTATGACTATTGGGACAGATGTATCTAGAATTTGTTTTATAAATATATTAACATTCATATATAAATACTTTTATAAATACAACCAAAGTAATTCAGACAATACCATTCAATAAATCAATGAAACCAGTATTTTTACAATCATATTATTGAAAACAATTGAAGTTTGAAGTGAAATAGAAGGCAGATTACCAAAATAATAAAAAATAAATGGATAAATGGACATTAGAAGTCTTTTTCATTAAACTACTCGTCAGGGGTGCATAATTTAATGAAAAAGCAAAAGCAACCAACCAGTTTCTGTTATGGGACGTGCTAAAAGCTAAGTAATTCGTCCCACAATGCACCCGACTGGTTGGAAGTTATTTACTACTACAAATTAGTAAAAAGATATTCATTATTTTCTAGTTACTTCTTTGAAATAAATGTAAGCTAAAAGTTCCTCTTTCAACATTCTACCGGGAAAAAATGTATTTGTTCAGTTCGATTTCTTTCTTTTTTTGTTTTTATTTATTTATTTTATTTTTTACAATGAAAGTTATTTTCTATGTCTAAGAAAGTAGCTAATATGAAAGTGATCTTATCCTTGATCAATAGTTAAATTAACATTTTCATCAGGGATTTAGTTTTATTTTCACATTGTAAAGAAAAAAAAAGTATTACAATTCCCATACTGTTGCTTTCAATAAACTGTGCGGGATACATTTAATACATTATTCTACATTTGATATATTGCTGATGATAAAAATAATATAAATTGTCTATTTCATTTTTCTCATATTTTATATGTTTCAACACTCAGTCATGAAACTTGAACAATAAAAACTACATGTAAACAATAACTTTATTTCATTTATACATAAATAGCAATGAATTACAGAAATATTTCGCTTCGTTTTAAAGCCCTAAGCTAAGTTAAGTATAAAAAATTCGATATTGAGAAAAAAAAAATTTTTGACATTTATTTTCCCCTGACCGCCCACTTCTTAGTTTTCAGTTTTGTTTTATTTTCCACTAGTATTTTATAAGACTTGTGAAAGAAATGAAAAAAAAAGACCGGTTTTATCAAGTTTCTTACCTGTTATGGTGTAGCCATTCGTACGATGCTAGTGCAATGACAATGTGTTATGGTAGACAATATGAAATTCACCCTTTTCAATGGCTATTGTTAAACTGACAACATCTTGTAAGAAATAAATGAGATTTGACAGATAGGATAAATTACTTCATTGGAGACATTTAGTGCAATACTGCTTCCTTGTCTACACCCAAAGTATAATTAAACATTTCATATCACAAAAAGATGAGTACTTGTTACAGAGTAGTTTTATTTTTGGTAACCCTGTATTAGAATTCATATTGTTGTTTCGCTGGCAATTTCATTGATATAAATATCTGGCGAATATATTTAATGCGCATTCTTCCTCTTAAAAAATAAAATTACCCGGTAGTATATTCCTAATGTTAAACACTAAGTCACGCATTATAGATAGAATGAGAGACAGGAAACTAATCAATAAGGAGATATGTATATTATAAGGAGATATGTATATTATTATTATTTTTTTTTATTTTTTTTTTTATTTTTTTTTTTTTTTTGCCAAAATTAACTTTATACTATATTAATTTCCTTTTAACAATATTCCGTATTTATTTATACTTATTAAATTAAAATTCTGTTATTAGATCTAATCTATTAATTTTTATAGAAATGATATAAATTCTTAATTCGCCTTAAAAAACATGTATTCCAATATACATAAATTTAAAAAATGGCTCTAAATTAAAATTATTCTTAATTAAACTTTATTTTTAAAATTCCTAATAAAACTCATTTTTTCCCTGTTTTTATCAACTCTTTTTTAAGAAAGTCTTATTAACCTTCCTACCCTGTTCAAATTTACTCAATCTGGATTAAAAACATTTCACACCAGAATTGTTATTTAAAATATTTTATACATTTAATTGACTTATATTTCTCTGAATCTATTATTTAACATTCTTTATGAAAAAAGTTCTGGTTCGAATCGTATAAGACAAATTATAGTTATTGGTCGATTAGATCAATTCAGCGTAGGAAGGTTAAATTTATTCCAAAAACATACTGGTTCAAAAATATTATTATTTTTTCTTCTTCGCGTTTTATAGTTATTGCGTATCAATAAATTCATTTCTTTTCTTTTTTGTGTATGCTATATTATCGTTTGTAGAATATATTCGAATTTTGATTACTTTCGATTATAAATTAGTTAAATAATAATGTCTTTTTAATCACGACAATTGATATTATTTTTTGTTTACATAATAGAATCGTGTTTAGAGATGATGGAAAGTTCTAGTAGTTTTTTTTTCTTTTTGTACTTAATCTAGAGAGGCCTTGAGAAGGATGGACTTTTATTTCGATATTTCGTGTTTGAGCGATGTGAAAGCTAGGACGAAAGTTTTTTGAATATTGCTCCGGAAGGGGAGAGCATTCTTCCTCTGCATATGATTGCATTTAAATATATTTTTTTGAAACTGCCAATGTTTAATTCCATGAACCCTCTAAATTTATTTATTTACTTAATTTTTATTTCGCCACGACTCCTGCGTTGTAACATGGGAAAAATTGCGACTAATACTACTGGCTCCCAATCTCAAAATGTCATATGTATAACACCTTCAAATCTAAAATATGTGCACACACTGTTAAAATTTTGTATCAAAGTTTCCCGTCATTTGACCGTTTATTCAGTAAACTGTTAGATAAACATAATTTAACTGTAATCTGACTATATTATTGCTCATATTATTAAGGTTGGAATGCAGTTAAAATACTGTTACCAAAACCCAATTCTGCATTCATCGAAGATATTTACAATTAATACTAATATTGGTTATTCGTTGAAAGTATCACTATGAAATGGCCCGATATAAGACTTTGGCTTTGCATTGGAAAATATACTTGACGAAATTCCAATATTTCTGAAATATTTGTTTTTCATTTGAAACAGTGATCATGAAATGGTATACGAATTTTGCACATTTTTATCTGCAAACCATTGAAAGATGCGACGATATCTTACCTCAATATTGGCGAAATAATCCAATATTTAATGAATATTGTTAATAAAAAATTACAAAAACGTTTCGACCTAAAACTGCTCTGCTTTTAAGTTTTTCTTGTAACATTTCTTGAGAATTCTACTAATTATTTGGATTCGGTTTAACACTGTACAAATGCAAGGAATGAAATACTTTTTAACTTTTTGTTTTGGAATGAAAAACGGTGACTTTAAAGTTATTTGTTGCACATTATCGATAAGAGAGATGGGAAAATCAATCACTTGGGAAAATGCTTACAAATGGATCATACAAATAAACAAAAATTCAGAAAGTTTTACTGGAACTGTTAATATACAGTTTCTGTAAAAATTCTCTGAATTTTTGAAATGTTTCTAAAAATTGTTAAACTCAAAAGTGGAAGTTTTCCTTTATAGTGAAGGTAGTACTCAATGGTATATATTAACAGTAAAAAAATTAAATTTTTTTCGATTGGCATTTTTGAGAAAAAAAATAGTTTTCATTAAAAAACAATTTTTTAAACGCCTGCAGCAAAAAAAAAAAAAAAAAAAAAAAAATACATATTTTAAAACGGAGTATATCTTTTTAAACAGAAAAATATTATCTTTAAAATAAAAAGAAACCGCAACAAAAATATCTTGCACCGTTCCAGAGATAGAGCACTTTAAAATTTTTATCGAAAATCGCGAATGAGAAATGGTGTCTGGGATGCGATCTTTGACACCCTATATCTCAGGCCTGAAATGTTTTGAGGCAAAACAAAATATGCAGGTATTTCATTTTCTCATGAATTTTAACATATGTTCAATTCAAAAATTTCTGATATTATGAAGGTAAGATTTTTTGTTTGGCTGCCTGAATTATCATGGACTATACCTTTAAATGTTTTGTGCAAGATCAGAAACATAGGTTCATTTAGGCTGCTTTAACCCTTTTCGTGAGAGGAGTCTTTTACGAAATTTTTAATGTTTTGTCACCGGTTTTTAAAAACAGAAATTTGTGCCTTATTAAATCGGGAAAATGCCCCAATTAAATAAGGCAAATGTTACAGTATAATTTTACTAATGGGTTAAACAAGTATTCTTAAGCCTTTTTGCGGCACGTATACGTGTCGCTCGTCCCCAAGGGGTTCATGTGTTTCAGTTGAATCAATTTGATTGTTTTAACATGTAGCATTCGTAACACCATCGTCTGCTTTTTTCAATATATTTTATTTTTTACACACATATTAAAAAAACCTGTGCATATTTAAAAAAACTAGCATTTTGTTTTAAGCGTTTTCTAAGGAATATAATAATTGTGATACAATTAAAATTTTTTAAATAAACCTCATCTTATACAACACATTTAAACAATCGCCAGAAAAAATTAAAGGAAGACGTTAAATATAAATTCGAAATTATATTAAACAACCAAAACATAATAGGAAAAGAGAAAAAAAATACTCCGTTGCAATGGGCGGGGGGGGGGGGATAAGCATTTTCTCCTCAACTTCTTTGAAAATTGTAAGTAAAACAACGTAAATAAATTTACTAAAGTACCAATTACCCTACCAGTGGCCTAGAGTGTCTGCCCTCGAAACTAGTAGACGGTAGGGGCTGCGTTCGTATTCCACCGCGACCATCGACCTAACCGTTATGAGTTTTCTTATGGTTTTCTTTGAACCTTGGATTTCCTTGCGTAAATACGGGTTAGGTTCCCTTAGAAAAACCCCCACGAAGGGCACCTCCCTTTAGGCTTATATCCCTCGTGATGATAATTGGCCGTCACAAACAAAGTACCAATTAAGGAAAAATCTATTGTTTTCTAACTTTTATTATTATTATTTATTTTTTTTTTTTAACTTGCATATGACTCATGCCGATTGTCAGAGCTGAGAGCGGTAAAAATACTTTAAAAGGGAAAACAATCCTGACAAATCTCATGTAATTGCTTTCATGTTAAATTTACAATCAAAAATTAACTAAAATTAAATTCACGAAAAAGATGAAGAAAATAACATAACAAATACATTGAATTAAACTTGGGGCGATGTTTTCCGCTGCGTGAAAAACTAAGATAAAATTTGCTTGAATGCTTGTATGCTTGTATGATAATATAAATAAAAATTCTAAATTAATAACAAATTATTAAAATGAAACCACAATACTTACAGTTGTTGCAAAAATAAATATAATAACAATGAAGTAATAATTATACTATTATTATCGAACTTAGTTTATATGCGATATTGATGGAGCACGTTTGCCTGCTACGAAGTTCATTGTTTTAAAAAATATTAATTCTTCATGCTATATATTACCATCTTATTATCATTATCATTATTATTTTATTATTATTGTAATCGTTCACTTCATCTATATTTTGAGTTTTTGAAATTAGCAGGATCAGCATTTTTGCAATCCTTAAAATAATTGATAGATGTGAAGAATTGCCTACTGGAATATTTTCAATATGTTTCAATCAGCGAATGACAGAGATACATATGTTATTCATAATTTTCCTTCTTGAGAGTCAATATTCTTCTTCGGTAACTGGTTACATGTTTTAACAGCCGCAGGTTTGAAACATTTTTTTAAGTCTTAAGGTTGTCATTTTTAGTCCCATAAAAATAAACTGGATAAAACAAGTCAGAAATTACACGTCAAACATAGCAGTGAGGTATGTTTGTTCTATAACGAAGTTTAAAAAATATTCAGATTTTGGTGCAATAGTATACGGTACTTCGGATACCATATAAGTATCCAAAATCTTTTGCATGTCCCTGTAAATACTATCTGCTTTCTATTATACAAAAAGTAACCCTTAATTAACCTTAGCAATCTATATCAATTTCATAAAATGGGAAATAGTTTAATATAATTAAAATACGCTCCAAACAATGTTTCCTCCTATACCATTATGTAATGGAATACTTTTGTGTGCCTCTGTAAATTAATAAAAAAAATATATACTTTGCACCCCAGATTGTACAGAATGTATATTTATTTTATACTTCATAGATTTATGCCAATTTTATTATGTTCGAAAGAGACTTTTTTCAAAAGAGATTTTATTATATTATATATTCACATCATTAAAATTCACTTGAAAGTAAGAGAGAAAGATTTTATTCGAAAGTTCGAAGGAGACTTTATTCGAAAGTTCGAAAGAGACTTTATTCGAAAGAGATTTTATTATATTATACTATATTCACATCATTAAAATTCACTTGAAAGTATTTTGTCCCATTGGCTGTAATGAAACGGAGTACTACTTTTGATTGTCCCTATAATAGAATTATGCATCCGATTTTCATAAAATTTAAAATGACTCGACAAAATTATGCAAAAATTATACATTTTAAATTTTCAAACGATTCGGTTTGGTAATTTTCACGTTGCTATATACAGATAGACAGATGGACAAACGGACGGGCGTACTGAACAACGAGAACGACTATAGGTGCTACGTATTTATATAATTGGGAACGCACCTAAAAAAAAACACTTCTCTCAGATAGCTTTGAAAAAAACCAAATTCCGGGTTGATCGAACAATAGGTAATTATGCTTATCCTGCGTATATATAAAAAATGTGTTTCCCCGAATTACGAAAAAAAACTTCTGCACGGATTTTTATGAAATTTTTCTAGAAAAAAAGGTGTATACTGTACTATTTACAGTATTTTTGTATGATTTTTTGCAGAATTTGAGAAAGGACGCATTAAAAAATTAGTTTTCTTTGCATTTTTTCGCATGAAAATGTCTTTTATTTTAATCTCGGAACAAGACATCTGAAAAGTGAATCAAAATTCTTTCATTTCCACCAGTTGTAATAAATGTTGCGGGTTTACTGATAAAAATTACCTTCTTTACTAAATGTAATATAATTTTCACTGATAAATATATTTTTTACGTAAACTTTTATTTCAATCGAAAAATCTACTTTTTTCCAATCTGTTTTTGTTTTTTTTTTGGGGGGGGGAGGAGGGGGGTGGTTTTTTCAAGACCTAAATCTAAGTAACAGTGGAATAAATTCGGAAATGAAAGTAGCCAAATTCCTAATTCTAATATATTTATTAAAATAAACTAAAAATAAATAAATATACATTAAAATTGAACTTAATTTTTTTTAATAAATAAAACTTATGAATCTTAAAATCTATTTTAGTAACTGAGTAAAATTTTTTAAAAATGCAATATTACTTGAGAAAATTTGATAACTCTTAGCTGCCTTATAAACAAGAGGGTGGTAAAATATGGGCTAAGCTCACTTTTTTTAATTCGAATTTTCTTTAAAGAATCCTTGTGTTAGACTAACTGTATACACAATGATCTATTTCAAAATCAGTATCTATCAGTATCTATCAGATCTATCAGTAAAAATTACACATACACACTATTTTAGATACTTACTTTTTCGCCAATTGTATTCCATTGTTTCAAGTGTTTCAAAACTCACACTAAGAAACAAAAGGACTGTTCGTGATCAGGGTTATTCTGAAACAAAGTATTTACACAATATGCACAACGCATACTCAGTTTATTACAAAACAGGAACATGAATGAAATACATTTTTTATGATAAAATGCATTATGTTATTTTCATTTACATAGGATATTTTCAAACTTCTGGCAAGTTTCGGATGACTAAGAAATAATACAATCAGTTATTAAAATTTTCTTGACCTTAACCCTTCACTGCACCACGTGCCATATCTGTTACATACCCAAAAAACATTGTAATTTTCATTATATGCCATGAATTTGGTCAATACGATCACTGTTCCTGATCAAGAACAATTCAAATAATGGAATAATGCTTATTTTGTCGATGTCAGATGGCTGCACTAGACAAAAAATTAGAATTTGTTCTTTCGGAAACAAAAGAAATTTCAATCAAGCTTTTAAGATAAGGTATACCATCATTATTTTTACTGAATATTTAAAAATATTAATATAAAAAGCTTTTGGAATGTTAAGCAGATAAAATTAATTTTTTTAACCTCATTTGGTTAGTTATATTTGGAAAGTTGTATTTTACTAAAATAAAAATTTTGAAATTTCATTAGCAGAACAACCTAAAAAATATATTTTTTCACAAGTAATAAGGAAATTTTAGATTCAGTTTATACAGATTAATATAAAACATATCTTTTAAAAATTTCCTTTAAAAATATTGAGTTAGTTTTGATATATTACTCGTTATGTTCCAAAAACATCAATATAAGAAAATTATTTCAAAGCTTCGGAAACGTCGTTATAGCTCTGAGTGGGTATAATTCTAAAAGCCTTAACTTCCGCCCTGATGGGAATTTCAATGAAACAATTATATCAAAATGCTCAGAAAAAAATAAGACATTAATGTATCAAAAAATTAAAATTTTTAAGATTTAGGAGTCCTGAAACCCCTTTAGAAAATGCCTTTTCACACCATCAACAGGAAGTGAAAAAAAATATATGGATCGTGATATCAGCATGAACTTAATGAGGATGATATTATGTAATAAAAACTAAATTTCTAGAAAATTGAAAAAAAATTATAATTTTGAAGGAAAATAATTGTGTTTGCTAAATATTTATTTTCATTAGGAAAAAATCTTTGGAGTTTTGGGCAGTGGCGTTTCTAGGATGGGTGACACCCGAGGCGGATGTAAATGATTTCATGCCTTCTCAATCTGTCGTATTTTTTCAATCACAATTTTACGTTTAATAACAAATGACCATATCATTCCGGATTTACCCTTTGTCCTCATGCATAAAAATTGGCACATACGTGATTCATCACTTATCCCATATTCCTCATAAGTCAATGCGATGTCTATACGTGAAAAAAAAAATCTTTTAAAGTTTGCTTTTCGCTATTCACTCGTTGCATAGGTTGGTTTTTGTTCCCTGGTTTTTACCTTATTTAGACACCCCATTGAGCATTTCTTAAATTCTCAAAGAAAAGGAAATAAACTCTGATGCGTCATCGCTAAAAATTAATTTTCATTCCAGATTTTTTTTTTCAAAATCTTATACTATTATGTGTATATATTTGTAAATAAAAACTTGGTGTCATCCCTTGAGAGGGTGACACCCGGGGCGGACAGTCCCCTCCGCTCCCCGCTAGTTACGCCACTGGTCTTGGGACTACTCTTAAAATTGAAAAAAAAAATGAAAAAAAAATACCATTTTCAACGTTTAAAATTATAAAATGTATGTTTTTAAAACACAATTTAAAAAAT
Organism: Maratus speculifer; assembly: GCA_964019185.1. Taxonomy (NCBI): domain Eukaryota; kingdom Metazoa; phylum Arthropoda; class Arachnida; order Araneae; family Salticidae; genus Maratus; species Maratus speculifer. The sequence continues at coordinate 213,578,977 of OZ025299.1, forward strand.
GAAAGATGTAAGTATCTTCTTCCATATCTTTTGAAATTTACATGAAAAAATATTGAAAATATTTTCAGATATCTGCGCATTATGCACAAAAACATTATTATGAGAAAAATCACTGCAAATACGGAAATGCCGTTTTAACTCTGAGTGGATGTAATTCTAAAAGCTATAACCATTTCCTAATTTAAATTCCAAGGAAACAAAGATTTTTGAAGATTTGAGAGTCCTGACATCCCTTTAGAAAATGGTGCGTTTTCACACCACCAACAGGAAATGGGTAATTTAATACACTGACGGAAAAAAAATCCCAACACCAAGAAAAACTTATTGTAGAGTAACGAAATTTGGATAGTGCATTTGTCTAGTTAGCATGTTTAATTGATTAGATTTTCGAGATCACAGGTTAATTTAAGGTCAATAAAATGCATTTCAAATGTGAAATGCTGTTACATTAATAGTTACTATAACCGCCCGAATTTGGAATGCAAGCCTGAACACGTGCATGTATTGTGTCACACAGGTGCCGAATGTCACTTTGTAGTATGGAGTCCCATGCTTGTTGTACTTGCTGTGTCAATACTGTGAGGTCAGTGCTGGCTGGGGATGACACCGAAGTTCTCATCCAATGATATCCCATACATGGTCAATGGGAGACAGATCTGGTGATCTCGCTGGCCAAGGTAATATGTCGACACTCTGTAGGACACTCTGCGTTACAACAGCGGCATGAGGTCGAGCGTTATCCTGTTGAAAATCTCCTCTTGAAAGCTTTTCTTGAATGGCAGCACTACAGGTTAAATTACCAGACTGACGTACACATTTGCAGTCAGTTTGTTTGAGAGACCCACGAGAGTGCTTCTGCTGTCATAGGAAATTGCTCCCCAGACCATTACTCCAGACTGTAGATCCAGTATGTTTAGGCCGCAGACAGTTTAGTTGCAGGCGTTCCGCTGGCCTCCTTCTGACCAGAAAACGGCCATTATTGGCACCAAGCTAGACCATGCTTTCATCAGAAAACACAACAGATCTCCACTTCATCCTCCAGTGAGCTCTGGCTTGACATCACTGGCGTCGCAAACTGCAATGACTTTGACTCAGTGGAATGCATGCCTTGCATCGAGCTGTCCTTGAAGTAACAGATTTCTAACAGTTCGTTGTGTCACTGTGGTACCAACTGCAGCTCGAATTTCTGTCGCAGACGCAATACGATGCATCACAGCCGTACACCGAATACGACGGTCTTCCCTCTCAGTAGTGCCACGTGGTCACCCGGAGCCTGGTCTTCTCTAGGCAGTACCATCCTTTGACTCCTGCTCCCAACAATCATGCACAGTGGATACATTCCGTCCAAGTCTTTCTGAAAAATCGCGGAAAAAAAATCCACTTTCTCGTAGCCCTACTTTACGACCTCTTACCAACTCGGGTAGTTGATGATAATCGCTTCTTCGTCTTCTTAAAAGCATTCATGATCAATCTCAACTCAATCCGTCAAATTTTATAGATAAATAATGCTCACGAACTTTACAGCACGCATTTAAAGCAAACCTGGTTTTAAAGTTTTGAGTGGCGCTACTAGCGCCAGACGTATGCGCGAAGCATGAAATTTAAATCAGTGTCGTCTTTCAGATGTATAAACACGCCTACAAAATTTCGTTTAGCTAACACAAGTCTTTATTGGTGTTGGGATTTTTTTCCGCTAGTGTATATATATATATATATATATATATATATATATATACCGGGTGTCCCAAAAATGACTGATAGATTTTAAAATTCTATAACTTGCAAACGGTGACAGCTATTTAAAAAATTTTTGCAGGAGGGTTATGTATAATGTCAGGAGTTTTTTTTTATCGTAATTTTTTATTTTAGTTCGCATCTCAAACAATAGGTGGCGCTGACGGCGATTGAAGGCCAGGTCGACGCTTCACTCAGCACTGATCACCTGGCCTTCAATCGCCATCAGCACCACCTATTGTTTGAGATGCGAACTAAAATAAAAAATTACGGTAAAAAAAACTCCTGACATAATACATTACCCTCCTGTAAAAAATTTTTAGATAGCTGTCACCGTTTGCAAGTTATTGAATTTTAAAATCCATCAGTCATTTTTGGGACACCCGGTATATATATATATATATATATATATATATACTACGTCTGACAATAAAGTTCGGTGAATAGTTCTGTAACATTAATGTAGATGAAATATTAACGAATGTTACCGTACCATCCTTCAAAATAGTCATCTTTCATTAATATGCACCGCTGAGATCTGCTATACATGTCCAGGAAAATTCGCAAGAAGTCTTCTTTTGGGATGGAGTTCAAAAGCTTCGTCACGTTTCGTTGGATGTCAGCAATATGGTCAAATCTTTTTCAAAGAGAGTTCGTTTCGTGAAAATTGGAAGAAATCTGGTGATTGAGATCTGGCGAGTACTGTGGATGTTCAATTTGCACCATCCCTCATGATTTTCTTTCGGTGTCTTGCAAAGCATAAAACCAAACTTTAAACTGATCTTTTGTTCGCTCATTTTCCTGTTCTCAGTTAAGAACCAACACACTGAACAAGCACTTAGTAAAGCACGTCTTACACAGAACATAAACAACTCTTAACTATACAACGGTGGGGGAAGAAGGTCAACACTTGCTCTGTGCTAATGCAGATTTTTGTTTCCCCAGTGTTGCCAGATCGGTCGTTCTGAATTCATTCACCGAACTTATATATATATATATATATATGGTACGTGAAATTTACATGAATTGAAAAGCTTAGTGGAAGAAGTTGAGTAATAAAAATTACATTTAGCGAGAATTAAAGTGGAAACTTTTTTATTATAAATTTTATTGATTTATTGTCTCACTCTTTTAGAAAAACGTAAATATTTTAAATGAATAAATAAAATAAATTCGATGTTTTTTAAAAAGTGTCTTGTATCTAAGAGACTAATTAAAATTTTAATATTTTAGTTTTACTATATTACAGATTACCTCTTAAAACTTTTACCTATGTAATTCAAACAACAAGAAGGGAAGAAATATGACAAAGTATGACATGAAACATCTTTCTTAAACTTTGAAACTTTGCAGAATAAAAGAAACAAGTCTTAAGCGTCATCCGTCATTAGAAACTTTGAAAATTAAAGTTTCATCTATTTCAGAACGTATTGGTTTTCTTTTTCAACTATTTAAGATATTCCTTTTTTAAGGGAACACAGTACCTTTGAAACGATCTCTTCAATTTTGAATAGTACTGTAATATATGTGGTGGCACAATACTTAATACTAAAAATTAAATAAATTATTTAAAAAATCTTACAGAACAGCCTATTTTACTATAATTTATTTTTTTTAATTATTGACTTTTTAAAATTTTCTACTATGTTTTTAAATATGAATTTTTTACTTCGATTTTTTTTAATTCATTAGAATATACTATGTAAAACTATGCATAGATTTTTAGATGTATGGTATTTTACATTTAATGTCATTTTTTATCTTTCGTGTACATTAAAAATGAAGAAAAATTAACAAACTCTCAATTTAATTATTAAAAAAAAAACTATAAATTTGAATGTTAAATCCATGCACAAAAATATAGACACCATGGAAAATGAGCAAAAAAAAAAAAAAAAAAAAAAAAAAAAAAAAAAAAATCAATCCTTTATCTAAATTAGCAAAAAGCCTTGGTATTTTTCGAACAAGCAAATTACAAAAAATATAAACAGGAAGAAAAATCAATTTAAATTTTACATTTGTATAGGTAATTGCGCTGGATCTATTAACGAAATTTACACTATCTCGCAATATAATAGTCGTATAGGTAAAAATAAGATGTCAAAATATTCACTATTAAAGAAGCTTTTAATTAATATTAAAAAACGGAAATCGATATTTTGACCAATTTCAAGGTACTCTGTCCACTTAATAACTACATCTTTAGGATGAAACAATAACTTCCAAAAGGCCATTATTAACATGCAAAACAGCTTTCTTTTCTTTTTTGTGGCCTCTTTAAAAACTGGAAAGAGTTCATCTAAAGGGCACTGTGGACGACAATTAATAGCCGGTTTTCTCGATTTCTTAGTATATTTTGTGAACTGTTTTGTCGTAAGATACAAAATTTTGTTCACAATCGCATGTATTTACAGAAAACACGTTTTAATGACGGGATCAAGTTTTTTTTTTTTTTTTTACTGAATGGAATGTTTCTCAAATTTGCTTAAAAAGCAGTAGAATTATTATACAAAATAATATCTCTGCTCGCTTAATAAAGAAATGAATGTTTTTTTTAATTAACTCTTTCGGTTCTGGTATCCGAATAACATAGAGATGAGATTTTCGTGTTTTAGTACACCAGTATTAGGTTACCAGTTAGAGGAAGTTAGGGTAGGTTACACCAGTTAGAGGAAGTATTATTACGTTTGATGGAAACAATTTTACGATTTAACAGGACAACAATTTCTCTAACACAATACAGGTGGGATAGAACCCGGCAATTTCATCCCTAGTAATAGAATATGTGAAATAAAAAAATTTCCAATCTGGAAAAATTTAATGTAAACGCGACTAAAATATACAATAACATCTTCTGAGTTTCCTACGATTCTAAAAAAAAATTCTTTATCTTTAATAACACCAGAAATCAATATATTTTCGAGATTTAAAAGTAAAATTTATAAAAACACAAGTTTTTTTTTTTTTTTTTTTTTTTTTTTGCCATTGATTTCCGAAAATGTTTCTTAGTAGAATATATATAAATAAAGTTATAGTAATAAATATAGTATATTAGTATAGTGGTATATTGCCATAACCAAACGTATATAGGCTATTTTATTTATGGGGAAAAGAAAAATATTTATTAACCCCTTGGGGACGAGCGACATGTATACATGCCGCAAAAAGACTTAAGAATCCTCGTTTATCTCCACCAGTAAAATTTTACTGTAAAATTTGCTTTTTTGAATTGAAGTATTTTCTCGGTTTAATGAGGCAAATATCTGTTTTTAAAAACCAGTGACAAGACATTAGAAATTTCGTAAAAGGCTCCCGTCGCGAAGAGGTTAATTTTGACATGGGATTTGAAAGGTTAAGAATATTATTTTAAATATTTATTTGAAAAAAATGGCATATTCACAATTTTAGAAGTTTACCTTAGTGGCTTAGCAGAGTAACACTTAACATATAAATAAATAAAATGCATTTATTATTTCTCAACTGGTCTAAATTAACGATTTTTCTCTTTAAAGATGATTGGTTATGTTTCAATAATTTATGTTTCAATAGAGAACAATTAAAAATTATATTTTTTAAATTGTATTTCAACTATTTTGGCATACTGAACGTAAACTTGCATGGAAATTACTTGAGTGTATTAAATTTCTTTAACCCCTTGGGGACGAGCGACACGTATACGTGCCGCAAAAAGGCTTAAGAATCCTTCTTTATTCCCACCAGTAAAATTTTACTGTAAATTTTGATTTATCTAATCGGTGCATTTCCTCGATTTAATAAGATACAAATTTGTGTTTTTAAAAACTGGTGACAAAACATCATAAAAATATCGTAAAAGGCTCTCGTCGCGAAGGGGTTAAGGGGGCTCAGGGGTTGATCAATACAGAAAAACATGTAAACAGAGCTTTCGCTTCGAGTCCATATAAAAACAGAAGTATTCAATGTAATTAATTTAAACTTTCTGATATTTTAAAGGTATGTTTGTAGTTTTATAAAATTATTAAAATGAAGTACTTCAATGTAATATAATAAGAAATATAGCAAAATTTATGTAACACAATTTTCGAAAAAAAATTATGTGTTATATCACCAACACCAAGATATCTTAGCGTTGAATTGACATAAGAACTTAATTTTTGCTTTAAAATAATCCGGAAACTTTACTCTATAGAATGAATTAAGGATATAACTCAAAAACAACATTGTTAAAAAAACTCTCAAATTTGAAAATTGAAAAAAATTTCTAAAAAATACAATTTTTTTTCATTAAAAATACTCAAAATATTAAACTATCTAAACGATATTAATTCATTCTATAGATAATGATGTTATACGCATACAAAAAAAAATTTAAGCCATTCCATCAAATAGTTTTTTATAATCTTGGTGTTATCAAAAATCAAGTTTTGAGAAAACACGACTTAAAGTTGAAATTATATGGGTGCGGCTATGGAAGTGTTGATACATAAATGCCTATAACTCCGTTAAAAATGCAAATACTTTTATGCAGCTTTTTGCATTGAGTTAAGAATTAATTGAATAATCAAACTAGATAAAAAAAAATCGATTATTTGAAAAGTTTTGAACCCCTGAGCCCCCTTAAGTTGATTTCAATTTAGGTATGTTGAATGACATTATATGACAAATAGTACATACAATTATAAAGAACTTCCTGCGAAACAAAACGGTATGCTTCTTTTTTTTCTTCTGTTTTTCTCGAACAGAACTGAAATTATACATTGACATTTGATTTATTTATTTATTCGTGTACAGTACTTTGGATAATGTAAAAATCTACAACTTTATAATAGTAATTATTTTGACATTAATAGTCATGAAAAAATAACTGCTTTTGAAATTCAATTCAAAATACATGAAAGCTTACTCTGTCCTTGAAGTATCTAATACTTGGCGCAATAAATCACGAACTTTTATTACCTGACATTACGTTCCAATTAAGGTGCGGGAGATTGTATCGCTATGCCTGAAAGAGATACATATATTGTTTTATTTTATGACACTTTGCCAGTAATAATATGACCTGGCATTATCATACCTGATCAAAATTGAGTAATCCGGCGTACTTGCAAGAGTTAACGATTCATATAATTAGATTAACCCTTGAATGCTCCTTGGCTTTTTTATACGTTTTTTAGAACTTTCCAACAAAGTTAAAAGATGCTTGTGCATTCGGTTTGTCTGTCTGTCCGTCCACACTCTAACTCCCGCAAATATACTCGGATTTTCATGCAGTTTATAAAGCTTATTTAGGGTCCCAAAAGCAAGTTTCATATTGCATAAGTACGCATTGCAGTATATACGATTCATTTACGGGGACACTCAAAAGAATTCGATTACATTATAGTATATAGGGAAAATTGTTTGGAGAGTATTTTAGTAACGTCACGCTATTTTAACTGTATTGAAACTGATATAAATCACTGGATTTCACTATTATCCGGTTAAAACAGAGCATTCATAGCATTTTTTATTAATTTATAGGGACACACAATAGAAATTGATTACTGTACTCTCTTTACGTAATAATTGCTGGAGAGTACGTTTTAAAATTCGTTATGCGCTTCTAAATTTAATTAGTTTTTTATATATTACTCTTTATATATAAATTCTATATACATCATATACAGGGCTGCACAAAAGTATTCCCATACCATTCTCCTTATTGGAGGAAATTGCTGAAGGGGAATTTTCAACTGAAATACGTGTATCTCTTAAATTAACTAAATTTTTGAATCCATGTTGTTAATAGATACAAATCTCTATATCATATACAGGGCTGCTAAAAGCTTCAGATAATTTTCCGATTGTAGATGAGAACAGCTGAAATTCGGTTTTGAAATGCGTTATACATTTCCTTATGGTGAAATGAGACGTAATATTTTATTTTTTTTAAATTGTGCAGTTTTATTATCTTATTCAGAATGTGTTGGAAAGTGCTTCATAATCTATGCTTGACGCATAATTTCTTGTCTATTGTTGAAATTGCTTTTAAAATTCCATTTTAATTTGGGATAATCAGGTATAATTATATTAGCAGAATCAGGGTCGTAATTGTGATTTTTTTTTTCAGTCATGCAAGTGTTTATGACGCTCTCTCCCCCTCCTTTTTAAAATAAATTAATAAAGAGAAATTTTTTATCCATTCGTTTAGTTTTTATTTTAAATACGAAATAACTGTTAGAAAATATATTGATCTTAATATTTTAAATTGATTTCTTTTGAAATAGACCTATTGCAATGATCGAATTTTTATATCGATATGACAAATCTTCTCATCGCGGTAATATTTGAAATAATAGACCAATTCATATATAATTGGGACAGGTTATTAAGTATGTAGATCGTATATTTGTTTACAGAGGCATACAAAAGCAAAATTTGTCATCACGGTAATGTCCGAAATATTAAACCAATTCAAACCTAATTTAGACTGCGTGTTGATTTTGCAAATATCTTGCATGAATTCATTAATCGAGTGTTGTTCTGATGCCCTAATGTGGTCACTTAATGAAAAAACCGGCCTTTTCACAAAGCAAAGAGTTATAATATTAATAAATACAATATACATTTTCTTTTCCGATTCCATGATATTTTTGCTTGAGCAGAATTGTTACAGGAAAATTTCACTTTGGAAATGAACTAAATCGGTACAGTTTCAACTTAAAAAAATGTCAATCAAAATTACTTAGATTTTTTTAAAGGAAATTATGAAAATTATTTGTAATCTAATTTAAATGGCATTTCAGCAATAAACTTTGTGCTAATTTTAAGCGGTTTAGAAATTTAACTTTAAGCAATAATACAAATGTTCCATGTTAACTAATTTCTTTTCGAATCTTTTTTCAGATTTCTCAAGTTTTTTGGCGTCTTTTTATGTGAAAAATTGGGTTATGTGTTTTAAAAATCAAAGATAAATTCAAGAACTAGAAACTATCATGTACAATAATAAGACTCAAAATTCAATCACTTTCTCGACTCAAGGTTCAAGAATGGTTAAAGAATTAAAAAAAAAAAAAATTATATTAAAACGAACACACAAACATCTGTTTATGAATCAAGTGCAATTAACCATTCATTTTGAACTATTTGGAATTTTAGTGGAGCATTTTGAAATATAGTTTCATTATGTATTTTACAATGATGCTAAAATAAACGCATACTTTCATTATTCCAGTTTCATTCATTTATTCAAAACATGCTGCTATGGAAGATAACACTTACTTTATGCCCGACACAGTTTACAAAACTTTGAAACTAAACGTTAAAAATCTTAATATGAACAATCAAATTATCCTTAACAGCCTACTCTAGAGAATCGAAGATACTCTTCTCAACATTCTTTTCACATTTCTCATTTGCATTTCAATATTTTCCACTTTTTTAAGACGTTCGCTGTTGCTCACGCGATATAGCGCGTGATATGGTGCCAACGTTAAGAGGCCACTCACGCGCCAGCGCGTGATGTGGGGTGTTGTCCAATAGTCAGTCACGCGCTGGCGTGGGAAAATCTTTCACTGATTCTTTGTTATAAAAAGTAAATCGGCTTCTGGGAAAAACCCACTTCTACAGTGCGGCATTAACTATCATCACATCTTCATGTAAGCGGCAGCGAACGTGTTAAATAGTATATCTGTAGTTAATTTATAAGTGGGTTATCTTCGTACCTTTTTTTTTATTTTGATTCCAGTTTCTTTTCTAAACTTTCATTTCCAAAAGTGTCATCAGAAAAGAATAGGGCAACCAAAATCGAAGAAGTAACAAGATACTCGGCAAGACATTGACCTGAATTATCGTATGCAATAAAATTAGTTCGAAATATAAAAATTCAAAGGAAACATGTAAAAAGAATCCTGTGATTGGTTTAAAATTAGTTTACCAGCGTCTTCGTGTTACCTGCATATTTGGCGCTATACATTCGCTACCACATGTTTTAGTCTAAGAAAAATTTCAAAAAGAGTCTTTTCATCCCCTTAATGAAATGTACCTCTAGGACGCATTTTTAAAGATGCTGACAAACCAAAAATATGCTTATAAAGCTGATGCCTTCTTCAGTTGTTGCAATTAGTTTTTAAAAATGTGAATTTTAACCCTTTCAAATACACCATAAAACTTCGTATAGTCACTTCGCGACTCATGGAATGGATATTTTTAATTCGCTAAAATTTACAAAACATCCATATTTTAACACAATCTTTTTAGAACATCTCAATAGACCAGATTTACAACACCTGCAAAAATTTCAAAATGTTTGGATGGTTAGAAACATGTTTTACAAAATTAAATGTGTCAAAACTTCCACAAATAAATTAGAAACACAAGGATTTCGATTAAAAATTTTCTTTATCAAATGTACAAATTTTTTAATGAAATTTGATGAAATGCTTGGTTTTTGTTATATTTATGATACATTAAAATATCAAAGAATTAGGACAACAAAAATCATCTATTATGTTATGCAAATAAAACCGACGCAGAAAAAAAAAAAGAAAAGAAACTATTTGCACGTCTATATGAAATCTTAGTTTAGAAGCTTATTTTGCCTTGTGGGAAAGGTCTCTGGTTTGAATCTCGATACACCGTTAAAAATTTGAAACTTTTGCTGCATCATCATTCCACCATTTTTATAGAATATCTCTCTTTTGACCTCTGTTTTAAGAATGCTGCATAATACAGTGAAGTAATCGTTTGCTTTAAAAGCGGGGGAATGACGATGCAGCAAAAGTTTCAAATTTTTATTAGTGTAGGATTAAGCTGAAATATGAATTAAAATAAATACCGTAAACTTTTGCAAGTTTAAGAATTTCATTCTACTTTTACGGGTATCGAAATACAAAAACTTCCGCATTTCTAAATTAATATTTAAATAAATAAATATATGCAGTACATATTGTTCTTTAAAACAATTGAAATATTAAAAGGAAAAAACTACATATAAATAAATGGAATTATATATATACACTATATGGCCAAAGGTGGCCGGCCTCTTGTAATTTTAGACATTTTGTTAAATATCTAGAAAAATGCACGAGGAATTATCCTGAAATTTTAAGTGTGTAAACAGAATAGTACAGGTCATACATTTCCGCGAAGTTTTTTTCCAAAACTCCATAGGGTTGAACGAATTGAAAAAGAATGAAAATCTTTTGGATAACCCTGTCAAAACTAATGTAGCAAAAGCGTTCAAACTGTAGATTATGATTAAGTGGCTTATTGTAATAAACTGTGTTCATTTTTATGTGGATAGCATGTATACGCGTAAAAAAAAATTAAGATTTATATAAAAACAGACCCAAATATTTCCAAGTTTTTTGCATTTAATTTGCAGAGTTCTTAATATAAAATAACGTTCTTTTCCGAATATGTGAAAACAATATTGTACACAATACCCTGTAATCAGAATTTTAAAAAATGAAAATTGTACGAAAAATTAGCAGGTTTACTAAATAATTTTTCATTGCACATGCGTAAAAGCTATCAAAATTCAATTTGCATATTGCGTTAGCTGTATAGTGTATATGTATATATATATATATATATATATATATATATATATATATATGTATAAATTAATTACATTTTATAAATATCATTGTTCAACGTATTTAATTTTTAAAAAATTGTATTTTTTGAAACAATTTTAAGGGTTTCTAATTACTCTGAACTTTAAAACAATTGAATTATTTGAGAAAAAATTAAACATAAATAAAATGAATAATTATAATTTAAAAAAAAAAACTACTTTTTATATTGTGCAATCGATTTATTTATTTATTTTCAATTTTAAGGATTTTCTTATTTAGCAATAAAAGCAATTTTTTCACGTATAAAAACCCTCGCTAGTTGGTACCCCCCCCCCCCAATATATATAATAAATATATATATATATATATATGTTTAAAGATAAAATTACAAATATGGCCATACAAAGAGTGTGTGTATTACGGTAATATAGTGGCGGACAAAAAAACTGCATCACCTGTGTAAAAATGGAAAGGTGTGCAAATATCATGTTTTATGTTTGTGTGCTGTTTGAAGATGAGGTGATGTTATTACATTAAAATATACTTGTTGTATTAATTTGCCATAAAAAATAGTTTCTTGACATGTATAAGCTAATAACTTCTAAAACGGAAAAATGCATTATTTTTTTTTTTTTTTTAACTACACATAAATGAATCGAATTATTTAAAAAATAAAATAAAATAAAATAAAATAAAGTAAAAAATACTATATTTTAAAAATTTCATTGTTCAACGTATTTAATTAAAAGAAACTGTATACCTTTTTTTACACTTTTAAGGGTTTCTAATTATTCTCAATTTTAAAACAATTGAATTATTTAAGAAAAAATTACTGTGTAAAAATGAATTTAATAAAAATGAATAATAATTTTAAAAAAAATGTAATTTAACAAATTACAACGATTATTTGGAAAAGGATATTTTCAAAGACTCAAATTTTAAAGACTTATAAATAAATTCTATGTTTAAGTTAGTAAAAATAATAAACATCATTTTTAGGATGATTATAACGAGTCATATATTACGTACGCCGTGCATTAAACATTAATATTCCTAGACCAATGATAAAAAACAATAGATTAAAGATAGACAATGCCAAATGAAGTTTAATGTGCCCAACTTTTCTTTTCAGTACCCAATTATGTTCATTATAAATAGAAAAGATAAGATTAAAAAAAAGAATTATGCAGAATAGCAAAATTTGACATTTTTAAGCTTAATAAATGTACACACCTTGTGTCTGTCATGCTGTTTTAGATATGTGGCCCTTTATAAAATATTGTTACAATCTAATATTACATAAACATTTCAAAATGAGACCGCAACTTTCCTTGAACCTTGGAATTCATAAACCAAGTTCTGGTTTAAAAAAAAAAAGGGATGAATCATGAATATTAAGAAATAAAAAATATGAAGATTGTAGATAAGGAAGAGTTTTTGTTGTTCTTCCGATAGTTGGCAAAAAACTATTCATTCCCAATAGAAAACCCGAACCATTTAAAGGTCACAAATTGCTTTAAGTGAAAAGAAATAGTTGCAAATCCTGTATGTAGTATTGTGTGAAAACACAAGATTTGTTCTTTTTTTCCTATTATTTTTCATCGTTACCTATTTATTTATTTCACTTTATTGGATAGGGAAAAAAGTGTAACAGATTTATGATAAAAATTTGTACATGCTAATTTTGTTTATACTGTTTTATTTTCTTTATTGTTTTTTATGTAAGCGCATCTTAAATGATCTGCTAAATATCCTTTACTATTCTAAATAAAAAATTCAATTTCCAAAGCATTTTTCTTGATTTTTTTTTTCAAAATATGTTTCAAGTTTTCTATAATCATTAAATAATCTTTGAATAATTTCCTCTATTGAAATCAATAAAAATATATACTTACAGTGGTTTTGTAGAATATTTACAACTGGACTTTAACCGGTTTTTTTAATAACATTTCTACAACCTAAGTATAAATACAATGATCTTACATATAATTATAGATAATTTTCAGAACTGAAACTTTTTTCTGCACGTTTTACAACATCAAGAAAAGTTAATCATTTTAATTGAAGAAGGAATTATCTATTTTTAGGCATTCTAATGTAACTACTGTGAAGCGGTTTGTGGAGACCATAAGATCGAGAGATGAATAAAAATCATGATTAACTTATAGAATGTTGTTTTTGTATTAAACTTTTTGTACAAGATTATTATAATTAACATTCACTTATTTAAAAGTTTTTGGTGATAGTGCTAAAATTCCAAACGAAAAAAAAAAAAAAAAAAAAAAAATTGGAAGTGTAAGCAGTTAAACTATAAAAAATGAAAAAAATCCGCGATCTGTGAGATCGGTAACACTAGTTGAAGGTTAATAGAAGTTTGTTTTGTACAGAGAAAAATGTTTTTGAAAAATGTCAAAGTAAAGTATTCAAAAATTATTCTAAACTGCAATATTGACTACCGATGTGCTAAATGAGTTTTATAGTAAGTTTTTTAATGTTAATTTAAAATACAGTTAGAGAATAAGGAGTTGATGAAACAAACGACTGCCTATTCAAGGAAAGAAAGAATTTTACTAGGGATCGGTCAGTTAAATCATAATACCATAACAGACCAATAATCCGTCAGTATTCGACTTATTCTAAATATTAACCTGCCAGTGCAGGGATTGGAAAAATCATCTCCAGTTTCATTCTCTGCTTCCATATTATGGATATTATGAGCAGAGTTCGGATCTGATCAGCGTCGGAATCATCGTTTTCAGAAGAGATCGACCGAAAAATCGGTTTCCTTTTCGGCGAAGATGCTACGGAAAATTCGGCCAGCCCGAAACTACTTGTGTTTCAAAAATATCGTTTCTTCCTTCGAAAATTTTAAACATTACTCATCTATTATACTGCGCATAATGTGTTAGCTAAATGCATAAAGTAACTTTAGTGAATGTCTCAAAAAAATAGCTTGAAAATTCTGAAAATCACCGTCGATAGAGTAAGATTTAAATCCGTTGTTCCCAAAACTAATCAAAAAGATGAAAAGCTGTATCCAAATATAGTAATATGTGCAATATTGTGTGTGCTATATTGACACTAATTAGTGGATATACGGATACAGCCCCTCATCTTTTTGCTTCATTTTGGGAACAACGAGTTTTGAGCTTATTATATCGGAGATAATTTTCAGCATTTTAAAGCAAAATTAATTACTACTCTATAACTGTAAATTTTAGCTTAAAATACAATGTACACATATATATGTGTTATATATATATGTATACATATATATATATACATTGTATGTTAAGCATATATATATATACATTATATATATGCTTATATATTTATTATACATATATATACAGGGAGAGGGAGAGGGAGAGAGAGAAAATACAACGTAGCAATCGTTGTTTTGAGTCAGTTTTCAAACAATACGTAATTACTGACGTCACACTGAAAACGAATGATAAAATAATGAAATTCGGCGAGGATTTCATTAAAATTATTTATTAAATTAATTTTAATGAAATGAATTAAATAATTAAATAATTAAATTATTAAAATTAAATTAAATTATTTTCGGCCGAAAATAGGCCTAGTGATGTCAGCTTTTTAATATTATCATTTTTATTTTTTTTACGAAATTCGTTACATTTAAAAGTTTTTTTTTTTTATTTGAATAGGAAATCCAAATACCGCTGTTAATAAAGAATAAAGTAAAAAAGTTGAAAAATGGGTAGACACAAATTATCAGACTTGGGAAAAACCGAATCCAAAGAAAGACGTCGAATGAAATATCCTCTTTTAAAGCAAAAAAAAAGAGGTCTGGTTTTCGAGCCCACCAAATACGAAATCTACAACGATCACGAAAAAGAAAACAATCTAATGTTGAACCGACAGATTGTAAAACAAAAAATAAAATAAAATAAAATAAATAAAAATAATATTTATTTATTATAATTATTTTAATACAGAATTTATTTATAAGTCTTAAATCTTAGTCTTTGAAAAAATCCCTCTCCAAATGGTTGCTGTATTTTATTAAATTAATTTTTTTTTTAATCTGACTTTTAGACAATAATCGAAATTAAAGAAAATTTAGATAAAATTTTTAAATTTAGAAAAGACATCGCCTTCCCATTTTGCGTTTGTCTTTTTTTTTAATCTGCCGTTTTGAATAAAGACCGAAAGCCAACAAATAAATTCGAAATTCATGAAACAACACGTCACACCAATGAACTCCATAATAGTTTGGAGAGCTAACTCACCGGTCTGCTTTCTGCCCCAACCGCATCACAATTTCAGTGCGCGGAAGTGATGAATCCTGAGCTTTTCTTAATCTTAAAAATATTTTTCCAAACGTTTCCGCATATATATATATATATATATTCAATTTTGGTTACTTCTACACCTTTTAGGCATTTTTATTTATTTATTTATTTATTTTTATTTATTTATTTATTTATTTATTTATTTTTTGTTTTAAGTTTACCTTTTTTTAAAAATCTATATATTTTTTTCTTAATTAAAAAGATACATATATCAGTCAAAATTGTAGTAACTTCATCATATTTCTAAAATAAAATCCAATTTGGAAATATCCAATCCATATGGATAATCCAATCCATATGGATTGGATATATATGAAAGAAAATCGATGTTTTGCTAGAAATGTTTTTCACGGAAAAGCTTTGGCATTGTATTGATGGGCGGATTTCAATGTATGAGAATCGCCAGTTGTCCTTCCATACTATTGTGGAACCCAGTGTGTTGTGGAACACATGACATTTTTATCGGAAACTGTATTTAATTTAACTGAATACTTAGGCAAAAGTTGAAATGCACTTTTCTCATACAACATCCTAAAACAGGAATTATCTACAACTTAATCACTGGCTACAGATCTATCAGTAATTTTGAAGATAAATATTTGATTTGTTTAGTTACAGCATTTGCATTAGTTTCTGATATTCGGTAATTGCGGTTTCTCTAAAAAATTTCTGGTACCTATGCGACCCTCGGTTGAGCTGTTGGAAACTCTTGTCTTAGTTGAAACTTTTACAAGTAATAAAAAATATATTACTTTAATAACACTGTGGCTAAATTGTTCTCATTTTGGTGAGAAGTGGCTTGTAAGAATGAAAGTGATGAGTTCTCCTGTCTTGGTCTGATAATAATGCCTAATTCATTAACCATAATTAGAGGTCTGCAGCTTTTTTGCTGGAAATAGTTTATCACCATAAATTCCGAAATGTAATATTTGCAAAGTCCCGACTATCCTCACAGTCTATATTGATTGATTTCGAAGTGGTTTTGAGATTGTTTAAAAGGACGTGCAACATGCAAAATGTTGCACAGTTGATATCTGTATTTTTAACTTAATTTTTCAATCTAAAGTGATATACTGGTACGTTTATTCTATATGCACAAATTATTTTTACTCGCAATACATTTACAACAAATTATTTTAGTAATTTATGAAAAATTGTTATCATTCATACTATAAGAAATGCATTAGTTCAAATGTATAGCAGCAAATTACTTCACTCATGCTGTAAAAATTGTCTTTACAAATATTACATTTGCATCAACGCATTAATTTACACAGAGAAAGTAAAGTTCGTGTAAGGACGTTTCTCGTTTTACTTTCAAATTCTTCTCACTTTAGCTGTCATTGTGAAGGATAATCCGAAGGAGACCTCGATTAGATCACAAATCTTGTCTGACAAAATCGAAAGAAGAAATAAATATAGTAGGTCATCCACCAACTACTTTAACTTCTGACCTGGAGCAGAAATTCAACCTTGATATAATATATATTTCCTTTACTTTTTCATTGAAAACATATAGCTAAACATGAATAGCTTTGTATTGAGAAAATTTAAAATACTAATGATTACACAGCGGATTATATGCAAAGGTACATCTGTATATACAATTGCATGCTTTTTATGATTAAAGCATTTAAATTCATAAAATGCCATAGAATTGCATATTTTTAATTTTTAAGCTTCACCATGATCGGTTTGGTTTTACCCATTTAAGGTCAATGTCAGAAAAAATTGAAAAATTCTTTTTCCTCTTTGTAACTTTTTATTTGACATGTCTATATTTGCGATTTTGGTGAATTATAGTCAGTGTAGTTAGGATTAGAGAACAGAGCCGTTTACGATTTCAAACCTTCATTTATTTATTAGTACCATGAAATGCTAATGTATATATTTAATCATCTATATTTCTCTGTATTTTTATATAGCCGCTGTAGAATTTAGAATGCTAGAGGTTAATGTTTTGCAAAATAAACAAACTAAAAATAGTTTTTGAAAATCATTCTGTCTAACTCTGAAAAATACTCTCATTTGTTGCATATCTGTATATCGAGTACTGTAGTAAAGTTTATGAAGACATTTTTCTCGTTTTTCTTAACCTGCTCATCCTGAGGCAAATGTTACGAGGGAATACAATAACCTGTTTAAAGTTACTATAAAGCATCCCCAAACATGTATCAGCCTATATATAAATGTTTGTAATATGCGCGCATTTATTAAAAATGTCTAGAAGTAATTTTTAAAATTCTAGAAGAATTTTAATTCATTTAAAGGTAGTTCTTTTGTGTCTCTCACAGGCGACATCAGGAATGAGCATCTGAGCATCATAAATTAAATACATAAAAGAAAAAAATAATTCAAAAGCATGGGTCATGTATCACACTCCTCCCCCACCTCCCCGGACCCTAAACTATTACTAAAATGTATCTAACTCCTTAATATTTTTTTTACAGCACTGTATCCAAATAACACTTTTGATAAACCCTATTTTTCTTCGATTTTCTGCGGTAAAGAAAAGCTAAATTATAGATATTGTCAGAAAAATATCTGTATCATAAAAACATATTTTAATTTTTTTATTTAATCCATCACAAAAGTGAAATATAGTCTTTTCTGACCACACGGTTTATTTACATACTTTTTTCACTTCAGTTATTAACAAACTGATAACTAAGAAAGATTTTAAAGCGAAAAAAAATTAAAATTCATTTTTTGAACATAAAATTTGATGATATGTGGGGACAGAATAAGCACATTTTTTGACAATTTCTTGGGGGTTTTTTATTCTACTATTTTATTCTTTTTACACGGCAAAGACAATGAAAAAAGGAAATAATTATATATTTATATTTATTTTTTTATTACTAATGGACTCTACAAATGAATCTTAACACACAGAAGAATTATTTACGTTTTCATTTTTGTACATTTCGTACATTTTTGCTGCAACCCATTTTAATACGACACATATCTCGTTAGAAAGCGTTATAAGAAATAAATTGCTATTTTGTTTAGTTCTGCTATCTGTTAGGCTCTTTTCGCACCAATTTCTTTATTTCTATGAAACAATATGAAAGTGTGACAAAATTTAGCCTTTCATCAAGACGGCCGATTTACTCTTAGATTCCTTCATCATGCTGTCAGGAGTTGTTATACCGTTCCTTGTGGACATTCCCAACCTAATACGTTAAACCTATAGATGTGTTTTTTTTTTTTTTTTTTTTTTTTTCCAACTGTCTCATTACAGTTAAATATTTTTAAATGATTCCTTTTGCATAGAGTATGTGAAGTCAAAGTCTAGGGATGTACTTTTGTACACTTTCCCGATTTTGTTGGCAGTTTCATTCTAAGGACACTTTCAATGTTGAAAAAAGCTAGCCATGTTTTCCCGAAATTAAAAGTATCCTCATAATTAAATAAAATCAAAAAGGTGCAATTTTATGCATATACGCAATGAGAATCATTTAAAAATATATAAATGCAATCAAGAAATTTGTAAGTAACGCATCCATTGGTTTAACGCTAGGTTGCGAACGTGATCGCGTGATTAGTTTAGTGGATCAAAGAAACAAGAAAAAAGTAATTTCATTTAGCATAACGGAAGTTTCCTTTCTTAAGATTTTAAAAAAGAAGGGTAGAGATTTATTTATTTTATTTTATTTTATTTTATTTTATTTTTTATTTATTTTTTTTATTATTTTATTTTTTTTATTTATTTATTATTTTTTTTATTTTATTTTATTTTATTTTATTTTATTTTATTTTATTTTTTTTTTGTCGAAAATTGGTAATTTTAGATGAAAAGAAACGCACCCTGTTTTTAAATCCATATTCAAGTTGTCTTATTTAACCCTTTCCGGGGCAGTGTCACCACTCCGGCAACACATAATTTTAATTCCAAACTTACTAACGGCACCAATAATATTTTAGTAAAATTTTACTTTTATAATGACAGTTTAAATCAGGGAATTCTTAATTTCTAAAAAAGTCTTTTGTAAATTCCAGTGTCAGTCAACAATTTCTCATTTTACGAACAGAATTTGTTTGCGCCGGAAAGGGTTAAACTGACAGTACGTAATATTCTGTAGCACGATCTAACTGTTGAACTAAAGAATTTTTTTTGGAATGATTATATTAGAACAATCAAAATATTTCGTTAAGCTGCTATTAGATTCACGGACTTTTAGGCGAGACAAACTTTTCAGCAGATTTTAACTCCAACATTTTCCCGTTCAAAGGGGGATAAGGGTTATAATAGTCTTTCAAAAAGTCGGAGGAAAAGCCGGAAAACCAGTTTCTACTCGTGCCAGGCGTTAATATTTATCGCCTACTCGTATCAATTAATTATCTCTGATTCGTTGAAACGTTCGATGTTGGATGAAAAATCTGGGCTGGCCTAGACTTTTTTGCGACTGCCGAAAAATAATGTCTTATAGCGGAGAAGAATAAGAATATCTAATAGCGGCTTAAAGCCGCTATTAGATTCACCAACATTCTATAGAAAATTTAATAGAAAAAAAAAGTGACACATGTCCTTCAAGAGTGACTTTTAAAACTTTTTTTCAGCATCGTTCGTCCCCCGTCTTCTTTAATCTTCCTGCAAAATTTGACTCAATTCCTGAAATTAGATCGCGCTGCAGAGCACACTGAGCATTGTCAGTTTAATTATGGCCACTTTGCATTTACTATACTTAACCATATACATAAGGCCAATGGAACACTGTTACCAGTTTTTATCTAGACACCGAAATCAAACAGAATCAGGCATGACCAATACTTGAAAAAACACCGTACTCCATTTTTGGCTAGGAAATAAAATTTTGGTGAAAATTTTTAGGTCAAATCAGTCTTCCAACTTTGGGGTGCCCGTCAAATTATCTCGTCATCGTACTTTTCCCTTAATGTCTTCGGAGGCATGTCCTATTGCTATGAATGGCCAGGAGACATTGGTAACACAAACACAAATTTATTCACCATTTTTAACTAAAATTGTTGAAAGTTAAAAACTTTCTGGAGCACTCAAGACTTTGCAGTATTAAGTGATGTTATAAATCTAAACACAATGATATTACCATGTATAATTCCAGTATGTTTGCAGTTCCTCATACGCTTACACAAAACAGTACTATTCCGATTCTTCAATTATCTAAAATTCCAAGTTTCATAAATCTTTCAATGTTCTTTAAAGCTGTGAATTTTTTTTTTATTATTTGTCATACTCTTCTGTAAAATTATTTTAATTAAATTTAATTTATAAAGCCATATAAAAATTTAAATTTTAAACTGTTTACAGCGTGTATTTATTATCTCAAATAACGCAGAAAAAAAATATCTACATCAATTTAAGACATTTTCTGAATGCAAGCGAAATCATCTATGGCTAATGTAATTAGCTGGCAGACAGCGATAACAGTTGGTGTGCTAGTTATTTTGTATGCGAAACTAATTTTCATACTTCGATTTCTTACTACTGTACTATTTGGGAAAACTGTAATAACTAAATATTTCAAACTACACTTGTAAAAATTTTACAAAATCCGTATCACAATCGATTTATCTTCTGAATTTTAACAGACTATATCTTTCTAAATGTTAGTTGAGATTTAGCGCAGGACTTCTAACGTATTTTTAAAAATTAAGGAATAATACTTTTGAAAGTGACATTTTTATTAATGCATAATTTGGGGCATAAAGAATTAACTCAAATTTCAATGTTATTTAAATACATGACTAAACGTGCATATTCCGCAAAGTAAATTATTTTCAGCTACTAATTAACTATTTTTTCATTTCTGTGAATTAAAATAGAGATTCTTATTTTATAATTTTCTAACAGAGTAAATAGTGACTCTAATTCCTTATTCAAAGTTATCACTCAAGTTTTTTTTTTTTTTTTTTTTTTTTTTTTTGCACGGAGAAATGGTGTAAGACTCATGCAGTTACATCCTCCTACTTTTTAATTTATTCGTTAGCAATACGCCTCAATTCCCACACACTTAATTATGAGATCCACGCAAAAGAGAGCTTTATCTTTAGCAGGCGTAAGGTCACAAGTAAGGCTGTTATCAAAATTTTCACTTTCACCACTTTCAGATGTTGTAATTCAGCTTCCAAAGTATAGAACTTTTTTTTTCATGAACATGTTACTGCTTACTGAAGATTGCTTGCGCACAGGTGTGAGGAGAGGCTCAGTGAATTTGAGATCCCCCTTTCAAAATCAGTTTTTTTCTGATCACAAGCTGATTCTGCCGCTTTCCATAGATTTACGTAAGGTCATCTCAGTTTAACCTATTGTGGAACCAACATATAACCAAAATAGGCTGAAAAACAGTCTAGAACGGTCTAATACACGAGCCTGTCTCTTTCCTTTACTGCGGTTGACATTTTGAAAAAAAAAATTATCAATACTTTGCCATATATTTGGCGAAAGTGCATTTTCATTTTTATATAATTACAGCGTTAGAAAAAAATTAATACTTGATAAAAAAAAAAAAAAAAAAAAAAAAAAAAAAAAAAAAAAAAAAACTGATAAAAAAAATTGACTGATACAGTTTCCGTATTTTTAGAACAAATATTTCGGTGAAATAATTTCGTGAATGTATTGGAAATTAATGAATACGGATTTTAAAATATATTTGACAAATTATAGTGATAAAAGTCACGTTAATTTGTCGTTTTTACTCTTAAAAGAATTTCTGTATTTTTCCAGTACAATTTCCATATTTTTGCGGATTTTATTCTTTTGAAGTGTAATAAAATAAATTCTACAGCTTTAGAGAACAGGAAAATTTAACCTTATCTGACAAATATATTCTTAAATACATACATTTTTATAGATTCACAAAATCACTTTCATCAAAAAACAAATTCTGTAAAAATTCAAAAATTGTACTAACATTTAACTTTTTTTTTTTTTTTTTTTTTACAGTGATAGTAATGAAAATAACATGTCGCAATGTTTTTTCAAATGCATTTTGCTCAGGAAAAAATTTCGGCAACCTTAAAATGTCCCATGCAATTTAATTTTTATTCAAAATTCTTAAGGGGATGGTGGACGTTTAAAAAAAAATTTTTTTTTCATCATAGCAATGTGAAATTTTGTGCATTTCACCAAAAGCATATAGAACTCCTTCAAAATAATTTCCAATCTTATTAAAGTTTTTAAAAGTTTTAAATTTTTTAACGAAATTTTAAAATGCTCCTCGTTTTTTAATCTTTGAGATATTTTCTTGTTTGAGATATTTTCTTCCTAGTACTTGATGGAAATCATTTACAATTCACAACTAGGTTCAAACGATGGTATGCCCAGTATTTATTTTATTTATGAAAAACAAAGATTCTATAACGATATTTATAAGAATTATTAGATTTCAAGAAAGTATTTTATCTTGTTCTGGTTGATTTCGGATAAAATTTTCGGGTTTTGCTACGTACAATCCGACACATTCAGGATTATAATTTTTATCAGATTTTCGAAAAGAAATTTTCCCATTAAAAAACGCACTGTACTGTTTGTTCACGTTCACATCATATTGTTAAATCTGTTAAATTTTCTAGTTTTTTTTTTTTTTTTTTTTTTTTGCATTCAGAATTAGTTTTACCTTGATCCTGTCGAAAGGGTAACGAAATCTTTCCTTAAGAATAAAAAGTGTTATCGTCTTGTAGGAAAAATACACACACAGATTTAGAGGTCTGCACGGGCCAAAATTTCCAGGCCAGAGCCCGGCCCAAAAGTTAAAATTTCGGCCCGGGCCCGGCCCGAACGAAAGAAATATTGGCCCGGCCCGGCCCGAACGAAAAAAATATTGGCCCGACCTGGCCCGGCCCGAAAGTTACAATTTCGGCCCGAACTCGGCCCGGTCCGGAAAAAGTTTAAAATTTGGCCCAAACCCGGCCCGACTCGAGTGAATTTCTACAGAACATTGATCTTTACTCTTACGGAAGATTTCTGACCAAAAAAACTTATATTAGTCTCTTTTTTTCCATGTTTGCAATCTCCATTTATGCAGAAGTGCCATAGGCTGCGATATTTACGTTTTTAATGAACCTTTGCTTGTTGTATGTAAATGTTTCAGTTATCATTAATATTATTAATCATATTCCATGTAATGGAGACAAAAAAAAATCTAAGAAATGGTATATGGTAAAAGTAAAATTTCCTGATACAGAATCTCTTTAGAAGAAAATAAATAAATAAACAAATGCGTTCCCTTCTTAACAGATGTAAATATCTAATATATTTTTTCTCGCGTATTGTTGTATTCATTTTGCATGGATGAACAGTTTAAAAGAAACTTGCAGTTTTCAGTTTAAAAGAAAATTCTGTCATAACCATGTTTTTTTTTTTTAATATGTTTAATTCTATTTTAAAACGCCTAGTAATCTACGAAACTTTAAAAGGAATAAATTCTAATGTTTAGTTGTAGAATAATGACGGCTTAAAAGTATATGCCTTTTTTGCAAAAATTTTTGGACAAAGCCAAATTTTACTTATTTATGAAGAGTCGAGAAAAGGATTTTCCTATAGGAAGATTCAATAGGAACTGATTATTTTAGTCCGTAAAACTAGGAAGAATGAAATCAGTCTTGGCTTCGGAATAAAAAAGTTAGGCCCGGCCCGATACTCCAGCAAAAAAATTAAGGCCCGGCCCGAGTCTTCAGAAGTAAGGCCCGAGCCCGGCCCGTGCAGACCTCTACACATAGTAACACCTGCTATGATAAAAATTTTCTAAAATGGAATTTGTTTTCTATGTTGTGTTTTTCCTCTTTGTAAACAGACTATTCGAAAGTACTAATTAAAAACTTATGAAAAGAGAACATGTTTAAAACAGAATCAAGCTTTAAAAGAAATAAAATTCATGGCTATGACGAAATTAGTTCCAAAGATTTCCACTTGCTAATACGGAAAACTGTCTAAAACGCACATTTTTTTCCTTCACTTTTCTGCCTTCTGGCTCTTTTGATTTTGATACGATAAAAATATTTAAAATAACTCATACAGGTTTTTCTATTATTGCTGGTTTGTGCAATCCTCACAGACTTAAGCATTTAACTCAACTAATTGGATGTGCCAATCCCAAAACTTTCTTCTACCTCATACGTACATTCTAATATTTCAAAAATTAGTTACACATGTTAATGCTTTAATATTACTAATTCAATACTATACCAATTTAGATTTTGATTTTGAATTTTTCTTCAATCAACTAATCGGAGTAAAACCGAGTTAAAGTGGATCATGATATTTATTAAAATCAATAGTTTTCCCTTATTCTGTTGTCATCAGTAGTTTACAAATAGCCAGATTAAAAGGACGCGAAATTTCGTCTCTGCACAAGCCGAGGAACAATAGAACAATAGGCAGATGTTTTTCAAATCCAAAGTGGATCTGCTTGCCATACCTAAAAATAATCATACACAAAAAATTTAGTTCAGTCCTATGCATGATTTTATACACTTTTTGATGATATAATAAGGAAAATGACACAAATATCGCGATTATAGCGCCCCATTCCGGCGGATTTTTTCAAATTCATGGAGGGTCTGCTGACCATAGCTAAACATTTACACAAAAAGTTTGATTCAGTTCTATGCATAACTTTATACACTTTTCGATGGTACAATATTGAAAATTGCTATTACAATGCCCCCTTTTGGCGGAATGTTTCAAAATTATAGGAGGACTTACATGCTACAACCAAAAACATACACGAAAATTTTGGTTCACTTCTATGCATACCTTCATACACTTTTTGATGGTGCAATGACGACATACGGACAGACAGACATTTTGTAAAAACATGTTTTTGGAAACTCTGACCCCTAAAATGTGTAAATCCGTCAAAAACCGGAAGTCGAAAAAATTTCGATTACAATACTTTCTTCTATTGAAGATAGAGGAAAGTAAAAATGAATAGCGGTTGGTTTTTTATTTTAGTACAATAAAAATATTTAAAGTAACTCATATGGGCTTTTCTATTATGAAATTATTGCTGGT
Organism: Maratus speculifer; assembly: GCA_964019185.1. Classification (NCBI taxonomy): domain Eukaryota; kingdom Metazoa; phylum Arthropoda; class Arachnida; order Araneae; family Salticidae; genus Maratus; species Maratus speculifer. The sequence goes on from OZ025299.1 coordinate 213,604,563, forward strand.
TTGTGTAATTTTCACAGACTAAGTATTTATCTCGAAAATGAATAGCAGTAGCTCTTTTGATTTTAGTAGTATAAAAATAGATAAAGTAACCCATACACGCTTTTCTATTATGAAATTATTACTGGTTTGTACAATCCTCACTGACCCAGCTTTTATCTCGAAAATGAAAAAGTAAAAAAAAATTAATAATAAATAAAGTTTTCACATTAAAAAAGGCGGAAAAACATTCGGGAAAAATTTTTTTTTATTCAACACGTGAAATGCGAGATGTGATACATAACAAAACAAAAAAATCTTTCAGGTGCAACCAACAAAATTAAATAAATTGAACCGGAAGACTTTCCAGGGCTATTTTTCACTGTCTGTCTCCGCATCGTTAAAATACAATATAGTTCAAAGATAAAAAATAATATATAAATGTCATAAAAATGTCAATGGCGTGTGATAATTTCCATTCATGTGGAATCATCTCATATCACCAGTTGCGAATTCAATGTATCATAAATCAATTCTAAACCATTAAATTCATGATTCCATATACAGGGTGTCCCCTCTCAACGGTGGCCAATGGCTAATTTCTAAACCGTTGGTCATAGACATATAGTTCCAATTGCAAAAATGCTTTAAAAAAGGCAAAGAATTGTTTTTTAAGCGATTTTGGTCAAAAAAATTTTTTACTAGAAAATTACGAAAATTAAATTTTTATACGGTCCCCCGGTCCTATAAGTTATATTTAGTAAAATTTTTTCAACACTCTGGCAAGTAATACAGAAAAGGTCCCATTCATGTAACATTAAAATTGACCGAGTTATGAAACTTTAAATTTCATGACTTAAACCACTTTTCTATAGCTGAAAACGGATGAGTTCGACGGAGCTTTAAGGGAACGTACACTAAGTGCTTAAAGTATTATAAAGGGAGTTGATTTCCAACGCTGTTCAAAGGCTACTTCCTAAACTATTTGTCACAGACATATAGTTCCAATTACAAAATGTTTTAAATGAGCGATTTAACTGAAGGCGCTGTCACCGTATAAGTTTTACGGTAGTGTTAATTATAATTAATTAACTTCTAGATTGGTTATTAAAATAACTGAAGACATGAATTTCAAAATTCTCTTTATCGAAAAAATCAAATTTTGGGAAATAGCGAAAAAACTTTAAATGCATCTATTGGTTTTCATTATAAATTTTTAGATTGCATTGTCACAATAGTGGAGGTTTGTATAGACTGATAGAGAAATCAAAAAGCGAGAAGTCGAGTTTTGAAATTCATATCCTCAATTGTAATTTTACGTATTTTTTATTTTGTAAGCAAATGAAGCTGATTCTTTTCGTGATTTTATTTTAAAAAGGTATGTTATTTTGATAAGCTTTTATTTTATGCATAGTTTTCGTATGTAAATTTTCCTAGTTCAAAACTTATATTCAAATTTTAACTCACTTCCAAATATCTGATTGAGGTTCAGTTCCCATACTTATTTAAACCCGATGACAATATAATATTAATACGATTTTAGGTGCGTTCCATTTATTTATTTTATAGGACTACATCAAATTCTATTAGGTTGAGTAATCTAATAGAGCTTCAAATATGTATCATTTTGTAACGATTTGTGACTGTTGCTTTTCATAGTTTAATTTAACAAAATTTCTGTTATTTTTTTACTTATTTTTTTAGCACAAATCGCATATTTTACTTTAACATGTAAATGTCAACAAAAATTCCGAAACAACATTGTAATAAAAATTTTACTTTCAATGTTTAAAGTTAAATTTTCTATCTGATATTTATTTTTATTTCCAGTAAATTTGTGACTGATCCCTATTTTGCAGCAAAAAATATGCTTCAACTTTGAACAGCTATAACTCGGTCAATTTTGATCGCAGAGGAATGGGACTTTTTTTGTCTTACTTGTTAGAGTAGTGGTAAAAATTTTCTAAATATCACTTATAGGACCGGGGGACCGTATAAAAATTTAATTTTCGTAATTTTTTAGTAAAACATATTTTTGACCTAAATCGCTTAAAAAATAATTCTTTACCTTTTTTAAAGCATTTTTGCAATTGGAACTATATGTCTATGACCAACGGTTTAGAAATTAGCCATTGGCCACCGTTGAGAGGGGACACCCTGTATATATATATATATATATATATATATATATTATATGAAGAGTATTATTGTTGATGATTTCCAATAATATAACTATAAAACCGTCCTATACATAAATTTATAAAATCTTTAATTGGGGAATATTTTTGTTATACACAATGTCTCAAAAATCATATCTTTGTGCTGCATCAATTTCGAAATAAGCATGTAAAGTGTAAGATCTCTGAACATTTACATATTTTTTTGGTTTTCATGTTTTCTCTATTGAACAAATACACATCCTGGCTTTTGAGAATCGTCCCTGAAGCATCAACATAAGATTAGCTTTTATTATTTTTTAAGTACGCTATTTGCGCATGATGAGATTCGTTTCTTCTTAATAAATGAAAATAAAGGTTAGTAAAATTCTATTAGCTTCCAAGCATTATATAATTATTTCATGAATTATTATTAATTAAAGAAAAAAATGTATAGTAATAATTGCAGTCACTATACAAAATAATTAACTTTTTAAAATAAAAAAATAAAACCAAGCCGAGAGTTATTTGTACAGTTGATTAAAAAGTAAGGAAAATCTCATTTGTGGAGTGTTGGTTGACTGGTTGTAGTCAACCATTCTACTATGTCCAAAATAATAATAATAAAATCACGATGCGCAAAACATCGTAAAATCATTTTTTAAATGTAAAGATCTAAATATATATACATATACACTCATTGCCATAAAAATTTGCGCACCAAGAAAAAGACGTCCAAATGAAACGAAATTTTGCATGAGTAAATACTACTGTGATTTAAGTAAGTGATTAGAAAACCAAAGAAAAATGATCATTTATTGCTGAAAAAAGTACAAATGGACGGAAATTTTAGTACTCTGTTGGACCCCCTCTAGCGCGAATGCACGATGCGATACGAACGAGCATTGAGGCACACAAGTTCCGTATGATGTCCTGAGACATCTCGTTCCACAGTTGCTGTAAACGCTTCTCGAGTTCAACTAAACTCGTAGGGTGTCCAACTTGCCGTCCTAAATGATCCGAGATATGCTCGATTGGTGACAAATCTGGTGATCGAGCAGGCCAAGGGAGGGTGGTAATGTGGCGGAGGCAGGTTTGTGACATCCTTGTTGTGTATGCCCGAGCATTGTCTTGCTGAAAAATGGCTCCTTGGAGCACTGTTACTAGTGGCAACACATGTGGCTGAAGGATGTCCTGGACCTACCGCTGAGATGTCATTGTGCCACGGATCAATATTAGGGGTGACCGTGTATCGTAAGCAATGGCACTCCATACAATCACACTAGCTATAGGAGCGGTGTGTCGCTGTAAAGCGAATGCAGGATTGAGGCGTTCACCAAGGGGCCTCCACACACGAACACGATTATCATCGCTACTCAAATTGAATCTAGACTCGTCGCTGAAGACGACCTGGTTCCATTCCGTTGCAGTCCAATCACGTCGTGCGCGACACCACTCCAAACGAAGGCGTTGGTTGGTGGGTGTCATTGGCAGCACACACAATAGGCGCCGCGATACCAGACGTCCTTCAGCCAGGTGCCTTGTGATGGTTCGGGAAGACACAGGGGTCCGTAGTGAAGGTTCTGCATGTGTCTGGACAGCGGCCAATGAGGCAGTTGGCTCTACCCGTGCGTTTAGTATGATGTGACGGTCTTCTCGACGAATTGTCTGTTGAGGGCGTCCCGAGCCTGGTCGCCGTTTAAATGACATCTCTTCAGTCCATTGATCCCAACACCTCCTCGAAGTAAAATCAGAATTGCCTACTTGACGAGCTATTCTCCGAGCTGACCACCCAGCTTTTATCATCCCGATGATTCTCCCCCTCTCCAGCTCTGATAGCTGCTGATATTGTCTTCTATAGTTGCGTAATAGCCTATCTACTTTGGCTTTTCCTTTGCAAAAGAAAAGATACACGCAGACAAGTTCTTCTTACAAATTTACACCCAAGGAGGATGAAGTTCAACGCCCTTTAGTGGCATTACGCAATGCGCAATCAAGCTGCATTTCTGATCATTTGCATATCTGCCTGATATGTAACTTCATACCAAGTTTCATTATGATCCCACAATTATTTCTTGGTGCGCAAATTTTTATGGCAATGAGTGTATAACAAATTATCTCTGCAGGGATTTTGCCTCTTGATTTTTGTTTTAGGTGATGGGTGTGTGTGAAAAAGGATAGAGTACTCATAGGGAAAAAAAACTAATTGTGAGAGGAAAATAGTGTGTGAATCATTATTCTAACTTATTTTAGCGTTTCAAAATGCATAAGATTTTCTCCCAGGGATGAGATTTCCGCTTTTTTGCACACCAGTAAAATTTTAGAGAAAATGCTATATTATGTAATCGGAACATTTTTGTGATTTAGAAGAACAAAATTTTCTCTAAAATTATTCTGGAGGCCAAAAAAGCGGAAATCTCATCCCTATTCTCCGGTCTCATATCATCATAGTTGCTAATTTTTACACTTTTTATGTCACTATTTCTGAACAGACAGAATCTTCAAATTTTTCGGATCAACCCTTAAATGCTTAATTTTTTAAAATCAATTAAAAAATATTTTTTGTCTTTCATTTCTTAAATAAATCATGCAAAAATTACTTTCAAAAATCATATTTTGTTTTAAGTATAGTTTACGTTGTAAAAACAGCTTGTTTCCAATCGCCAAAATTGGGCTTTAGTTGAAAAGTAATTTTCTATAATATTAAGCACACATGAATTTTAAGAACTATGATAACGAATTTCCACAAAGTGTTTTGAAAAGAAATTAATTAATAATACAAATACAAAAAAATTATTGTAAAATATTTCAAAAATCAACGTGGAATACAAAATAAATTGTTTATTTTATGATATTTCATAATATGAGTTCAAGTTACTTAGTTAACCCCTTGAGGGGCAAAGTACTTATGTTCCTAAAATGTTCAAATGATTGACTGACACCGGGATTCACAAACAAATTTATATGATAGAAAGTAAAAGCTGTTTTTTGCATACACCGTTAAAAGCGAATCTTATTACTAAAATTCCGGTGTCGATGTGGCATAAGGGAATTTAAATTAAGTGGTATATATAATATACCGGTGCCCTTCAAGGGGTTAAGGAGTTGTACAGAAATATTTGTAGTAATTATTATTTTTATTAAAATAGAGTCCAACACCACATTTTTCACATTTTGTTACAGTGTATCCTTTGTAATTTGGAAGTATGCACTTCATCTTTTTCTGTATTGAGGCATATGTCTGGTTTGATCCAGTTAAATACCTTTATGTGGATATCGTGATGGACCTATATGTTTTTTTGCCTGAATTTCTTCTTCAGGGTCTTCCACACTTAGGAGTATATTTGCTTCCCACCATGCCTAATGATCTTGCATGTTCTACTAGGACCTTTGATTGAACATTATCTCTGATTGGTGACTATTCGTAATCAAAACTAATTTATAGGGTAGCTATGCGTTTATTATAGTAAAATCAAATCAGTGGTAAAATATTCGTAGGTATCATTTGCGACTACGTATGTTAATTTTGTTAGGGGTCTATTAAGCTATCTAACAGTTCAAATCTCTTCATATACTGATTGTAATGCTGAATTACGTATGGGTAATCTACAGTAGCATCGTAACGAATTTATTCTTTTTCCAGACTCTTGATGAAATGTCATCTACAGTGGTAGTACATTCGAATGAAGAATACTGATCCGAAACTTTTAAGGGTTTTTCATCCGGTAATTTGTATCCAAGAACATTTTTTCTAACTGTACTCAATGTATGGATGCCAGTGTTTGCCAAATGTACCATCAGTGGCAATGGCGTATAATTTATCTCAAAATGCCACTTATGGTTTTCTTTTCTTCTTCTTGACAAGAATTAAGTTTCCATGCTAAATGAAATATGTTTTTAATTGCTAATTTATATTAGATTTTAAAATATTTATAATTATCAATAGATTGATCCTTTTTAATATATCGGATATGCAGTGGCGGTCAAAAGTTTCCGGCCACCAAAAATTTTTCAGTTAATTTGTAACTATACCCATGTGAAGAGGAATCTCAAAGTGATACTTATACATTTTATTGACATAATAGTTAAGAACTTACTTGTGGAATAACATGTAAATATCAATAAATTTAATTGACAAAATTAAGTACAAAGGAAAATGCACGTTCTCAAAAGTTTCCGGCCACCTTCGCAAGTTTTTAAAAAAATGTATTGTAATAGAAAACTACAGCGATCAATAACATTTATAATTACTATTTTATAGTATTAATATTTTATTACCTTTAGAAATAAGTTCTACAGCGCAGTAACGTGACATTCATACAATAAACGGTTAAAGATCGTCTATGGTACGTTTTTTCCACATTTCTTGCAATTTTTTGGAATATTCTGCTGAGTTGGAATATTTATAGTTCAGCGGACGTTTGCCAAGTTCTTTTCAAAGATTTTCTATTGGATTCATGTTGGGCGTTTGGGCTGGCCATTTCAAAAACGAAATTTTTTTTGTACGAAAATCATTGCTTGCCAAGGCTTGCATACATTCATTATGTCGTTATCATGTTAAAACAAATTGTTGCGACCAAACTTTTCCTCTAATAAGGCAGGAAATAATCTTGTAAGATATCCTTATACATTGCATCATTCATCTTGCCGTGGATTTTAAATAACGAATCGGCAATTTTTTCAAGAAAATACTCTTCGCATTATAACGTGTCCTCCGCCATGCTTCATTTTAGGAATAACATGTGTTGAATCACAATTTTTTTTGTTAGCTCATCGGACGTAGTGTCTGCCATCACTCCCAAATAAGTTTCAAATTCTATTGATGGAAAAATAGTACTTTTGTCCAGTTTTCACTATACCAGATTTTGTGTTTTTTGGAAAACGCCAGTCGGTACGTTTATATTTTTTTACCTACGAAAAATATTTGAACACTGACACTTCCATAATGTTCTGTATCACGTCAGCATCTTGACACGGTAGACCAACTTATTTAAACAATATTTTCATTTTGTAAATAGCCGTATATTGCAACGGAATTTTTATGCGGGTCATCAATTGTTTTTCGCCTGATGATTCTGTCTACGAGAATAGTAATTTTTTGAAGTCTTTCGGACCTCACAAAGTCCTGAAAGCCACGGTCCTCTTTATATAATTTTTAAATATCGTTTACAGTCCATTATACCGATCGATAACTTTACCGTAATACCTCGAGAGGATTAGCCCTTTAGTGACAAATTAATCACTCATTTACGGACAATATTTGTTGAATTTTTCAATTTTGAGTTTAAACTACGCTATTCAGGTTGATTCATTCACAAACACGACCAAAAACACTTTACCGGTAGAAAAAAAACTAAGGAATGATGAGTGGCCGGAAACTTTTGCACACGCGAACTTCGAATTCTACCCCTTTGCATGAAGCGTCCACAGTAGCCAATCAAAATGATCACGTGATCAGAGGTCATTCACATATTCCTAAGTTTCGAAGCAATTGTGCTTCTTCTTTGCTGAAACCTTCTCGTAAATAAATCAAAGAAACTAACTGGCCGGAAACTTTTGACCGTCACTGTATATCGTAAATATTGTATATATATTATAATAACGGATATTTCTGGTTAAAATCAATTCTTTTTCAAGTTTAGTTTATACTACACTTATGTAGCAATTTTCTTTTGATAACTGATTATATAACGAATAAAATTATACATAAATGTTTATTCTATGCTCAATATTTCAAAAGTAAAAAATCATTTTGGAAAAAGTGGGTCAACCCTCCCCAGTCCCCCCTACTCTATAATCAAGGGTATTCCTTAATTAAAAGGTTAATGTTAATGTAAGGATTTTATTACAAAGATATCGCTAGATTAAAAGTATCAAAGTGATATCTGTCGAAATTGGCTCTTTTTATATGCATACTGTTTAATTTTAATTATAAAAAATTCGAAGAAAGCTTGATGTTGGGTGTAAGTAGGGATGAGATTTCCGCTTTTTTGGCCACCAGTATAATTTTAGAGAAAATTTTGTTCTTCTAAATCACAAAAATATTCCGATTACATAATATAGCATTTTCTCTAAAATTTTACTGGTGTGCAAAAAAGCGGAAATCTCATCCCTGGGTGTAAGCTAGATAATTGCTATATTTGATTATGTTGCTTCTGGCAGAAGGCTTTCATTCAATATTTTGAAAGCGAAATGATTTAAATTTCATTTTCTTGATGGAAGAACTCCAAAAACCTTATACTGCTGCCAGACTAGGACAGAGTGGAATTGAACAAATAACCTTGTCATGTTTATGGTCAGTTCTAACTATTGGAATGATCTAAACTTCCTTGAATAAATAGTTAAAACCACTTTTGATGTTTTCGAGCATTTTATATTGTTGTATAAAGTGCATTAGTATTTTTCTTTTCACCCTGACTATTATTTGTAATCTACAGTGATATTTTTTTATTTCTGAAATTTCAAATTGCATGAATTAAAAAGAATATAATTTTCACGCAAAATTAATCTAAAAAAAAAACAGTTTATACAATAATTTTTGAATGATCATTATTTTAACATAAATTTTTTTCCATTAGCTGCATTTTTATACATTTCCATTGTTTCTTAAGCCTTTTTTTTCTTTTCTTTTTATAGGTGACATTAATCATTGTACCTATCAGTTCATCTCTACTAATAAACCATGATTCTTATAAAGAGCAAAATTCCAGTTCATCTATAGCTAGTCAATTAAACGGATCAAGTAGTACAGAATTAAAAAGTAGCTTATATGACGACGATGAAGATGAAGATCTATCGTTAAACGACGCACAGGAATCTGCTAATTTCTTCACATCAGAATTAGGTGCTCCTTTTGACTCATCCTCCGATTACGGAGCAATTTTCGACAATTTTCCAAGTTTGCCGTACTTTCCCGAATTTGGCGAGATATTTCGTATATCTCGCACTACAACACCTCAACCTCCTTTCACTTTTCCAGATTATGTTAGAGACGTTTTTCCAGACAGGCCGCAAGAGAATGCTGCAAAACCTGCGCCGACATCAGCAGGAGATGCAGCATCTACTGCTTTTACTGACTCAATCGGGGGAGGCAGAAGACCTGTCAGAAGGCCTCCACGTCCAGCATCAAGTGGAACAAGAACTAAAGTGACCAAACAAAATCATCATGATACACGAGAGAAAACTAAAGTTATCAAAAGTAAAAGCCCCAATAAGTCGCGTGATTATCCAAAAATATTCCGATTTACATCTGATAGGGTGAATCTCGCAGAATTTGACATGAAAAAGAAAATGAACGAAAACTACTTATCATTAGCTAAAGGAGACGAACTAGATTCAGATAAGGTAAAGAGAAATAAGTTTCTTATCCTACACGGTGGTGTTTTCGAACTAGAGCGGTCAGGAAGATTTAGTTTATATCCTACAAGTAGTGAAGTTCATACAGAAGTAACATCACCAGATGATGAAACTGACACTTATACATTTTAAATAATTTAAGACAAGTCAGACTGATGTGAAGCTGTTCCATGAAACAGAAATTTATGATACAAAATTCTCTGCCATATAATTGTTCGAAAAAAAGAAAATGTTTGTGTCCTTCTTCCCATTTCTAAGTGTTTCATTTATTATATCATTAATAAAATATATTTTCATTTGTGTAATCTTTTTTGTATTGTTGTCATTTTCCTAAGGAAAATATGCTGAGCTTTTCTCTCATTCTGAAAAGAATACAGAATTTCCAACAGCTTTCAATTGAATTCTAAAAGTAGAAATTTTGTCCTAGATAATTAAAAAATCATGTTCTATTTTTTATGTTAATTATCGCTTAAAATAATTATTATTTATTTTTATGTTAAAGAAAACTGGATTTCCACTGAAGTATCAAATTCAACATTTTGAAACTAGTTACTGTAAATGTCATGAAATTATTAATAAAGAGGAACTGACATATTCTTATAATAGTGAAGCTTCAACTGCAATCGCTTTCGCTGGGGTTGATATCCGTCGGTGCGAACGTTCACCAGTAAATTTACATAGAATTTTTTTCCTTATTTAAATGCCTTATTAAAGTAAAATTTAAGTCATAAATAATAGCAAAAACTGATATTAATTTTTACTGGTGGCAATTTAATTCGACGGTAGATTGGCCTTTCGTTTACGCTGTATTGTGACAACCTAGCTAACCTATTTGTTTCAATGAAAAAGATTTGACCAAACTGCCAAAAGTGAGAACAAATAGTGAATTTAACCATATTTATGATAGACTTTTTTTTGTGTGTAAAAAAACCGTTATAATAAGGCAAAATTTCCTATTCAAAATTTGATGATGAAAGTATGTTTCGTTGGTAATCGGAAACTGTTGTTACATGCAGGGGTCGCAGCGTCCCTAAAATTTTCGCACTTTTCTACCAGTACTTTAAATCAAAAATGTTCGAAACAGATTCCTTTAACATCGAGACTGAAATTCTACGATAAATATTGTCGGTTTAAAATTGTGGTAGGAAAGTATGAAAATTTTAGGGACGCTGCGACCCCTGTACATGTGAAAAATCAGTCAATTCCATTGAAATGATGCCCTTAGAGTCCTATTAAAGAATGCTTCCTCAAGCAGTTGAAGGTGCTCACTCCTGTAATTTTTAAAAATTAATTTTAACATTAACACGATATTTAATAAATGAATGAAACTTTTAACTAAAATTACTTTTAAAGAAACGCAATTTTTAATTTACGGCTATAGTGAGTAAACATACGTTTTTGGTCACAAAGGAGATTAATGTTCGGAAAATGTGGTAGCTGCGGAAATAATAATCCCTGTCGGCATGGCCTATACGCGGAGGTAGATTTCAAAGATAAGTGCTCATTTCTACAACAAAAAATTAAATATGATTATAGAGATGAATTCAGCTTAATAATTATATTTAGCCGCTTTTGAAGAATTTTAATTTCATTTTTCCGTAAGAGCTAGTTTTATCAGAATCATCTTATGCGAAATTCAACACAATATGTCCACTTTGATATATTTTTTATAAATATATTCTGACTTTATGAATAAATCGTTCGACCAATATGGCACATTATATAGCGCCTAAATAAAAGAAACTCAGTTGAATGCGTTTGAGAGTGAAATTGAATTTAAAAATGAGTCCGAAAATAAGGAATTTGTTACTTGAATAAATCCTCAATTCTTCATTCAAGTTCCCTTAAAGAAATTCTGTTCAAAATGCTCATTTTCACAGCATATTCAGCATATTTTTGAAATACATTCTGCCTTTGTCAAAAAACTGACCAATACGACACCTCATAGAGTTCCTAAATGAGAGAACCTGTCAATTGGATGCATTTGAGAGCAAAAATTGATTTAAAAATGAATCGGAAAGTAAGCAATTTGTTATTTGAATTCTTCCTCAATTTTTTAAACACGATCGCTTCGCGAAAGTCTATTAAAAATGCGTATTTTGACAACATATTTGAAAATATATTCTGCTTTTATCAAAAAACTGGCCAATACCTCCCGTTATACAGTCCAAAAATAAGGAAACCTGTCAACTGGATGCCTTGAGAGCAAAAAATGGATTTAAAAATGAGTCAGAAAGTAAGTAGTTTGTTATTTGAATACTTCCCCAATTTTGAATCACAATCTCTTCATGAAATTCTGCTCAAAATGGCTATTTTGAGAGCATTTTTTTATATTATATTTTATCTTTATCAAAAAACTAGCTCATAACTCACATTATATAGTTCCCAAGTACGAGAAGTTGTCATTTGGATGCGTTTAAAATCAAAAATGAATTTCAAAATGAGTCATTATGTAAGATTATGTAAGTCATTGTGTAAGTCATTATGTTTGGATATGAGATTTTTTTCTTCAATTCCTATTTTTGTTTAATTTATTTTAGCTATAAGGATTGGTCCTATAAAAAATCTGTCACTATAAAAGTTATAGATATCATTGAGAAGATTTAAAATAAATTACCGGATTTGATATCTTAAGAACTGACGAAGTTATGGATTTTTTCTTTTTCCACCTCACCGACTTTTAGGTAGATTTCGTATGAAATACTACCTATTGCATTCTCTCCCGTGTTCGAATTTCTGAAAATTTTTGCAGATCTACACCGATGATGACTCCTAGACCCCAAAACTACCATCAGTAAAGTAGTTTATATATCTATCTATCTATCTATCTATATAGAAAAAAAAATATATATATATATATATATCAATAAAAATATAAAAAATACACCAAAAAATAAAAAACTATAAAATGTGTTAAAAAATAAATTAATAGGTGGGATGGGTGGGCAGATGTTAGATTAAGGAGGGTAGGGCGGTGCTGCTGGAAAATATATACGCTTATGTTAATATTTATATTTAAAAAAAAAGGTGTTGGCGGTAGGAAAATGGTGCAGTGCAACAATAATGTAGTGTTAATTTATTATATATGGTAATGTAATGTTATAGCATTCCTTGTTTATTCCTCTGGATTTAATATGTAATGTAATTTGACGCTAATCAATGGTTGTTTATTTAATATAATATTTTATTACTTTTACAAATTTTTAAATTTATTTTAGTTATAAAAGTAAGCTATACTTTGATGGTATATTTTATAACAATATAATCAATTATTAATTTACCTATTTTTGCTTTAAATAAGGGTTGGCACTGCGTATGTCAGTTGGTTTTAATTATGGTTTAAACCATATGTATATTTTTATAACATCCTCTAGTTATTTTTTCTTCGACAATTACTAATGTTATTTCTTATTTTTATTTTACTTTACTTTATTTTATTTTTTTTCTGACTAAATTCAGACTTCTAATTTTATATAGGGGGCCTTGGTCAGTTTTATATGTATAGGAATAACTGTTAACTTAAAATAATTTTTATAATTATTATTATTATTTTTATTATAGAATCTACTTAATCATCTGTTTATATGTTGTTTACTAATATAATAAAAATAGATTACAATAAATTATATGAATATTATTATTACATCCTCTGTTTTTTTTTTTTAATCATTTGAAAATTACTAAAGATATTTCTTATTTTTATTTTATTTTTATATATTTTTTCTCTCTAATTTCCGACTTCTAATTTTATACAGTGGGACTTGGTCTATTTTTTATGTAAAGGGATAACTGTTTAAATAAAAAAAATAATTTTTTTTTCTTTTTCTCTTCTAATATCAACTTAATCCACTGTAGTTTGGTTGCTTACAAATAGATATTCGGTTGTTCCCAAAAATCCCTAGTTTAAACAATTAAAAAATACTGTTTTATGCTTTAAAAAAAAAACGAAATGTTTTTTCCAACCCTGTATTATATATAAATATCGTAACTTGTAAGATTTTGTTTTTGTAGTTAAATAATTTTTACATTATTTAATTATATTTAGCAACTATAGATGGCGACACTAATGCTTTAGTAGTCAATCTGAATTTATCTATCTCACAGGACAAATTTATCGATATTAATCGATTCAATTACTTCTATAATTATAATTTAAAACATGTAATTAGTATTAAATAGTTTAACTATTATTATTATGTTAAAAAAATTATTTGTCTACTTATATTTTGTAATTATTTTTGATAATAGTTATTTAAATATCTATTATTAATAAAATCTATTTTACTAATTTAACTTGCACATTAACTGTCTAATGTGACTGAATGCAAAATTGCATTGCTATCACATGGTCGAAATTGATATTTGTAAGCTAACCTATTATATAATTTAATTTGTCTAATTATTTCCATTTGACATGATTTTTTCTCAATGGAAATTATGGTTGCGATTGATAATTGTAAGTTATCTTTATAAATATTAAATTACAGTTTAATTGTTTTTTTAATATTTTTTCTTTGAAATGGTTTTTCTATTGCAATTACTATGTTCATGATTCTATTGTGTTCTTGTTATTTTTCTTGATATTTTTCTTTGAAATGAGTTCTCATTTGCAATTAATCGGGCAATGTGGAAATTATTTTTAGGTCTATCCCGATTTCCATTCAGAAATTAATAGCAATTAATGTGGCTATTTAGTATTGCCCTTGATAACGAGCTAAATACCACATTTTCAATTTTATTTCTAATTCTGACAGCTCCTCTGTGTGATATGGTTTGGCATTAACAAATTTTTACAGTAATTGATGTTGATTTGTAGTATTATCTAATGGTTCTATATATATATATATGCATACATAAAAGTTGGTCCTATCAAAAGCTTGTAAATACAAAAGTTTTAGATAATTTTAAGAGCATTTATACAAAATTTATTCGGATTTGATATCTTGAGAATTGACGAAGTTATTATTTTTTTTTCTCCCAAAAACCCTGTTTTTTTCGCCCCTTGACCCCATTTTTAATTTTATCTAAAATCTATCATGAATAAACTTTTAGCCCATTTTTTAGAAGTAATATAAACTTTAAACTGATTCGATATCTATTTTATTTAAGAAGTTATCGCGTTTTTTCGGTTTTCACAAAAACCCTCCCTATTTCCACACCCCATGGAAAGTTTAGTTCATTAATCACGAAAATGAATCATTTAAATAAAATAATTATTGCTTTTCTTTTTTTCCGATGTCAAAAACAGTGCTGAATGCACCTTTTGAAGCGTCCCTAAAAAGGGACACTAGGCACTAATGGGTTAAGAAAAAATCAGCTCAAATGCCCATTTTGACAACATATTTTGAAATATATTCTGAATTTAATAAAAAATCGACTAAAACAGTACATTATATAGTTCCTAAATAACAAAAAACTGTCGGTTGAATGCGTTTGAGAAAAAAATTGAATTTAAAAATGAGTCATAAAATAACCGATTTGTTGTTTGAATACATCCTTAATTCTTTAATCATGATTGCTTCGGAAATTTTTGTGCGAAATGCTCACTTTGACAGCATTTTAAAAAATATATTCTATCTTTATCAAAAAACTGGCCAATGCGTCACAAAATATAGTTCCTAAATAAGAGGATCTGTAAATTGGATGCGTTTAAGAGCGAAAATGGATTTTAAAACGAGCCAGAAAGAACGCAATTTGCTATGTGAAAACTTCCTTAAATTTTCAAATCACGATGACTTTGAGAAATTCTGTTCAAAATACCCTTTTTGGTAGCCTTTTTTGAAATATATTCTGTCTTTATCAAAAAACCGACCAATGCATCACATAATATAGTTCCTAAATAAGAGGATCTGTAAATTGGATGTGTTTGAGAGCAAAAATGGATTTAAAGACGAGTCAGAAGAAAATGCAATTTCTTATTTGAATACTTCCTTAAATTTTCAGTCACAATGACTTTGGGAAATTCTGTTCAAAATACCCTTTTTGGTAGCCTTTTTTGAAATATATTCTGTCTTTATCAAAAAATTGACCAATGGGTCACTTTATACAGTTTTTAAATAAGATCTACCATTTGGATGCGTTTAAAATCAAAAATGAATTTAAAAATGAGTCAGAATATAAGCAGTTTGGATTTGAGGTTTTTTCTCCAACTCTTATTTTTGTTTAATTTCTTTTTGCTATACGAATTGGTCCTATGAAAAACTTGTCAATATAAAAATTGTAGATATTGTTAAGAAGATGTAAAATAAATTTAATCAGATTTAATAACTTAAAACTTGACGGAGTTATGGATTTTTCTCTTTTTTCATCCCCCTTTTTCTTTTCGTTTTTAATTTTTTTCATCGGTAAAAGTTGGTCTATCAAAAACTTATAGGACCAAAAACTTATAGACTTATAGGACTTATAAAAAACTTATAGACTTATCACTTATATACTTAAAGACTTATCAAAAACTTATAGACTTATAGGACCGTTGGTCCTATCTAAATACAAAAGTTTTAGATAATTTTAAGAAAATTTACAGGAAGTTTAGTTGGACTTGATATCTTGAAAATTACAAAGTTGTGATTTTTTTTCTCTCAAAACCCGTTTTTTTTGCCCCTTGAGCTCACTTCTAAATTTATCCAAAATCTGTCATGCATAAACTTTTCATTCATTTTTAAGAAATAATATAAACTTTAAACCGATTCGATATCTACTTTAATTAAGAAGTTATGGCGTTTTTTCGGTTTTCACAAAAACGCCCCCTATTCTGACTCCCTTGGTCCGATTTTGCCCGTTAACGAACTTAGCCGAGATTTTATCCCCTTTGATTTTATGTACCAGTTTGGTGGAGATTGGTGAAGAATTGTAGAAGTTATCGTGTTCATAAAAAAGTGAGATACATATATTATAGACAGATAGATATATATATATATATATAAACTGGTGCAAATGCAATAGGTAGTATTTCATACAAAATCTACCTAAAAAAGCTGCCAAAATGGGCACTTTGCACAAAATTTCCCAAAACGATCATGATTAAAGAATTGAGGATGTATTCAAATATCAAATTGGTTATTTTATGACTCATTTTTAAATCCAATTTTCAGATATTATTTTCAATTATTCAAATAATTAAAATGAATCCAGATTTCTCTTTTCAGTCTTTAGATAGTCTTAGATCTAGTATGATGAAATTGTGAATAAACAAATTGTATCACTTCATAAACCTATGCAGGCCAATCCACACTGAAATTTTACAGTTCCAACCCACAAAATATAGCTTTCAGTTGTTAAAGGAAACTGTTAACTTCCAACTATTTTTTTATATGTGTGTACATGTTTTATAATATTTTTTAACACATTTTTAAATGATTTAATCAAGAAAAAAAGTAATTATTACATTTAAGTTTTATTTTTCTTTCTTAGTAACCGTTGCATATATATATATATATGTATTTATATATAATCAAAAAGTTTTAAAATAAAACTTAAAAAACACATAAAATTCATGTGACAAGCGCTATAGCTGCAAATAGCCACATAAATTATATACAGCATATAATGTTTAAAAACTATTCAGCAGACCCAGAGTCCTCCACTATAATAAAACTGAAGATCAGTGTTGAATTCAGACATGTTTCTCCGGGGAACACATTATAGAGCCTCGGGGGGGGGGGGGGGGGGGGGGGGGGTTACTCTTTTCGACCATTGAAAACATTAAATGTCAAAAGTGAAAATTTCCAGGGGGGGGGACATTTTATTGCTCTGGGGGAGGGGGGGATGTCCGCCTCTGAATTCAACACTGCTGAAGATAAACAATCAAAATTCAAATTTCAAAGGACTCTAAAACAGATAAAACTTGAACAAGAAAATGAAAACAAAATCCAAGAATATAGTATGTAAAACTATTGCTATTGTCCTTGTAAATAGCAGAGGCTCAGATCTTTTTGAGTGACTCATGCTGGCTCTTAGGACGCAACACTAGTCACTGAAAAAGACCCAGATGATAATATTAAGTCTATGAGGGCATTCTTTTCAAATATCTCATTCAAATTTTAATATTTTTATATGATTTTTTTTCGCATAGCTGAGGATGATTTACAACTGGGCTAGTTTTTATTTTTTCAATTTTGGTTATATATTTTTTATATTATGATAATTTGAATTTCAAAAACAGTTCTAAGATTTTTTTTTTCTTTAAATCTGAAACCAAAATTGAAAAAGTAAAAACTAGCCCCGGTTATAGATTGTCCTCAGCTGTCCTATGCAAAAAACATGTAAAATTTTAAAATTTGAGCAGGATATTTGAAAAGAATGCCCCCATAGATTTAATATTATCATACAGGTCTTTTTCAGTGACTAGTGTAATGCCTCTTGCTCAAATTTTAATATTTTTACATGATTTTTTTTCCCATAGGATAGCTGAAGACTATCTACAACCAGGCTAGTTTTTACTTTTTCGATTTTGGTTATATATTTTTTAATATTAGGATAGTTTCAATTTCCCAACCGGTTCTGAAAGTAGTTTCTTTTTTTTTTAATTTGAAACCAAAATTGAAAAAAATAAAAACTAGTCAGTTGTACATCATCCTCAGTTATCCTATCTAAAAAAAAAAAAAAAAAAAAAGGAATCGTGTAAAAATATTAAAATTTGAGTGAGATATTTGAAAAGAATGCCCCAATAGACTTAACATAATCATCCGGATCTTTTTCAATCATTAGTGTTGCGTATTATCGCCCTATACTAGCCACTGAAAAAGACCCAGATGATAATGTTAAGTCTATGGGGGCACTCTCTTCAAATATTTTGCTTAAATTTTAATATTTTTACATGCTTTTTTTTTTTTTTTTTTTTTTTTTTTTTGCATAGGATAGCTGAGGACGATCAACAACCGGGCTAGTTTTTACTTTTTCAATTTTGGTTTCAGATTTTTTTTTTTAATTAACTTTCAAAACCAGTTGGAACAAGCTCTGAAATTGAAACTATCATATGAAAAATATATAACAAAAATTGAAAAAGTAAAAACTAACCCCGTTGTAGATCCTGGCATTAACTTTTTTTCAGGGGTGATTTTGGCTTTTTTTTCCGAAATTCCCCTCGCATTTTCTTAAATCGGAGGGGGGGGGGGGGAGATTCCGCGGTCTTCAAGCGAAATCAGCGATATTTTAGCGAAATCGGCGTTTTCCGGTGTTTTATTCATGAAATCGGCGTTTTTTTCGACGATCTTTAGACAAAATTTGCATTTTTACGTGATCTTTTCTCGAAAACGGCGTTTTCCCCGTGATTTTTTGATGAAATCGGCGTTTTTTTAATGATCTTTTGACAAAATATTTTTAAGCGATCTTTTATCGAAAATGGCGTTTTTTTCCGCGATCTTTTAACGAGATCGGCGTTATATCCTTCAGATGAAATCGACGTTTTTCCGCGATCTTCAGACGAAATCAGCGATTTACCTATGATATTTTAGCAAAATCGGTGATTTATTGCGATCTTTTGTCGAAACCGGCGGTTTTAACGTGATCTTTTGACGAAATCGTCGTTTTTTCGACGATCATTAGATAAAATTTGCATTTTTGTGATTTTTTCTCGAAAACGGAGTTTTATCCCCGCGTTCTTTTGAGGAAATCGGCGTTTTTTTTCAACGATCTTTTGACAAAATATTTTCAAGCGATCTTTTGTGGAAAACGGCGTTATATCCCAGGGTGGCTACAGAAATGATGAAAAAAAATTCCCTGATTATCTATATCAGATTTCCCTGATTTTTATTATTAAAGATATACAGTATATATACAGTATTTATTTAACGTATGCCGATTTCTTGTATAACATACTTATCCAGCTTGCAAATATCTTTTTTGGATGGAAAAAACAAAAAAATGTACAGTATTTAATTAGCAGAGGTGCCAAGTTTTACGATTTGTCCCTAATTATTAGAGATGTGCAACAAAAGTTACTTCCAACAGGCATCAGATAAAAAAAATTGCTAATTTCGTCAAAGGATCACTTGAAAAAACGCGAATTTTGACATAGGATCACAGGAAAAACGTGAAATTTTGTCAAAAGATCTTATAAAAAATTTTCATATCTTCAAAGTTTCACGGAAAAAAAGTGAATTTAGTCAAAAGATCGTTAAAAAGCATGAAATTAGTCTTAAAGATTGCATAAAAAATGCAAATCTGTTTCGAGGCTTGCGTAAAAAAATGCGAATACCATAAGAAGTTGGCGTAAAAGCAAGAATTTAGTCAAAAGATCACGAAAAATGCACAAATTTCATCTAAAGATCGCGAAAACACGAAAATTTCATCTTACTATAATGAAAAATATGTAAATCTCGACTAAAGATAAAATGCTAAAATTTTGTCAATAAATCACAAAAAACGCACAATTTCGTGAAAAAAAGGGGAAAACATGCAAATTATGCCAAGAACTGGTGAAAAAGTGTACATTTCGTCAAGAAATTGTGAAAAATGTGCCAATTTTGTCAAAAGATTGATAAAACTGATGAATTTCATCGAAAGATCACGAATGAACTAACTTTTGAAAATTTGGGTTTATGGGACAATTTAGCTTTCATGCAGACAGATATCGCTTGGCAGCAGTACGGCTTTATGTCTCTTTATCACTTCTTTACTATTGGTTTACACATATCCTGTTTGGCAATAAATCAATGTTGTTGGTAAGGTGAAAACAGAAATATTTCGCATAGACAAAAATTTCCCTGATTTTTCCAGATTGATAAACTTCCTTGATTCCATGATTTCAAGAATCTGTAGCCACCCTGTATCCGCAATCATTAGACAAAATCGACGTTTTTCCGCGGTCTTCAGACGAAATCTGCATTTTATCTGCGATATTTGGTGAAATTGCCGTTTTTCCCACGATCCGAACTGGGAATTCGCGTTTTTTAGCGATCTTTTGACAAAGTTCGTTGACAAAAACATTGACAAAATCGTCGTTTTTCCACGAAATATGTGCTTTTTCGGCGATCCTTTCATGAAATTTGCATTTCTCCGCGATTGTTTTTTTCGCGCGCAAAACAGTACAAGTTGTGAACTATGCGGAACCGATAACCCAATTTCAAATTTTCGGACGAGAATCACCCCTTTGACAAAATTTGCACTTTTTCGTGTTCTTTTGACGAAAGTTGCGATTTTTTTCGCAACCTTTTGACGAAATCTGTCGTTTTTTCGCAAGTCTTTTGACGAAATTTATCATTTTATCATTATTTTTTGACGAAAGTTTCCGTTTTTCTCGAACTTTTTAACAAAATTTGTCGTTTTAACGCAACTTTGTACGAAATTTGTCGTTTTTTCGCGATATTTTGAGGAATCTACCTTTTTAAAGGATTTTGTGACGAAATTAGTTGTTTTTTCCTGAATCTTTTGACGAAATTAGTCATTATTTCGCGATTTTTTTAACGAAATTTGCAATTTTTTCGCGATATTTTGACAAAATTACACGTCTCATGGGACACGTAAGGGCTATTTTTTGCGTCCCGTCGCCGATTTTTTTGCGTAATTTGCGCATTATAGCATGTCCGCGGCATCGCTGTATTAGTATTTTTAAACAATATTAGATGACTGTTATTTTTAAGTTTGATAGTCATACGAGCATTAACTTGCAATTGTTTTTTCTCAGTTCTATTAAATAAGGAGTGGGAGAGGGGATATTACTCATTTGTTCGCATCTCTTATGAGCTCATAAGAGATGTGAATGATTTAAATGGTTGGAAATTACTTTTGGTATCATGATTGTTTTTAAGTTGGAGACATTGTAACCCAAAATTTTTATCAGATAATTAGAAATAATCAGTAAGACTTATAACTGAGAGTGAAATTATGAAAATTATTAATGCAACTAGCTAGCAGTGATTTAAGTTTAGATGAAAGTATACATAGCTTATGCTTTTCAAATGCTTTAAATATTTTTTTTCTTTATAATCTGATGAAAATATTGACATATAGTTAATTACATTTGATTATTTTTTATTTATAAAACATTCCTTATATGTGTATAGTTTTGCTTTTTCATGTTAAGATATTGTACAGTTAAATTTTCATATAACTTGTACTATATTTTCATAAATATTAAAATTACATGTGCAAAATTTGACTAAAATGGGTAAAAATATTTAAATTATCATTGCAAATAAAACTATGGCAGTTTACTAGTGTTAGCATACATTGTATTGAACAATATAACGAAGATTGTATGGTCTTATAAGCAAAATTTGAAGAAGTGCTAATTTTATTGATGCATTAGGCTTAATTTAGAGTACTGAGAATTAATCTTTCATTGCAACTCACAGGCCTGTGGAAGAGCTTTCTCTCCATATGAGACAGTCCTGAACAAGTTAATGCTGAAGACTGAATTTAATAAATCCAAAATCATTTTTTATGAGTTTCTATTTAAAGTAATTTTCATTTATTAAGCACCAAACATTTTGACAAAAAAGACTTCTGCATTGGTATACCAATAATAATAAAAGAATAAAATCATGCAACAAATATTTATTATAGTAAAAATAGAAATATGCACAAAAAAAGCAAATTACATTTGAAAGCACTAAAGGAAATTTTTTATGCATTAACTATTTAAGAAATGCATTTTCAATGCTTACTATATCATGTAGAGAGTTTTGAAAATTTAAAAATCATTCATTAAGAAAGATATGCTTATCTTCAAAGATATGTTTAAACAATTTGAAATACCCAGTAATCCTTATATATATTATAAATGTGAAAGTGTGTCTGAAAAATTGGAATGAACTTGGCTTCAAAACGGATGTCTTTGAATCTTTGCATATGGATAGATTATAGGAGTGGAATGAACATAGGCTAATTTTTATTTCTTTTATTCAAATATTTTCCTTAATAATTCAAAATTTAATTATTTTTCATACAAAATCAATAGGCATTTTTCAGATAAAATTTAACCATTTTCCTTTCCTGTTGCCAAGAAAATAAAAAATTGGAATAATAATTTTTTAGCGGCAATGAATTTTTAATAAAAAACTTCCACGTGAAAAACTATAATAAAATAATTTAAAAGAAAATAAATATGACGTCATGTTTGAAATAAAAATAAAAGGTGTATTTTTTATAATATATTTAACAAGGATATTTGTTTAGTTAATGGGAATTTTTGTGTAAAATATGGTGACATAAAGTTGAAAAGTTATTATGCTTTCAGTTTGTCTGTCTGTCTGGTTGCTTTCTAACTTTCGTAAATATACTCCGATTTCCATGAAATTTTTGGACGTTTTTAACGTTTACCTAGCATGAATACCTATTGAAAATAAAGTTTCTACCATGATTATAGTTTAGTTGCTGAGGCTTAATGTGAGTTATTTCATGCATAATACGAAGTGCATAGCATTTACAGGGACACACAAAAGATTTCAAATATTATATATTCTATTCAAAGTACTGTATATGATGGGTGATGACTGTTGCATGGATGAAATACATTTTGAATTATGATATGTGCTTTTAAGTTTCGCTAAATGTATGCATATTAAATGGACAGTATAAATGGTAATAGTATAAATACTTAAATTTAGATATACAGGGTTACACAAAAGATCTCGGAAAGGTTACAGAATATGAGCGTAATTTACTTAAAGATGGTTTTTAAATAAAATATGCAATTTTATTTTGAACTGCATTTAGCAAACTAAGAAATGTTTGTAGTATATATATAAAATGATATACAGGGTCCCGCAAAGAACTGGATACAAGGTTGTCTTCAGATGATAATTTCTGAAAATGTAATTTAGGTAGTAATAAGAAATATTTTTGTTTGAACTAAATTTTAGAAAGATACTTTCGTGTATTAAAGGCACTTGGAAAACTACAGGGCTGAACAAAAGAATTCAAGAATGTTTCTATCTATTAGTATTAATCCCTGAAAGGAAAATTTTAACCAGCAAACAAATTAGCAAATGGGGATTATCAGAAGTTTTTTAACATAAATTCGCGATAAAAAGTTAATTACACATGCTTCTCATCATCGAAATTTTTTGCTTGATTGATCAGTTATTTCTTCTTTAAATGTTGTGTGAACGAAGTCGCGGGTAACTGCTAGTATATATATATATATCAGATTAATTTATAACGTGATTATTCAATCAGTAAATAAATGTAAATTTTCCAAGTGGGTGAAAAAAGTCTGGGCCAGGATTCAAACCAAGGATGTACTGGCTAAAGTCGCCAATGCACTGCCAATTGAACCATCCCTGACAAATACTGGAGGATTAATTTACCTAACTAACCTTTACAATCACACAATCTGGTCCAATACTCAGGATCAGCTCAACAGAATCAATCGGTTAATATATGAATTTGCAGAAAATGCTACATATGAAATTATACATATTAGATTAATTTATAACATGATTATTTAATCTATAAATGAATTGTAATAGATGTAAATTTACCTAGTGGATGAAAAAAGTCCAGGCCAGGATTCAAGCCAGGAATGTATTTCTAAAGCCGGGCCAGTTGACAGAGCATTGGCAGCTATATCTTTCTTCTAAATCATTGTCTTAAAATCACTGCTACAGGACTTTTTATTTTAATTAGAGCAGTTTTAATATTGTTACACGCACTGAATGAGAAGTAATGATTTTAAATAAATGACATGCTTTTTTTATTTCATATTATACCAAATTCCATAAAAATCAAATTAACTCGTAACAGCTTATTTTTATGATTTACAACTAAATTATTATTAAAAAAAAGACCCTCTAGTGTACATAATAGCTATAGCTCAATCATTAACATAAAAATAAACTAATATTATGTAGTTTTAAAACTGCTGTAGAAAGAATCATTTACATTCGGTTTGATTATGAAATACCTTTAGCTAATCACAGAAGGAAGAAAAGGGAAAATTAGCTATATGTGTAAACATATTTAATAAAAGTTAATTTTTTACAATGCATTTTTAAAAGAAAAATCAGTTTTCAAATAGAACTTCATACTTTCTATAAAACTGCATTTTATTTAACAAAATCTACATGAATGGAAGCTTAGACAGTTCAAACAAATGGGTAACAAATTTTCAGATCAACAAGCATTGCAGCAAATATCTTCAGATAAAAATTAAAAATGGTGTATGAGGATTTAAGATTTGGATGACATGATTAGGATATTTAAGAATATTTACAACAGTTATGTTCTTGAGATTCCACATTATTTAAATACTTTGGAATTGCATCAAACTGAGATTTGCCATTATAACGCTGGCTATTTACTTTGGCTTCTTTAGTAAGCATCATAGCAATTTCTGTAAACAGTTTCTCAACATTTTCTGCTTCTTTAGCAGATGTTTCAATAAAATACATGTTGTTGAGACGAGCAAATTCTTCTCCTTCAAAAGACGGAACCATTCTATCTTCTCTATCTACTTTGTTTCCTAAAGAGATAAATGTAATTAAATAAACTGAAACTTGCATATCTACAAATGTAAAATGCATATTTAAAATAATGACATTTTATACATTTATTATTAAGAAAAGACAGAAACTGACATGATTTAGTTAAGTAACACACACTTTAATTATTATGCACAGCTTCAATATGGCAATGTTGGCAAAACATTGCATATTTATCACTTATATGGCACACTGGGTTATTTGACCATAGCTCATTTTCATTTATTGCCATCAGTTTAATAATATTTAGATTTTATTCAAGAATTTTATAAATTTTGAATTGCATTTTAAGATAACTTCCTTAATTTTAACCAAAAATTATTTTTAATACAGAAAATTATTTTAAAGCAGCATTTATGCTTTTAAAAAGGTCAATTCTGCTTAAAGTTATGTTTTTACTAATCTTTGTTTATTTTTTATTTGGACTAAAAATGAATTTTTTCTGCTAAATTAAAATTTCAAACATTTTCAAATTTGATTGTGGTACTAAAAAACAGCTAAAAATGTGAATGGCATATACTGAGGTAAAGATAAAAAAGGTGAATGAAAGTCAAAATGATGGGTCAAAATGATCCAGTATGCTTTAGGAGAGTTAACTTCTCTTAAACATCTCAAAAGTCAAAATTTTGATAATATTAATATAAGTAATAAAAGAGTACATGATTACTCTTTGATACAGCATGATTCAATTAAGTGACATTTACTGATTGTAAAGTATCACTATGGCAAGCATTAGCAAAAGATTATATGTTTAACATTTCATGGTACATTGGGTTAATTTGACCTGAGCTAATTTTCATCAAGCTGTATTGTCACCAGATAAGATCAAATATTTAGAATTTGATACATAATTTCTTTTTATAGTTTTTGAATATAAGATTGTTCATTAGTTTTAAGCTAGGAATAATTTTTAGTGGAGAATAAAATATTTAAATAGGGCTATGCTCTTTAAAAAGGCGAATTTTACTTAAAGTTGTACTTTCACTAGTCATTTATTTACTTTTTAGTAGCATTAAAAAAATTACATTTTGATAGTTTAAAATTTCAGATGGAATAAGTTGAATTGTGGTGTAAAATAAATGGATGGTAAATGCTAAGGTAATGCTTAAAAAGGTGAATGAGAGTCTGTAGGTCAAAATAACCCAGTATGCTTTTGAAAGGTTAACTCCTTTTAAAAATCTGAAGAAGTCAACAACACAAGAAAATAATAATTTAAGTCAGCAATTAGCAGGTGGAAAAAAGGAAGTTTAATATTAACAAATACTTATGTACCTTTATAGCATATCTTTTGTTATTTTACAAATACAGTCGTCCCCGCATAAAAGAATATCGACGGTTCCAGAAAAAATATTCGATTAAGCGGGGTATTTGATTAAACGGGGAGGCATATAAATGTAATATTTAAGGTGTAATAAAATGACAAAATTATTAAACTTAGTATATTTAGTTACCAGAGTAAGAAAATCGTTAAAAACTTATAGAATAATACAAACTGAAATAAAAACAAAATGACAAGTAAATACGCAATAGTTCAATGACAGTAAACACATGCATTTTGTTTACATTGCATTTAATGCAGATCATGTGAATTGGATCCAAATTTTGTTATTAGAATTTAATTTACGTAATTTATACAGGTTTAAAAAAATAGATGAAATTTTAGAGTAAAAAATGGACGAGATTTTTTTCGAATGGTATCATAATTACCATCTTAAACCTCTAAGTGACAACACATTATTAATCAAGGGTTACTTCGAGGATTTGCTCGTTAATGCTAATGCTATAGAAAAGTTTATAAAGATATCTCTTTCGCATTTCAATATTTTTAAATGATCTTTTTTGCAATGGATAGCTGAGATCGATCTGTACAAAAGGTGTTGTCGTTTTTAACTTTTTCCATTTTTATCGCGGATATTTTTAATGAGGATGATTTCTGTTTTGGGGCCGGTTTTGAAAATGAAAGTGTCTCCATTAAAAATAATTGTTAAAAAAAAATCGAAAAAGTGAAAAAGAAGTCTTTTGACAAACGAAAATAAACAAAATACAAAATTGATCGAAATTCCTGTCCAATTTATGTCACCATTTTTTAAATTAATTCAAAAAAATGAACAAGGAAGGGAACTTCCTTGACCAGTACTTATACACCTGCCAGGCAAAATCCATGCTGGGAGGTCTGGAAATTTGTTTTCTGTGTAACAACAGAAAATGACAAAAAGTGTGGAGGAAATTCCAATTGAAACATGTTTTTCACACCCATTTTTCAAATTGTCTCACACGTATGTTATTCGATTAAGCGAGGACATTTCGTGAAAAGTATTCGGTTAAGCGGGGAAAAATAACATTAGTCCAATGGGATTAAATTCGGTTCCGGAGGATTTTATTCGAATAAGCGGGGTATTTGATTATCCGTTACCCGATTAAGTGGGGAGGACTGTACTATCAGTTTTCAATTCTATTAATGTTCATATACATCTATAAGTTGATCTGTAAATCATTATGACATGATAAACTTTTTTTCACAGGGGGTGCAGAAAGTCTCGAAAAGTATTTAAAAAGGTGAAATTTTGGGGCCCTTGGATATTTTGTTTTTGACAAAATCCAGTGGTAATTAACAAAGAAATTAATTAAAGATCTCACTTTTTAATCATTTAAAGCTTAATTATTTCCAAAACCACAGGATTTTATTCACACAGAATTAAACACAGGTGTGGATTTAACAGGATTTATGCACTGGCAGTTTCTTTCAAGTTCTGTTCTAAAAATGTCATGAATTCACAAATAGCACAAAAGAGCGCTAAATGAAATAAGCTTTCCGAAATTACAAAAAATATCTTTCATTTCATAAAAACTCAAAAAACCCTAAAAATTGATTAAATATTCATTTATTTTCATAATTTCATCAACGATACAAGTCTAGCAAATGTTGTCAAAGTTTTCTGCAAAAAAATAAGGAGTTTCTGTACTACATAACAGGGTGTGAGGTGCCTGTAAAATTATTCCTACATATTGCAAAAACTCGAAACTTTCATGGCTGCATGTAAAAAAAAAAAAATCTAAATTCATATTTTCAAAAAATCGCATTCATACCTCAATTAGAGCCAGAATTATGAATTTTTATCTAAATCATTGACATTTTTTTTCTTTTCTTTACTTTCAATGTGAGGCGATAGAACGTCTGCCCTTTGAGGTTAAAAAATTGACTTAATATTTTTATACAGGACCAAATTTTTTTTAAATATTGATTTTTCAGTCCAGATTTTTTCAGCATGTAAAATTTCTTTCTGTTTAAGAATATGTCTTTATTTTTTCGACTGGATGGTAACTTTCAGATTTATGAAAATATCGGATTTTAATTCATAACAGAAATGCATCTTTGCACACAGTTGATAAAAAATTTTTAATATTGAGAAAACTAACTATTCCATTGCTTTTAAACTTTGACATTGTTTTAACACATAACAAGAAATTTATAAATTTACAGTGAGTTGATTTTTGGTGTTGAGGAGAAGGGGGGGGGGTCTCTTTTTTCTTCAAAAAAAGCTGTTTATTACGTTTTGAATACATTTTTTCACTGAATGCTCAGATAAATGTTATTTCTTAACATTAAATAATTTATTAAGTGGCATTATTTAGTAGCATCATTTAGTAGCATTATTAATTCAGGGCAGGGTAGGGTTGTCCAGGGAAGGCTAATTTTTCCCTGTGACAAATCTTTAGATAGGTCTGTGAATACTTATTTATATTATGTCCATTTGGTGTCCTCCTCCCTATTTATACTCTAGGGAGTGCACCTTTTTTTGTTTTTTACAAGAATTTGCAGTGTGTGCAAAGCATGTATTGCTATACGGTGACGCAGGCAGCGAAAGCGTGTTTCAAAGTTTTCTCAGTTACAGATTTTTTTAACATTAAGCAGTGCATGCATCATAGCATGATATAAATTTATAAAAAAGAATGCCTTGTCAAATACCGCTATTTTTGAATTGTAATGTTCACCTCAACTAATATATCTAAGGATAGGTTGTTTAATGGATTTTTGTTTAAAAACAGTTTTGTTAAGAATATAGTTCTGTGCATTGCAGTGCGTGCACATCACACTTGCTATACGGTGCTGCAGACAGCAGGGACGTGTTTTGATGTATGTTCAGTTTGAGATTTGCTTAGAAATTAGAAATTTATTTGAAAAGAAGGATCCTGCAGTGTGCACGTAGTGCTGCAAGCTGTGGGGACCCAGATTGAGGATGATTGGGTTTGATATTTGTGCAAAAAATAGATTCATTTAAAAGAGGACCAGCAGTGTATGCACAACACACCTGCTATATTGTGCTATAGGCAGCAAGGACCCAGTCCAAGTTTCATTCGGTTCCACATTTTATATGAATTCAAGAACCCTGATGCAAGGATTCGACAATATGTACACAGCATGTCTGCTATACAGTACCATAGGTAAAAGGGATATGGTTTGAGGTTTGTTTACCTTAAGATTTTATAAAAAGGGAGGGGCCCACTAGCAAACGAAGCCAGCTAGTTATCAAAATGTTCCAGCAAGTCATACCTCTCAAACTATAAAAATTCCAAAGATTAAAGCAACATGCAAACAACATTTTTTGACTGAGTTGCCAAAAATCACAATCATTTTCTTTACTGATTGAAAAAATCATGGTATTTTCTTCACTATTTGAAGAAAAAGAAATGATTTTTTTCTTTACTGATGAGCAAAATTTACAATTGTTTTCTTTACCGTTCAACAAAAATGACACTTTTTTTTTCTTTTTTTTTTAAAGACTGATTGATAAAAATCTCAATTTTTTTTTTTTTTTTACATAATCAAAAAAATATACTACACTCTTTTTTTATGACTGATGTAGCATTAAATGATAGTAGCATTTTCTCATTTCTGTGACAAATCAACAAAAATCCAGATTTTTCAAAGCCAAGCAGAAAAAAATCTTTAATTTTAACTATAGTAAAAAGGTACATCAACTGACTCTCCTCCCATGCACACATGATCTTTAAAAAAAAATGCACTGATCTTAGAAATGGTCAAAATCACAACAAAAACAAATCCAGAAATCTATATTTCCATGAAAAAGTAACATGTCTAATTTACCTCTATGGGAAACAGTAAAATCACTTCAGCAATTAAAGCAATATATAAATTTCTGGCCTTTGCTGCATATTTCATACAAAGAAATTTCTTCAAATAACTTTCTTTAAACACCTGATATTTTTTTTTTTGGAGGGGGGGGGGGCAAAGTTATCACTGCACAAATAATTTAATAAAGTAGTGTCAGTGTGCTAAGATTTAATGGAGAATCTAGCACAAATGCTAAATAAATAAGACACACCAAATCTCAAGTCAGTGGAAAGGAAGAGTTCAGTAGAACTGAGCATACCCAATAAGGAAGGAGAAAATGTAAGACATGCCTACATAAAATGATGATGTTAAAACCAGACTTGTATAAAACCAAAAACTTTCTGTACACATAAATATTGGGTCAAAAACTTTCTGCAAATTCAATGTTTAATAAAATTATTTGTTATATTATTTTGACATAGATGAAATTTGTGATTTTTGTGCAACATGTGAAAATGGATTTCTCGAATTTTGTGCAATTCACGAATGGAATTCTCATTTTTTATGCTATTTACGGATGGAATTCCCATTTTTTATGCTATTCATGGATATAATTTGTACTTTTTATGTGATTTACAGACGGAATTCGTGTTTTACAGGATTCACAGACAGATTTTCCGTTTTTGATGCAATTCCTGGGCAGAATTCCTGTTTCTTATGCAATTCATGCATGCAATTCCAGATTCTAATGTGATTCATGGATAAATTTCTCATTTCTTGAGTGATTCACAGACGAATTTCCCATTTTTTGCACAATTCACGGACAAAATTTCTGTTTCTTATGTGATTCACGGACGATTTGTTTGTTTGTGTTTATGACTGCCAATTATCTACACTTAGGATATGGGTCCTAAGGGGGAATGCCCTCTGTGGGGGGTCTTTCTAAAGGAACCTAACCTGTATTTACACAAGGAAATCCAGGGTTTGGGGAACACCATGGAAAACTCTGAACAATTAGGCCGAGAGCCGTGATTGGATTCTAACTACATGATTCACGGTTTCCATTTTTCATGCGGTCTTTGGATGAAATTTGCGTTGTCGTTGTTGAAATACAAGTTTTTTATGCAGTTCTTAGTCAAAATGTGTGTTTTTCATGCAATTCTTTGTTGAAATTTGTGATTTTTTCGAGGACTTTTGAAGAAATTTGCATTTTTCTCATGATTCTTTAACAATATATTTTTTTCTCATTATCCTTTGAAGTAGTTAGTGTTTTATTGAAGAAATTAATTTTTTATGACATACGTTTGTCAAAATCCACGATTTTTGGTGTCCAAAACTTCAGGCTGATGAATTTTTAAAGTTTTCAGTATAAAATGCCTTAAATTTTAGAAAATTTGAAAATTGGCCATGCTTTCAATTGTATACTAACAGTATCGTACATAAAATTGAGGGAATTATTTTTTCTTTTTGTACTAAAAAAAGTTACAATAATAAAAAAATTTTCTTTCCTAAAACTTACTGTAAAGTCCATAAAACTTTCTGCGCACAGTGTATGCATGTGCATCTATACTATACAACTCTGGTTAAAACAATGCATTCTTTAAGCAATCAATGCTACAATTTCAGTCAGAATCAATCAAACAACAATCTCATCTGGATTCTTCTACTTGTTAATCAAATAATTGCTGAAAATATCATATTTTTAAAAGCTTTTCTTGCATTATTTAAAAAAAAGGGCAATATAATAAAAACAAATTTAAGTTATAATGAGAGATAAAAAAAAAAATCTAAGGAAAGAAAGAGAACTGGTCAAAATAGTAGGAAAAGCATGAAAATAGGCGCTAAAAGCATAAAAAAGTTTAAAGGCTTAAATTTTATGCCTAAACATAAACATTGGCATGTGTCATTCATTGGAATTCCAAGTTTACCTCCTTAAATAAGAAAGTTTTCTTCATTAAATTTTCTTCATTTTTCTTTTCATTCCTTCATTTAAAGAATAAAATATCTTTTTATATACAGTGCGGAACCATTTATCAAGAATGGTTGTGGTCAGATGTATTCCAGATAACTTTTATTTTCTGAATAACTGGTTAAGTATTAAAACAATATCCATTCTAGTTTTGTGAAGTATGTGTAGGTATGATATTATTTCTGATTTTAAATTTAATAATTAGATTACTCAGATTAAGAATCAGTTTCAAACAAGATCAAAGATAAATCAGAATTTGGAAGAAGATAATTATAGGAACCCCATGTAAACAAGAATTCTTCAGTTTCCTGCATAAAAATCGAAACATCTAATATATAACGTTTCAATTTCGAATTATAGATGCCAGCTTCAAGTCATACCATATTTTTTTTTAATAAATGTTTCAATGTCTAAGTTATACCATGTATTTTGAAATGTTCCAATGCTTAAGTTATGCCACACATTTTGAAATATTTTACTGTCAACTGGCAATATATGACACTTTTTTCTGCAAAGATTCTGAAATCAGTCTATTAGAAATATCATTCTGGATAACTGGTTTCTGGATGAATGGTCCCACACTGAACTTAAATAAAATTTTTATTTCAGTCTTCTAAAACTAAAATATTATAAATAAATAAATAACTATTGAGTTGATCTACAAAGTAATTTCATAATATTTTTCTGCAACCAATATATGGATTTCATGATATTTCATACAGACCAACAGACAAATATCACATTTTTTCTCCATTCTATCAAATAACAATGGATTTTTATTCATATTTGTATTGATGCAATTCTCTAAATAATGCATGAAATAACAATGCATTTTAAATTTTTTTTCTCCTTCCCAAACAGCTCAACTCCCCTCCATTTATAAATGACGGTAGGGAGACTCCTCTCATAAGAAAAATTTAATTTCAAGCCTTGGACCATAAAGTAACAAACTTTTGTGTCTCTCTATAAATGAACAATATATGAACAACATTCCATTTTCAATATCAAATATTTTATAATAAACCTCATTAATATATACAAATTTCATGACAATCTGAGTACAGTACAAAAGTTAGAGAACAGTGAGCTAGGCAGTCTAATCAAATTTATAAAAATTTTCCATAAAAAGCATGTATTACAACATTATAGGTAAGCAGAATTGAAACAAGAATTTACCAACTAGAGCTTTAAGAACTTTTGGATTGGCATACTGCTCTATTTCTTTTATCCAAACAGGGAGGGATTGGAATGTGGACAGAGTACTTATATCATAAACTAACACTAGGGCATGAGCACTACGATAATAACTCTGTGTGATTGAGCGAAAACGCTCTTGTCCAGCAGTATCCCATATTTGAAGCTGAAAGTAATAAGTTGCATTAGTAAGATCAAAAGAAAAACAATAATAGACAACAGATTTGCATTACTAATCACAGCCCAAAACATCTGATAAATCAAATTAAAAAAAAAAATAATATATATATATATATATATATATATATACTTTTATAAATACATCCAAAGTTATTCAGACAATACCATTAAATAAACCAATGAAACCAGTATTTATATATAAGTAAATAAACATATACTACACTATATATTTATATACTTATATAACAGAAATATACTATATACAACACAAATAATAGTGAATAAATAACTATTTGTATTTTTCTTAAGTATAATTTACTTTTGAAAGAAATATAAATAAAAAGATTTTCAGCTACAGTAAAGATTATGATTGTAGGGACTGTAAATAATGTCTACAGCAATGTGCTGATAATTGTATAATATACATATTTTCATTTCATTAAGTTAATTTTAATACAGTAGACTCCCTCAAATCCGCACAGCTTGGGACCAGAGGTTGTGCGGATTTTAGAATTTTGCGGATTTCTGGTCATTGCTTTGTTTACATTTTTTAAACAGTAATTTCAGTGCAATTAATAGTACAATCAGAACTATAATGAATGCTTACAATATAATAAAATATTAAAATAATTAATAAACTAAAATAACAAAAATTTAGGTAATTTTTAAAATGATTAAAGTATTAATAGCAAAGGTCAAGTTAATAATCAATAGTGTATGATTAAATATACATTATAAAGATTAAATGTATTTTTCAAAAATTATTCAACAAAACTTGCCTCATAAAAGTACATTACTAATTCACATCAAAATCATAAAATAAGGATTTTTTTTCAAGTTTAGTGAGGCTTAATAACCAAAAAATCTTCATTAATGCATAAATATATTTGGTCAGAAAATTGTGATTACCAGTAATATCAGAAATATCTTTAATTTTTTCCCCAAAAATTTATTCTTCCTTCAGAAAAAAACAATGAATAGAGTATTAAGAAAATTACAAATTAAAAAATATATGGAATTGATACAAAACTAAAAAAAAAAAAAAAATCGAATTTTGTCCCAATATCAGAACTGAAAGTTTCATTGTTTACATCCATAAAATATGTGCGGATTTTAGAGAGTTGCGGATTTCTGGTTTGCGGATTTGAGGACTTGTTTTTCAATTAATTTGATCTACATTTGAATAGAAATAGTGCTTTGTTATTATAAAAATAACAAATATATATATAAATAAAATGGACTGACGAAAATCTTGATATCTTTACCCAATTATTGCAATAATAGCAGAATTTTCAGACTCAATCTACAGAACCAACATCAAACACCCCAAATTTACCCATGACTGATGATTACAAACAAAGCTTAGTATTTCAAAATGATAGTTACACATGTTATAAGCAAAATTTATATTTGCATACATCTGACATGTATGAAAATTACACACAAATTTTTTTTGCAGTTTAAAAATTGAATTTGTATCCAATATAATATACTTAGAAGAGAAAATAAAAGAAAGTTATGTACAACATTAAGCAAAATTAATAATACAACTGAAAATCACTTATTGCTTCATTTGCTTACTTTCACTAAATATATATTGAGCAGTCTGGCTGAATTATTTAGAGATTTGTGAATAACTTTTGATTTTAAAGAATATTTAAATATTACATTTCTTGAAATATGTTTAAGATTTTGAAAGTGAAATGTTTTTTCATTTGTTAGATTAATCTGCTAGGTCTAAAGTAATATGCAGTGCCCTGTTTCAAATTGTACAATTTCAGTTATCAAGCTTATTACTTAGGCAGAGAGAGAAAGAAAAAAAAGCATTTCTTTAATCAAATTTTTATAATTTCTCCCACCTTCCTTGCATTAAGGTATTGTACAAAATTGCAAGTTTCTAAAACATTTAAGCTACTGATTGTCAATGATTTTAATCAGTTGATCTAAATCAGTGATTAAATCATGATTTAAATCAACCAATTTTTTTTTTTTTTTTTTTTTTTTTTTTTTAAATCTTTGATCGAAATCAAAAAAATTTATAAATGTTTAAAATGACATAAAAAGTATTAAAATCTAAGATTAATTCGGAATATTTCTAGAGGTGTTTTGCTTTATGAATAAATGAAAAAAAATTCTTAATTGTTAATTGTAAAACATTAAGTACAGTAAGTTTTTAATGGGATAAAAACATTTCTTTTAAACATTTTAATTTCATTTAACTTGTGATGTCATAATCATAATTCCCTTTAAGTGGCAATCAAATTATTCAATTATCAAATTATTCAATTATAATCAAATTATTTTATATAAAATAAGCATGTCAAGTATAGCAAAGTTTTGCAAAGTATGAGAGCAAATAGCCAGATTTATGGTTTCTCTTTATACTTTTGCAATAATAAATTTATATCAAATAATGGAGCTAAAGAAGAATGGAAGAAT
Source organism: Maratus speculifer (assembly GCA_964019185.1). Classification (NCBI taxonomy): domain Eukaryota; kingdom Metazoa; phylum Arthropoda; class Arachnida; order Araneae; family Salticidae; genus Maratus; species Maratus speculifer. Next base: position 213,640,329 of record OZ025299.1, read on the forward strand.
AACATCTACTCAACAGCTGCTGTAAAAGAATGTAAAAGAGAAAAAACTAATTGGTATAAAAATGTTAAGCACAACAAGAGATCTTGGTTAGCATATACATAAATTCAATAAGTTAAGATTTGTCAACTAATATTAATTTTTCTTAGTACAAAGAAAAATAAGCTGTCAATAATATTTGTTAGTTTTGTTATTTGTACTATAGCTACTAAAATTACTTACTTGCAGTTTTTATTAATTCTGTAATTAATTGTTTCTTCTAGGCCATTTTTTATAAGGACCTTTTTAAAATTGACAAATTGCACCCTGCTCTTTTTTAAAAGAATAATGATACTTCTCCATAAAATTTTTTTAATACATGTGTCTAACATTTTACAGAAATAATAGGACTTTATTGCTTGGAAAAAAAAAAAAAAAGGATATTAATAAACCATGTTATTTAACATTATTTTTCAATTTATAATTTAAAAAAAAAATGAATTTTTACATTAGAATGATGTACTTATTTCCTTTATTATTATAAAACACATTACTAATATAAATTATTATGAAATAGAACCCTCTTTTTGAGCTAACATCCTGTCTTTTTTTTTCTTCTAAAATGAATATTAAATTATGAATTATCACTTTAGTAATTAAAGCATAAAAATGTATATTCCATACCCAATTAAAGATTATTTGCTTAATAATTAATTTTAAATAGTGTTAGCAATTTAATATTAAATACAGTTACTGATTGTTTTGATAAATGCAAATATCACTAGTATTTTAGGTAGTCTTACATAATTATTATAAAATATTAATGTTTATAACTTTATTGCATTATACTAACTAATAAACTACTAATTTGCAATTTTTATAATGTCTGTAATTACTAACTAATAATTAAATTTCATTAATTAAAATGTAAAAAATGTAGATTATGTTAGTAATTAGAGGTTTAATTGTTTTGGAAACATAAAACTATAAGTGAGTGAACTGGTCATATTGTCAAGAAACAATACAATAAAAGAAGTGACTTCATTATTCTGCATCATTTCAGCAATTGAGTACTGAACTTCTATTTGGATACAGCCTCTAAAATAGGGATGCAGAACCTGTGGCCCACAGGCCACCAACATACTTCTATTTTCATACAGAATAATTTTTCTTGTTAAATGACAGAAACTTTGCTATTAAATAAATCAAACATCGCTTTTCAATTATTGTGCTGGCAAACAATTTTCTGGCAAAAAGCTTGTGCATGAAGTCTAAAATATGCTTATTTTAAAATAATTAATTAATCTTAAACTAATTATACAAATTTCACAAAAATTTGTACTTAGGCAGAGGGTGATTAAAGGGTGTAGAATTTATTTATGATGTAAAAATTGAATATATATATATATATATATATATATATATATATATATATATGAGAAAAAAGTTTGGGTTTGTTTTTATATGTATATGGCCCTCTAAACAAATTTTATAAATATCATTTAAAGTAGAATTTATTTTCAATCATTTGGAATTAGGGTCATTCCACGTGAAATCAACCAATTTAAGGAAAACTTGTTGCATCATAGTCACAGATTTTTTTTTAATTTTTATCATAGACAGACATAGTACTGAAACCCTCAAATCTGAAATTTAAAAGTAATTTTCACAATATTGGCCGAGATATGGCCATTTGAAAACTGGCCATTTTTACAAAATGGCGGCCATCTTGGAATTGTATCACTGTCTAAATATGGCCATAACTTGACAACTAATGGCTCAAAGTTTATATATCTGGTACCAATTTGAAGCTATTTGTACAAAGAATAAATATTTCACATCAAAACAATAATAAATTTTCATTTTTTTACTTTTTATTATGTGCAAAGTGAAAATTTCACCCCAAAAAAGGGCAGATTGTAATGGCTCATAAAAAAAATGAATCATCATGAATTTTTCTGAAACTTGGTAAAAACGTTGCTCCATCTGTGTGCTTTAAATAAAAAAAAAATTGGAAAGGTAAAATTTGTTGTTTTAAAATAAATGGTTTTTTACAGATAAGGTGTCATTAACCAAATAATGATATTTTTAGAATCTGTGAGCATTCCTGATTCAAAAAATAATGGTTAAAATAAAATTTTCTAACATCTAAATTAATGTAAAAGTATAATCAAAACCTCATTTGTACTAATTTTGTAGAAATCTGCCTCCAGCCCCCCTCCCCCCCACCCAAAAAAAAAAAAAAAAAAAAAAAAAAAAAAAAAAAAAAAAAAAAAAGACAATTCAAAAAATTTTACACTGAAAAAGATAAGATAATAATTAAGGAATATAATGTATAATTATAAAATACCTATAAATGCAATGCATACATATGGTGATTTACTTCACATATAGGGGCAAGTGGGGTAGAATGGGACAGTAGGTTTTTCTCTTTATGTATCATTCTAAATATTTCATCAATCACATATTAGATGAAGTAATGGTACCCCAATCTTCAGTTGAAAAAAGTAGCTAATTTACACAAGCTTGCAATTATATAAAGAAAAAGATTATTTCAAGAATCAAAACATGAATTCAAAATTTTAAATTTTGAATTCAAAATATGATGTAAAAATTTCATTATGTTTCTATAAGCTGATGTAATATTGCATCATGTTCTATATAAGCTGATGCAATTTAAAGAAAAGATTGCTACTGTACCTTCATCTGCTTCTTAATTGGCTATAATCAAAGTATGATGCTATCTTGCATCATGTTCTATATGAGCTGATGCAATTTAAAGAAAAGATTGCTGCTTTACTTCATCTGCTTCTTAATTGGCTATAATTAAAGTATGATGTAATCTTGCATCATAATGTCCAAGAAACTTGAATAATTCCTTTTAAATACCATATACCACTTCTAAAGTTTTCAATGAAGTGTATTTAGACATACAATAATTATTTTGTACTTATTATACAGTGGAGATGGAGTGTTTTGTATGTAAAAAACTCAATGTTTCTCTGAGTACTGATGTTATTTCTGTTCTTCAATTATCCCCACGGGATTTACATTTATTAAAAAAAAGGTTACATTATATAATCCCAGATGAAAAAAGTTTTTTGCATGCGAATATATGCAAGGTTCACAAGGATAAATTTCTAAAATTTTATAGTTTAAATCAGAGACAGTGTTGTGATCCATTTAATAAAAATCCAAATAGTAACAGAGCAAAATCACTGAAAACAATTTCTTTAGATATGTCTATGACAAATCCAGACATCCTCATTCCAGGAAAAAAATTATGTACTTCCTGCTATTCATCAATAAATAAGAGGATTTCTATTGTTGACATGAAAAGCATCTCTGATCCAGAATTTAGTGAACCCACAGTAGTAATGGAACAATTAAACAAAAGCTGTGAAATGTTAGAGTTATCGCCAATAAAAATGAATAGGCGTAGCTCAAAGAGGAAACTTGGTTATTTGCAGACAAAAGTTACAAAAATTTTGAATGAAATGAAATAAAAAGTACTGTAAAAATAAATATTTAGTGTAAATAACTGCAAATTGATATTTCTTTATTGAATTATATAATATAAACACAATACTTTAATTTAGATGCTAGAAAATTTCATTTTAACCAATATTTCTTAAATTAAGAATACTTACAGATTTTAAAATAATCATTATTTGGGTCAATGACATCTTATATGTAGAAAACCATTTTTAAAACAACAAATTTTACCTCTCTAATTTTACAGTATAATGTTCCATAAATAGAGAAACTGTTACATCTATGCATAATCAAATCATTATACAGAAAGCATAAAAAGTATATGAACTAAATTTACTTTTCATTTTTGAAATAATCTTTTTCTTTATATAATTGCAAGCTTATGTAAATCAGCTACTTTTTTCAACTGAAGATTGGGGTACCATTACTTCACCTAATGTGTGATTGATGAAATATTTAGAATGATACTTAAAGAGAAAAACCTACTGTCCCATTCCACCCCACTCGCCCCTATATGTGAAGTAAATTATCATATATATATGCACTGCATTTATAGGTATTTTATAATTATACATTATATTCCTTAATTATTTTCTTATCTTTTTCAGTGAAAAATTTTTTGAATTGTCTAAATTTTTTTTTGGGGGGGGGAGGGGGCAGATTTCTACAAAATTAGTACAAATGAGGTTTTGATTATACTTTTACATTAATTTAGATGTTAGAAAATTTTATTTTAACCATTATTTTTTGAATCAGGAATGCTTACAGATTCTAAAAATATCATTATTTGGTTAATGACACCTTATGTGTAAAAAACCATTTATTTTAAAACAACAAATTTTACCTTTCCAATTTTTTTTTTTATTTAAAGCACACAGATGGAGCAACGTTTTTACCAAGTTTCAGAAAAATTCATGATGATTCATTTTTTTTTATGAGCCATTACAATCTGCCCTTTTTTGCGGTGAAATTTTCACTTTGCACATAATAAAAAGTAAAAAAATGAAAATTTATTATTGTTTTGATGTGAAATATTCATTCTTTGTACAAATAGCTTCAAATTGGTACCAGATATATAAAATTTGAGCCATTAGTTGTCAAGTTATGGCCATATTTAGATAGTGATACAATTCCAAGATGGCCGCCATTTCGTAAAAATGACCAGTTTTCAAATGGCCATATCTCGGCCAATATTGTGAAAATTACTTTTAAATTTCAGATTTGAGGGTTTCACTACTATGTCTATCTATGATAAAATTAAAAAAAAAATCAGTGACTATGATGCAACACCCATTGGTTGAATTCATGTGGAATGACCCATTAGTAAATTTCTTCTTTGACAATTTATCACAGAGTTAGTCAGGAGTGTTTACTTTTTTCTTTTTTCTCCGCTATGACTGTATAGTTGTGTGTTACAGTGTACACAAATACAATATTTTCATATTTTCAATTAACAAATTAATTTTTAATGAATTTTGACAATACACTGAGAAAACAATTTAGAAATGTTAAATAGTTTAAAGAATTTTTAGGTATGCACTTTTTTTAATCTGTTATCACATGAGTGAATAGTGTAAAGTAACAATTGCAATTAAAAAAAAGGTTTCTTTTTTGTTGTTATACCTAAAAAATCAAGCAAAAGTTTAATTTTTTAAATTAAAATCTATTAATTTTGAAGCCTTACTATATGGTTCTTATATGGGGAATGTGATGTTCTGTAAAGAACATGGATTTTCATTCATAATAAATTTATTTTTTATTCAACTGTTTTCAATTTTTAAATACACTAATAGAAACACATTTTCTAAAACTATTTTTATTTACTTCTTATTGATGTTTTCATGCATCAATAAGCCATCTCATGCACAGCTTTCATTTCTATATAGCTTCTTTATTAACATCAACTCTATATTTTCGTTCCATATATATATATATTTTTTAATAAGATTTTAGAATATGAAGCTTTTTAACATTTCATAATTCTATTTTCATCTTATAAACAGACTATAAATTATAAATAGAATTAATTGTATGGTAGATGTATGCATTAAAAAATGTTGCAAATATACATGTTGCATAGTGGCTAAATAAATGTTTATTGTCACACATTTGTATTTTTTGCATTACTGTGTTAAATAGTACTCAAGTTTAGGCCCTTATTTAACAATGCAGTGCCTAGCTCTTTTTAAAATGAACACAATTCATTCTGCCATTTTTAAAAGTTGTGATACGCACACTTGGAAATCTTTTATAAAAAAACTTTGCTGTACCACAGTACATCAAGATCTAGATAGCTAAGGGCTTTAAAAAATCATGTTATTTCTTCATTTCTTTGGAGAAAAAACAAAACATTACTCAGACTTTTTTTTAAATTTACATTTCATAAAAGCATTTAAAATGAACATTTTTTTTTTTTATTTATCATGCCGAAAATTATGCATGTAACTTAATTTTTTTATTATAAGTTACAAAATATAATAATAAATTTTCTTTAAAAATAATAATGCTCTTTTACACTGAACTAGCACCCTTTAAAATGACTAGCATCTCTTATTTTTTTTTTCTTTCTTTCTATAATGAGCACTATTTTACATTAGAAATGTTTCAGATAAATTTAGTTTTATTATTTTCCAAAATTAATGCATATATTTGAGTTTGCATAGAAATGTGTATTTTTGACAAAAATTGCTTTTTGAATAGAAAAAAAAAAAAAAAAAAAAAAGATATTCATTCATTATTTTATGTTTTTAACTTATAACTTGCAGTTGATTAAACATAGATGATTACAAAATAGACAAAATGATATTCTGCTCAGAATGATTTTTCTGGCAGTTTTTACCTCAGTTGAAAAAAAAAAGAGAAAAATCACACTACTCAGAATTATTTCTTTAATAAAATTATTTTCTTGAGAATATAAAAAATAAATTGTTACATAATTAAGCAATTAACCTCACATTAAATATGCAAAGCATGAAAGTTTTTTTAAATTATAAAACCAATATTGTTACAAAATGTGTTTTTTTAATTGATGTCCCTAAAAACAACAAAACAAATTAATGAATGGGAAAAAAATAATAATAAATTAAAATAATGCAAAAATAATCTCAAATAAACAATATGTATTTGTTGGTTAATAATTATAAATAAATGTTGAAAACAAAGTGAAAAAAATCATAAATTAAACAAAAATAAAATTTCAAAATAAAACAATTTAGTGTCTCACCTTTACAGCAAAAAATGAACCCCATTAATCAATCTTACAGAAAGAAAGCCTAGATTGTGTAACCAAACAGTGGACAAGTATGAAGATGTTAAGGTAGCTGAAAAAGTTTAATCTATTTAAATTTTGAAACTTATCGCTAAGGGCTCTTAGAGGAGTGTTATACTATAACATACAATAAAAGGAGAAAATGTAGATGTGAAGCTATAGCACATTAAAAAATAATGTTAAAGTGAGAAAACAAAATTCAATAGTTTTACATCATTTTAATACAAGTAAATTCAAATACAATTTAATAAATCGAAAGCACCAGATACAAAATAACTAACATTCAGTAGAGGGATAATTGAATACACAGACCTACAATATTTCTTTGCTTAAGCAGACAATATTATGTACAATTACAGAAAATGTGGATTAAAATAAATACAAGAGTTTATCTGCACATTTATATAGATACAAAATATATTTGAATCATTAAAAAAAAGAACTTTGAATTAAAATTAAGTTTTACAATATTACTCTTTCTTGATAAGAATAGCATTTATTTCAGTATTTTAAATTACAACACTGTTATACAAATTTTTAAATTTGTATAACATATATTTAAATTTTTAATAAATGAGAAATAAAAATTACAGATGATTTTTCTGATAGCTAATTTTTTAACTTTCATTTCCAGTATTTAACTGAGTAAATATAGCATTAATGCAGTCAATTTCCCTTTTATACTATTCTCAAATATAAAATATAATTTACCCTTAAATTCAAAAGACGATTCTTACTTTAATTTATTTATTTTTAAATTTTAAGTGATACATTATAATTTTAATAATAATGTTTAACCAAAACAAGATTTTAATGTTGAAACTGAAATGAAACTCAATTTCAGCTTCATTCTGCATACTGATACAGTGCAATGGAAAATGTTGGTATGTTGGCAGGTATACATTTAATGCTATTTTATGGACCATATTGCTGCTTTCATCAACAATTAAAAATATATTATGTAAACAAGTTCATATGGCAAAGTTTTGATAATTTAATCCGCACTGCTGGTATTTAGGGGAAAAAAATATTATTTTAGTAAATTTGAAAAATAAAATATTTTATTGCATGGATTAGTAATAGAAAAAAGAAATGATCAACAACTACTGATTAAGCATAAAAATAGTTGGAAAAAATCTATACATATCAATTGAGTGGGAATAATGTCTACATTAATTATGCATAAATTATGCTTCAAAAATTTATCTACATGAGGATGCGAGTTTCAAAACTCGCCTTGTACAAAATTTAAAAAATTATGTTTCTCAATCAATGTGTTCTATTGCTAAACCTACAGAAAAAATACAATAATCTGCAAAAAAAAACTAGTTTAATCTCTATTTCTGCCATTGTAAAAGTTGAATTTATGATGAAAACCAATGGACACAGTCAGAGTTTTTCTGGTGAATTCCCCCAATTTGATTTTCTGGATAAGGAGAGTTTTGAAACTGACATCCTCACATATTACAAATTGTACCAGTTTTGAATTTTCAAAAAGTTAACACACATTTTTGAGTTTCTTCAATAGATAGATGCAGATAAGAAAACTATTAACTTATCCAAAGAACTATAATATGGTGTCAGAAGTGGATGTTACTATTTCCAAAATCAATGTTTGTGCAATTCTTAATGTGTAGACAATTCTTGAAGCAAATTTTATGAATAGCATTTAACAGTGGACATTATCTGCAATCAAATGATATTCATATCTTTTTTATAGTAGACATTATTTTCATTTAACTAGTACCCATACCTTTTTTTATCTGTGTATTTGGAGGAGAATTAGTGAAGTGTGATCATTTTTTTCTCCAGGGCAGTATTACTTTTTATTACCTTTCTCCCTACACTTTGTAACATTACTTGTAAACACTATTAATTAATAAGGTATAGGATACTGTAGGACTTTGCCACAGATATACATTCGAAAATGGGCTCCACAAGTAAAGATTAGTAACCATTAATCTAGGATAATGTCTTACAAGGAAGGTCTCCATACGGGCATACTCAAAAAAATCTGAAAAAATTACAGAATGTTCTTCTAATATAGTTATATATGTTTATAAAAAAACTTTTGGCGGAACCTCCTTATAACGTCCGTAAAAAAATAATAAAAATTTTGTTTATTTGGCAATTTATCTCCGGTTGGCGAAAAAACGTAATTTTGAAAAATACGCTTTTACGCTTCGAATACTTTATAAAGAGAAAACTTTCTGTGTTCAATTTATTTAAATAAGTTTACATTAAGTAATTTTAGTTTTGCATTTTTACTTTACTTTAAGTGTAGTTTTGTCATATATGTTTATATGTACTTATAACAAAATGAAATTAATATATTTTATCATCTAAAACACAATTTAAATTGATTAAAATTGTTCCAAATTGAAAAATACACTGTTAAAAATCTGCTGCATTTTGTTGCAACGCACTCCCTTGCTTGTATAGAAAACGGTTACTTGGCCGTGAAAAGGAGCTTTCACATTGGTTGGAATAGAGATATTATATACAAGCGGTGGAGTGCGTTGCAACAAAATGCAGCAGATTTTTATCAGTGTATGATACGGTCAATTCACCGTGCTATGGAGCATTCTCACTGGTCAGAAGAGAGATATTCTATAAACGTAGTGGAGTGACGTTGCAGTAAATGCTGCAGATTTTTAACAGTGAAGTCAATTAAAATCAATTTTCAGATTCGTTAAAATCGTCTGCTTTTGGTGAGGAAATGTACTGCTCGCCAAATCCCGCGTCGCTTTCAGCTTTTCACGCCAATTATTCCAAACTATTTTATTTTTTTACATATCTAATAATGTAATTCCATCGCTAATTTTCACTGATCCTTTATTACCTACATGAGTAGTTTAATTCGTATTTTTTTCAAAAAATTCTGAGTATGCCCCCAATGGAGACCTTCCTTGTTAGAACATATAATATTTTCTCATATTCTTTACCTATGTACTTTAAAAAGCACAATCCAAAATGTTGTGACATGTAACGTTATAAAATCAAATAACAAATTTGCTCAAAAACATCGATTTGTATTCCATTTAGCTTTCAGTTGATTCACACTCACCTATTTTTAACTTTTAAAAGCCTTCAGTGTTCTATCATTTTGCTATAAAGTATGAACATTTTGTGCCATAGTGTTTATTAAAAATTTCAAGTAATTTTTTTTTATAACTTATGTAATAATTATTCTTTGCTTCAGTTTGTCATTAAAACAGACACCATAAAATGCACAGTACTCTTATTTACCTTGTATTCATAACTTATATAGTTTCTATATTTAACTGCCTACAAATAAAGATACTTAGAATCATTAAACCAAAAAAGATTGCTTTTATATTGCTACATTTTAATTGCTGTTTGAAAAGTGGCATTTAAGAAAATTAACTATTAATGATGACCTTCATAGGAATTGAATCATAATAAGAAAACAGGATCACAATTATTCATTCAATAATACAGTGTGTCTTACTAGAAGATGAATTTGTTTTTTTATTTATAATGTTTCCAATATATTTCTTATATATTCTACAAAACATTTTAAGAATTTAAACATATGCTTTTTTAATATAAAATGACGTCATTTACATCTGCTAAAGCATTCCATTTTTATGATTCAGTTTTAAAGAACATGTGTAGAAAAGTACGCATATAACGTCCATATCGCGAATAATACAGAAACCCAACAAAAAGGCATTGCTGTCATTTAAGAAACTTGGCAAGACAAATTGATTATCTCATGATTCATATGTCTTCATTTTTTTGTTTATAATAGCTCCATGTGTATCAGAAATCATTCATTTATATTTTTTCAAAATTTGGAAAATATTATTTTACATGGATTAATAAAATTGCATTTTTTCAGTTTTTAAAACCAACTAAGTATATACCAACAAAATAAGACACACAAACATTCTTTAAAGTACATTTTTGCAAAGAGAAATTGATGTATCTTTAGTAAAGCAAATGTGCAATAAATTAAAATTATTTAATTGATAGATAAAAACAAAATAAAACCAACATTCACCAGATTTTATAGCCGGCAATATTTAGGATACAGCAGGTATTTGAATTATTTTTTTTCAGTTGCTATGAAAAAAATGGCAACAAAAATATACAGTGATCTGCTACTTTCCATAGAGTAAAAAGAAAGAATAGAGATGATGTATGGAGTTGGGGGTGACGCCAAAAATGTAACCTTAAAATCTGCAACATGAGGCCGCCCAAATACAACTGCATGCTTTCGCAAAAAAGAAGAATTTTACTAATGCAGTTTTCAACACGTAATACAATGAAATGCTACTTTAGATTGTTTAAATATAAACAAATCATTTTCATTTAGCAAAAAAAAAAAAAAAAAAAAGAAAAACAAAACAACAAAAAAAAAAACAAAAAAAAAAACAGATGATGTCAAAGAATTTGATCCCTGTGCCATGTGATTGTTTTGTTTGGGTTGAATGAAGGCACTAAAATTTGAGCGATAATGGACATCATACTGCAAACCATTTTTACAGCATACTGCACTTCTATCTATCTATCTCTTTCCTCTATGGTTATTACCCCCTTACTTCCCACAGAAATGCAGCATTCAAGTTGCCACCATTAGAGAAATAAAACTAACAACAACAAAAAAGTTAATGTCTCAAAAACAAATTGAGGTGCAGTTTTCTAACAAATTGTATCTAAAAGTACATTTTTTTACTCTATATGACAGTGTACAGATAGAAAATATGCAATGTCTAGAAGTTTAAAAATTTGCTGTAGCAAAAATTGCAAAACAGAAGTTTCAGTGGAAAGTATTGCCATTCAAAAAATGACATATGTGTTACGCACCGATATGTTCGTTCTTTATAATATGGATGCATCTATTTTTCCATCATTATAAAAAAACTAACTATGATTATCTAATTTCAAGAAATAAACATTAGAGATGATAACCAAACAAGGTAAAAGCACAATGTAAAATTTTATATAAGAATTATAATCAATATGTAACCAAATAAGGCCATGATAACCAAAAAGGATTAAAGTACAAAGTAAAATTTTGTAAAAAAGAATTATAATCAATATGTAACTTACTTTTACCTTCTCACCATCGATTTCAACTGTTTTTATAAGAAAATCAACACCAATGGTAGCTCCTTGTCCTGGAGGAAATAATCCCTTAAAAAAAACAATAGACATTATGTTCATCTACATATCATTAAAGTATCCTCCTCTCATATATGTACCAGATTATTATTTTTTTTTTTACTCTAAAAGAAGTTCTATTTCATAGACTAAACTATGGCATACACCACTTGTCATGAGCTGATATTACATGAAATTACAAAGTTTAGATTTTTTATCATTCTACCTTCTATACCTTACCTTTACTTAAACAAGAAGGAAAAATGAAAACATTCTACTAGAATTAGGTATGAATAAATTCAGACATGGGTGCAAGTTTGAAATTTTGCCAGGACTGAAAATATTTTGAATCACCCCCCCCCCCTCCATCACGTTATTTTTTATTTTTTTAATTCATGTTTTTTTCCATCATCAACCTTTGAAAAAATTCGCTTTTTCCCACAATCTTTTGACAGAAATCGCGTCTATTTAGCGATTCTTTGACAAAAATCGCGCCTCTATCGCGATCCTATGACCAAAAAAACTCGTTTTTTACGATCCTTTGACGAAAATTCGTGACTTTCCGCGATCCTTTTACGAAAATTCGCGACTTTTTCGCGATCTTTTGACAAAAATTCACAACTTTTTCGCGATCCGTAGCCAAAAATTCGCAATTTTTTCGCGATCCTTAGACAAAAATTCGCGTCTTTTCCACGATCTTTTGATAAAACTCGCGTCTTTTCTTTGCTCTTTTGACAAAAAATCGCGTTTTCTCCGCAATTCTGACAAGAATAACGTTTTTTCCGCTATAATTTCGCGAAAATCGCGTATTTTCCGCGATTCTCTGAAAGAGACTGCGTCATTTTCGCGATCCTTCGACAGGAATCGCATTTATTTTGCTACTCTTTGACGAAAAACGCGTCTTTTTTGCGATCTTTTGACAGAAATAGTGATTTTTCTGCGATCTTTTGACAAAAATCCGTATTATCAGCAATCTTTTTAAAAAAATCGTGTCTTTTTTCGCGATCTGTTGACGAAAAACGTCTTTTCCTCGATCTTTTGACAAAAATCGCGTCTTTTCCGCGATTCCTCGACAGAGACAGCATCATTTTCGCGATTCTGTGACGAAAATGACGTTTTTCTTGAGATACGTCGACAAGAATCGCTTTTTTTCGCAATTTATTTTTTTTTTACGAAAAACGCGTCCTTTTGCGATTTTGTAAACGAAATAGCACTGTTTTCTGTGATTTTTTTGACAGAAATAACGTTTTTTTCCGCAATCATTTGACAAAAATCACTTTTATTCATAATCTTTTGACGAAAAATCGTGTCTTTTTCCGCGATCTTTTGGCGAAAAACCCGTCATTTTCGCAAACATTTTTCGTCGTCGGAGATTTTTCCGTCCCACTTCCGTCCTCGGGAACTTTTAAAAGACGGAATTCCGTCTGTGGACGGAAAACTTGCACCCATGAATTCAGATTTCATTAGAAATGAAGCTACAGCTGATACCAGACTTTTGATCATCTAATTAGTTTATTTATAAGTAATAAATAATTGTATTAAACTGATAAACATTTGTTAAGATATTTGGCTAGCAATTAACTTATAAAACAAGAAAAAATGACATAAACATATTTATTTCTTTATCAAATTACAACAATTTAAAACAAATTAGTGACAAAACAATTTTCTGCAAGAAATATAAGTAGATATGATTTCAAGTTCAGATGAAAATACCTTTGTTCAATAAAAATCGATATGCACTATATTAAAATAAAAAAATAATTTAAACTGTCAGCTGGAGTACAATCTGCTAAAAAAATAACTCAAAATGCAGCTCCATGTAAAAAATGTGTATATTTAACTTACAAATTAGAATATTTTATATTTTATTTACACTAGATAAGGGCATTATTTAACAAAAAAGGATAAATAGTACTGTCAATGTGGTGTAATTTACTACTGAAGTAATATGCTATTGAATTAACCCTGTTAAAAAACATTTTATGCAAGGTAAAAATAGCAAAATTATAACATTTACAACAAAGATTGTGCAAATAAAAACAGCCAACTGAAAACTATCCAGCACACTTTAAACTCAAACCAGACAGTCAAGTCAAAGCCTGAATGATTAAAAACCTTAGCTGTATGAAACACTGATGTAATAGAATTTTTTTTTTTTAAATCTTAAACTTTTAAAAAATGTTATGTAATTATTTCTTTATGTGTCATTGTAATAATTTACTGTGCCGTGATTTACGCTTATTTAAAATACTGTCATAAGATGACATAGTCTAAACTTAATGAGAAAATGCACTGCTTGTATGATAGCGATTCACAACCATAGTAGATTAAATCCATTTTGAAAAAAAAGGAAAAAGAGATAGTTCATGTTGTAAATAAAATAAAAACATATGACAAAACACAATTTTCACCTTGTTTTTAATACAAAATATATGATATGAACTTTAAAACATTCAGGTTTATTTAAAAGGCGATTAAAAGAATCAAAATAGAGATGTTAATAGCTAATTTTATTAAAAACATCTTAGTACTTTCATGCCTTAATCAGGCTCTTCCTCAGAGAATATTTTTGTTGATTTATACAAATACATGATTTTGTTTTGAAAATGAACGAGCCAATAATTATTATAGTTGAAAGTAGAAAGAGGTTTTTGGATTAAACTTAATAAGAGAAGATATATATTATTATTAATTACAGTCCATTTACTTTATTATTCTACTCAGTGTTCATTTGTCACTTTTCATTTTTAATTGTGTGGCTTGAAGATTGAATGAGTAGCATTTGAGATGAAAAATGGCAAAAAGAAATATTTAACTCTTATACCGTAAATTTTAATATATTGTTTTTCTCAAATTGTCAGGATTAATTTTCAGGATAACCATCAGAAATATTGCTGAAGAAAAAGAATTTTCAACAATTCTCATTGATAAACTCATCCATGAATTCAATTTTCATGAAATGATATACAAAAAGTTTAACTATTTTCCTGGTCGATACGAAAAATTAAGATATGATCAGTTGAAGCACAATATAAAATTAAAAGCCTGTCAACCAAAGAAATTAATAGTTGAACAAATTAAGTGTTCAACCTGTACAACAAATTAAGTGTGAAACCTTAATTTGTGTTAACTATAGATCCAAGAACTCTGATTCTGTGAGAATCAAATAAGCTTTACAATAAATGTTTTGTTATGCAAAAAGAAACATTTTCAACAAAATATATTTTGCAAGGCCAAAACTGAAGAAAAAGAGCATTTTTTAAACATATCAAATATTTATTTATTTATTTATTTTTTACACAATAATATTTATTTTTGTTTAACATCTTCTATTAATCTCCATTTGCATTGTAATAAAAGCATAATTTTAAAGAGTAAAATACTGAGATATTTAGATAAACACATGCCGTTCTTGGATGATTTTGAAATTGAACAAGAAATCAGTGTTAGTTATTTGTGTGATAATGCTAGCTTCCTAATTTAATTTTGTAAATTTAATTTCATAATCCAATGGCAGACATTTTTAAAGATATCTAGCTTGCACTGCAATATTTTAATTTATTTATTTCTGCATTGGCTAGCAGAAGTTGATTTTTACAAAGGCCATTTTCTACTTTTTCAATTTCCTCTACAGGTTTATTGGGATATTTTCACTTTCAAAATTGGTTCTGAAAGAAAAAGTATCCAAATAATTAAAAAAAACCTGTAATCAATATCGAAAAATTCTATGGTAGAAATAACACTTTTTCTGAATTTTTTTGATGACATTCACATTTCTTCCATTATCCTTTGGTGAAACATTCATTTTTTCTGCAATCCATTCATAAAATTTATATTTTTCCAGCAATCCTTTGATGAAATACAAATTTTTCCACAGTCTTTGGACAAAATTCACATTTTCCACTATCCTTTGTCAAAATTTACATTTTTCTGTGATTTTTTCATGAAATAATTTCTTTTCCCTGATTTTTTGATAAAATTCTTGCTTTTTCTTTGATTTATTTATTTATTTATTTATTTTTTTTTTTTGTAAATGATTGACAAAAATTAATTTTTTTTGGTGATTTGTCAAAATTTGTGATTTTTTTTATACCCAAAATTTTGTTCAGATAACCGACTTGCAGGAAATTTGGAAGAGAATCACCTCTGCAATACATATTGCTGCAAGACAAAATAAAATCAATGTATCCACCACTCTGGCAGAAGTCCCGCACTAGGGAATTTTTTAATCTTTAAACTCACACGTGCCACAGCGCTTCTTCATGAGACTACAGTAACTTTTGATTTATGCTTAAAATACTATCCACATTGCAGTTTATTTAGCAGCTGTTTTAAAAAGAAATTTAACATTAGGAGCTCCATCTGCATAATTCCTAAAGTATTTCACTGAAGGATTTCCTGTTTGGAATCCAAAGGAAAAATTAACTCAAGTATCTAAATATGATGTCAAAGTGAGGTGTTAGCACTGAATATTTGAAAGTTTGCTACAAATTCAAAATGTAAACAACTCTTGAAGCATAATTTAAGAATGGCATTAATTAGAAGACTTTGCAAATCAGGTGGTACAAATCACATTTTTTATGACAATTTGCAGCAGAGTTAGTAAAGCAGTATCCCCCCCCCCCCGTTTTTATTCTTTTCTTCTATGACTGTCCATATCAAAATTTTGTATGTTGCAGAACAAAAATAAAATTTACATCTACCAATCATAATGACCTACATAAGTTTATCCTGTGTGAATGTTTAGACTTAGAATCTAACATAAAATAATTAACCTTTCATAATATTATTTTCATAAATAAATTCAAGAGGCTCTAAAACACTTACTTGCGTAAATCTTCGCACTAAACATGTTTTACCAACACCAGCATTTCCTACGAGAACAACTTTAAATAAAAATTTATAATCTTCCATTGAAACCTAAAATAAAAATTACCTATATAGTATTTTTGTACATATTATTATTAATAAACAAATTAATAAAAAATAAAAACAAATTTAAGCCACACAAGAACTATATACGTACGAACTATATATGTACTATAATGCTTGAAAATTGTCAAATTGTAATTGTTTTTTTTTTCTTTTTGTCCTTCCATCTTTTAAAAAATAAATACTAGAATTTGAGAAATTGCAAATCACATGTAAAATAGCTGACATTTTAGTTAAGAAAAATTCTTTACTTTGATCTTAAAATTTGCGAAGTTCAATCAAGAAGAAGAATCTTGCCTTGATCTCTGATTGAATTACATAAATATTAATTACACTGTGCAAATTTCTCACATACAGCACAACAAATCTTCAAATAAAACATTTCAAAAAGAAAAAAAAGTTAAGTACAGACTTGCCAACTGCTGTAAAATAATCATAGTTGCTATGGTTTCGACCTATAAACTACGATACTACAAAAATCAGTTAAACTACAATTTTTTGCAAAAAAAAAAAACTCTCAGTTGCAACTTTTAATCCTTACAGCATATTTTTCAGGGGTGGTGCTGTTCAGTCGGTTCAAAAAATTTAAAAAGCAATCATTTATCCAAAAATTCAAACATGAAAAATGCTCACGGAAAAAAAAAAGACAAAAAACCTGGGCTGCAAAACAAACTTTTTAACATAAAACTCTCCTTATGGATATTAAGCACAAGTGAATTGAGTTTCTGCAAATATATATACAGGAAATTGCTTCCTTACAAACAGTGACACCATTTCAAAAATTTCTTGAAGAAGACGGGACTCTTTGAGGAACAAGGTGTGAAATAGTGTGCAGAATCGTGTGGTTTGCATACAGAAAATCAAAATCTTGTGCATTATGAAATTTTGTGCAGTATTCCCCCTTGCAAATTCTTCCTCAGATCTAGGTTTTTTCAGCGAGGACGTTGGACGCTTGGACGTTTACAAATTTATTTATTTCATGGCATTTCCCTAAATTAATTCATGAATCAGTCATGGAAAAAACTGAGACCATCTTTAAATGATCATGGAAAAATATTGGATATTTTGTCAAAGATCTCACAAACAATAATGATTATCTTTAATTGGCATCAATAAAATCGCTAATTTTGTTAAAAGTTCAGAATGAAATTGTGAATTTTGTCTAAAGATTGTGCAAAAAACCATGACTTTTGATAAACTATTGAGGGAAAAATATTGCTAATTTTGCCGATCGGTTGTGTGAAACTGTTACAAATTTTGCCGATCAATAGCTAGCAATAAACTATTGTGAATTTCAACAAATGATCACGTAAAAAAATCTATTTCGTCAATTGGTTGCAGAAGAAAATAAATGTCGTCAAAGGATCAAGATAAAAACACATATTTCATCAAAATATTGCAGAAAGAAAACATGAATTTTGTCAAAAGATTGCAGAAAGAAAATTCAAATTTTAATTGGAAGATCGCGGGAAGAAAAAAAAATTGTCAAAGAATCATTGTAAAAATGTAAAATTTATCAGAGGATCGCAGTAAAAAATATGAATTCCATCAAAACTTCACACTACAGAATGCAGATTTCAATGAAGAATCTTGATAGAAAAATTTTAATTACGATTGTGGGAAAAAATTGTGAATATCATAAAATAATCTCTTAAAAAAAAAAAAAATGCAAATTTCATCAAAATTTACCATGCTGGGCTCAAAAATTGGAACCTGGATTTTTTTTACAAAGGTGAAAAAATACTGTGAAATGAGAAGAAACTCTAAAATCCTATAAATATTTTCAGAGGTAAAAAATTACTATATTGAATTGAAAGACTGAAACCTTATTCCTTTTACAAAAGTAAAAAAAATGGCCATGAAACACACACACACACACACAAAAAAAAAAAAAAAAAAAAAAAAAACCTCTAAGACTAATTTGAACTTTGTGTACTACAATGTGTGCTAGTTGACAGGTCTATTAATAGCTTCATCAATTATTTTTATTTATTTACATGTTGATCCAAAACCATTGACAAATTAAGATCATCATTTAATATTTAGACAAAAGAAATGCATGTTGATAATTATTTAAATGTAAATCAAAATAGTTACCATGAGGAGCTTGAATAAATGACCTATCCTATGGTCAATTCTCAGATCCCAGTCATATTCATAGCAAATTTTATTGGCTTTTCACTAAAATTAAAAACAATAGGACTGTATCATAATGGTGTATACAAATTAAAAAATTACAGGGAAAAACTATAAAAGATCTACATATTAAATTTTAAGAAAACTACAAACTCAGTTTATATAGTTGTTAAATTTCTGAGTACTTCTATTTTAATTTTTCTCTTTTGCAGACAAATTTGATTTACCCTCATTAATGATTATAAATAAGAATTCTTCTCACATTGCTAAATTACATCACTATCTCATTTTTGATGCAATATAAGAAAAAAAACTTTTGCACTTTTCTCTTGGACATTTTGAATAATACAAAATAATTTTATCCAAATTTTAAAATCACAAAATATGCATACTTATGCAGAAATGTCTAATACAGAAGAAAAAAAAAACTGATACTTGTACTATATGAAAGTGATAGATGTGTACCTAGAAACTTTTTCCCCAATTAATGATTATGAAATAAGAATTCTTCTCACACTGCCAAAACACATCTGCATCACATTTTTGAAGAAACATAAGAAAAGAAACTTTTGCATTTTTTGCCTGGACTCTTTGAATAATACAAAATAATATGAAAATTTTAAATTAACAACTTATGCAAACATGCTTATACATACTTATGCAAAAATGTACAATATAGGGAAAAAAAAAAAAAAAAAAAAAACTGATGCTTTTTTTTTTTTTGGAAGCATTTAATTTAAGGGATGTGAGTGTTTCAAATTTTGCAGAAAGGACTGGTAGCACGGAATCCTAAATTTTTCAGCAGTGAAGCAAACTTTAAACAGCAGATGTTTTTTTTTTTTTTTTTTTTTTTTTTTTTTTTTTTTTTTTTTTTATAACCAGTACCATTTTAAAAAAAATTCACTTTTCACTTAAAAAATTCTAATTCTTGTGCAAATGTTCATAAGGGAATAATCATGAAAACACTGAAAATGTCAAAAATTGTTATTTATTTAGTATATCTGTATTTAATGTGAACTTTCCATAGTAAGTAAACCTAAATGTGAGAATGTTTAATTGTGAATATGCCAGATAAAATTATCTGTCACACTGAAATAACACTGCAATGTGGATTCTGGAGAACTAGCATTGCACTTAATGCAATAATTTTACCTTAACCTCTATGCCTAACAAAATCATTCATTTTGCACAACTGACATGGGTATTTGGGCATCAAAGAATTTCAGTAGTGTTTTATTTTTATTATTATTATTGTTATTGTTGTTGCATTTGAAAACAAAATTAACATCAATCTGTAACTTTATATTTAAATATACATTCAAAGAAATGTCAATATCCCCCCCCCCCCCCCCAATCTCCTACAAAGTCTTGCATTGAGCCAGGTTAGACAACTTTACCCACATCCTTCCAAGCTAATTTTTTCTCCTTGTTTGGATTTGGGTTAAATCAATATTGTTTCAGATGAAAAATTTAAATGTACCTGACACTGTATAGTTAAGGGGGGAAAAACACCCCCCCCCCCAACTAACTCCTCAACAAATTATTGTAGAAGAAAGTTACTGGTACCAAACAATTGTAAACAAAGTCTACTTTTGAATGATGCATACAAAATTTGCTTAGAGAGCCATGTACATAATAAAACAAATTCAAACTTCATTTTTTTTCAATAGCAATACCCAATTTTGACAAGATATTTCGAATCTTCAATTCAAACTATACCTATACACAAAATTTGAAGCCATTCCAAAGATACTTTTTTGAATTATAAACATTCAAAATTTAGTGCGTCTTATGTTAAATTAAATTTTCATTAATATCTCCTGCAATTATGCTCCTATTGGGCTAATATTTTATGTAACAATAATACAAAAATATGCAAATATAAGTATGTTGAATTTGAAATTTTTATTTTATTATATGAATTATGAAATTAATATTTAAAAAAAAATTATAAATTGCAACCAACAGTATTTATGATGGATTTAGATTTATTAACTCCTGCTTTAAAGAAATCCAAATTTCAAATTTTTCTTCAAAGTTGTTTTCAAATTATGCTTAAAAAAGGGCAAAATACTGGCTTAAGGGTTTGTCTATGATAGAAGTAACTAGATATTTTGAAACTTCTTACACTATCTTTTAATCTATCCTAAGGGTTTGTCTAAGATAGAAGTGACTAGATATTTTGAAACTTCTTACACTATCCTTTAATCCAACAGCTTGACTGCTTGAGTAATGCCTAAGATGCCTTGATCAAAAAGGGGGGGTTCCCTTAGTCAATAATTGAGTACAGAAATTCAATTTGGACACAGCATTTAAAGGACATTCATTTTTAAATATTTAATTTCTTGGAAACTTATTGTACAGATTGCAGGAAAAATTGTTTTTAGGCTAATTGAAGGGTGTAGAGTTCATTTATGCTGTCAGAATTGGGTACTGCTATTGAAAAAAAAAAGGGGGGAGGGGCTTGTTTTAATATGTAAATGTCCCCTAAGCAAATTTTATATACATCATTTAAAGGTAACTTTATTTTCAATCATTTGGTATTAGTAACTTAATTCTATGATAATTTGATGCTGAGTTAACAACAATAATCAGTTGCGATAATCATGAATAATGCTGTATAGCAGTGCCACCTGTTGTGCAATTTACACCAACATGTAATCAGAACTATATTATATCAAAGACTAATGGAATCTGAAGTTTTTTGAAAATCCACCCATTAGTTCTTGAGATATAACTGTTGAAAAAATTGTGAAAAAGGCAGTATAGCAGCACAATTTGTTGGGCGATATGCACCAAAAATTAATCAGATCCAATTTATATCAAGGTCTAACTTAATCTAAATTTTTGTAAAATTCCTTGTATTAGGTCTTGCGACAGAGCACCCACAAAATTTATTTCACACACATACAGACACACATTTTGTAAAAACATGTTTTTTGGTGTCTCTGATTCCTAAAATGTGTTAATCTGTCAAAAACAGGAATTCAAAAATTTTCATGAATCCAAAATTCCATGAATTCATGTAAAGATAGAAGAAAGTAAAACGTCTTTTAATCTTCATTCTGGATAATATTAAAATTGATTTATGTTGGAATAACTCATTTTTCAATAGTTAAGAAATTCCAAATTTTATACAATGCCTGGGTTCCATCATAAGTTTTATTTATCAAAAATTTCCTCCATGTTCTAACAAATAAAGCAGTAAAGAATGATTTATATACAGTAGACTAGCACAGGCCGATTTCCATTAACGGCACTTTGGGGCGGGCCTTATTTTTTTCCTGGAGTATTGGGCCAGGTATAATTTAGCTTTCCATATGAAGCCGGGACAGATTTCATTCTTACTAGTCTTCACGGACCAAAATAATCTGTTCTGGTTGAATCATCATGATCTGGTTGAATCTTGTTCATTATGATATTTATTAAGTTTTTTCTAATTCTGCTTGTGACAGCGTTTCTGTCACATATTATCTTGTCTTCTCCCATTTTAAAAACTAAACAATAAAAAAATCGAAAATTCAAAATTTTAACTGGAAATTGCCCCCCTTAAATAAATACTTAAAGTTAATATTCTTACATTTAAGGTTATAATGCAGTACTTTGTTATTTTCCCTTTTATAACTTTGTATGTGAAATTAATTCCTTTACAAACCCTCTTTCATATGATAAAAAAACACCATTTCATTCCCACTCTTTGTTTTGGATTTTCATCACTTTGAAAAAGATCTGTTAACTCTTTTCTCGTCACAATAAAAGTTAACCGAATGTCAGTCTTCCTTAGATCTGCACATTTCTGCATTTTTCCCATGTTAAATAGATCCAGCTGTGGTTTATAATAAGTTTATCCGTTAACATTCTCATGCACTCAACTAATCTTTAAAATCTCCCAGATGTCATGAATCATTCGGCATGTAATTCTTTCAGTATCTGGAAGCACACGTGCGTATGCAATCGACACTCCTTAAAAACCACAGGACTTCAGTATTACACCAACGATAGCATTTTTTCTGTTACTAAGTTTTTTAACGGTTTCTGATAACCTTGACGCTGTACATCTTCCCTGCTGCAGTCACTTCTACTCGGACTTTCAGCCATGTAACACGCAAAAAAGGGGCGCTGTGCCCCGCTTCGCTATGCCTTGCCTTCGGGCAAATGGTGTTCCTCGTATTTTTCCAGCAACTTATTGTAAGCCTCGCTCCTCTACATCAAATAAATATTCTGTCTACAGTTATGTTGGAGTTACTTCTCTGCGCTCTCGATCTCTCTCTGCCTGGGTAGTTTGTACGATCACTAGTATATGAATTACTGGTGCCAGTGCCCATTGCTCCAACATAAAAAAAAAAAAAAAAGAGAGAGCACAATGGAGTGCATAACTTTTTTGGACTACCCCTCCTAAATTATATCGTTAAAGAAACTTCAAATGATTCTACAGTGTCACCCCCATGCCGTTGTGTGTTTGGAAACAATCGTAAATTGCCTGTTCTCTCAGGATGGACTCGCCGCTGCATACAGACATCGAAAAACCTTTCCCTTGATAAGAAGTGTTCAGTGTGCAGTTTTGTTTCATCGGTCGTTCACCCCCCGGTTGCCTGTGAAGCTTTCATCAGTAAATTTCTGCTTCTAAAAAAAAAAAAAAATCGTCGGCTCTCCTCCCCGCTGCTACAGATCGTGTTCTGACGTTTACGGTCGTTCGACATTGTGTACTTTCGGCCTGTGAAATATGCAAAGAAATCATACAAAATTTTTGACCAGCCTTTCTAAAATTCTTCAATGTGTTTTAGTGCTCTGTGCTTGTGTTCAGTTGTGAAATGTGTAATAACCAGTGGCGTAAGTGATCATTTCTGTGCAGTGGTGACATCTTCATGATTTTGGTTTAAATAGACAGCTTTTCAAGATATTTAAAAAAATAGATATCATGAAATTTTTATTTGTGAAATATGCTTTAAAAAAAATCGTTTGTGAAATTCAGCTAAATGTATTGTGGTGCTAATTATCGTCAGATTTGTAAAAAAAAATTGCGGCAAAAGTGAATGTAATTTTTAAAAGGCAAAGAAATTCGAAGTTTCATCATGTCAAATTAGATTGTAAAAGATTTCAGCCTTTGGTGTTGCCATTTGCTTCTAAATTCTTCAAGTGTGTGTCAATTTTTTTGTACTATCAGTTCAGCTCTTAAAAAGTTATTTTGTGCTTCAACAAATTAGTTTTGGCTGAAAGAAGATGAGCTGCAACTTTTCTCATAAAAAAAGATGATAAAAATTGAGTGTCACAAGTTATCACTCTGTGCATATAATGAAAATAATAATAGTAACAGTGTTCGGCGTTAAAAAAAAAAAAAAAAAAAAAAAAAAATGCTAACGCATATTTTATGAAGTGAACCCTTTACAGTTTTAAATATTTTAAAATTGCACATTATTTTAGTTTCAGTTTCATATTATAGTAGCTATAAATTTACTTTTTAGTTAGTATTCGTGATCCAATCTAAATGTGTTATTATTGCAATGTTTATTTTAAATATTTAGTGTGTCAGCATGAACAGAGAAGATTTTTTTAATAAATCTAAAATAAGTAAAAGCGAAAAATTTTAGTTATCATTGCATAAATTTTGCAATCTTCTCTTTTCACGCTTTATTTTGTAATTTTTTGTGTTAGTGATATGCATGTAGATTTTCCAATTATGATTCTGAAGTTAGTTATTTTTTTTGTTTTTTTTTGTTTGTGTTTTTAGGTAATATTCCTATTCTACTCTTGGTGCATATATTCTGAGCTAGTCGCTCGACTTTGCACGTTACCTTTTATTTTATGTACTGATAGTTTTATTTTTTTTAAAAAAAGGGGCAACCCTTCTACTAACATTTTTTTTGGCTTTTGCACAGTTACTTAAATTTTGCTTGAAATAACAAGATGGGGGATTTCAAAAATAAATAAATAAGAGAAAATGCAATTTTAATGCATTTATTTTCTGGGTTAAAGTTGGTGTTAATTTAAATGGGTCAGAATTATAAACTTTATGTCCATGTTGGAATCGTTCTGAGTTTTGGGGTACTTTTAATATGTATGGAGTTTTTTTTGCCTCTTTCCATTATCCCCTATCCTTTTATAGTTCTGCGTACCTTAAATTTTTTTGCTTAAAATTTTCGAGAATCATTTTTCAGTGATCCACTTTCTTAACAGGCAAGTGTGTGTATAGTAAGACAAAATTAATTTACTTACACTTGATTGTTTCACTTGTTAAAAAAAATGGGAGCTTCTCGCTTTCACATTTTACACATCGTAGATAATAAAAGTTAGACACCGTCCCCACCCCCTTTGCAAGTGAAAGCCCATTTTGTTTTTCTTAAACTAGTTATGCACATAACTGTAGATTTTACATAAGGTAAAATTATAGGTTTCTCATGTGCTAATATTTTGAAACAGTCATTTCTAACTGGACTTGTCTGGGCAAAATTCATTTTTTTTCCCTTTTTCTAATTACACTCTTAAATTTTTGCTTTTGATTTTTTGTTTTGATTTTTTTAACTTAAGTTTTTTTTGTTTACAAAGTTTTTATCCTGTTATACTAGTTTTTGTTTAAAAAAAAAAAAAAAAATTCTAGCAGCTGTGTAATATGGCAACTAAAGATAAAAAACCCCCACTTGAACTAAATGAACCTAGCTATACTTCTCCTTGGCTAGATTTCTTTCAAGACACCCTAAATAAATACACAGAAAGTATGTGTAAAGAGGCAGCTGCATTTCAAAATAAAATTTTAGCTAACAACTCCCCTTTTTTAGAAGATTTTGCAGATATCACTATGCAAATGAAGTGGAATCTTAACATGCTTAATGAATCGTTCAATATCCTGAAAGTGGAATTCTCTGACTTAAAACGTGACAAAGATAACTTACAAATTGTTAATAAAAAACTTATTGAAAGGTTACATGAGTTAACTAGTAAACAAACTTCTACAATTTCAATCGAGACTAAGCAGGGTGAGAAATTAAAGAGCAATAGTGATAGTCTATCCACAATAACAATAGACAAAGCAACACAAACAGGTAATCATAAAAGATACAAGGATAATTTGCAAAAGGACAGAAACGATGAACTAGAGACACTTACAAAATTCAGCGATTCTAATCAAAATTCTTTTTCAGCGTCTGAATGTAAAAAAATCAAACCTGTTCGAATTATTATTTTCAATTTGCCAGAAGAATGTGGTATACCAGATATTTTATTGGGAGTGAGGAGCTTTTGCATAATAATGAACCTGATATTCAATTTTCTAAGAAATATAAATTACAACATGTCGATTCATACAATTGGGTTTTTGAGACATCTTCACACACAGCTAAAACATTAATAATGCAACAAAAAATAAACATTAAGGGTAATGAATATTCTGTACAGGTATACATTAATGTCAAGCGATGCTTTTCATGCCAAATGTACAAACATGTTGCTAGACTATGTCCTAATAATATCTTTTGTCCTGTATGTGCTCACATAGGCAGAAACATGCACGAAAAATTTGGCTCAATTCAGTACATAACTGTATAAACTTTTTGATGATACATTAATAAAAAAGGTACAGACATTGCTGTAACAGCATCCCCTTTTGGCAGATTTTTATCAAATTAAGGAAGGACCTATTTGTCATAAGCAAATACTAACACAAAAAATTTGGTCCAATTCTATGCATAACTTCATACCTTTTCAGTGGTACAATATTGAAAATGGCACACTATTACAGTTGTTGCAAATTCCTCTCAGACTAAAGGATTAGTCCGATAGTGTATGAGAAGAAATTTACCCACTGAATCAATTTAAGTGATTAAATAATATTTATTTACAAAAAGTCTTATTTAAATTATAAAATTATTCAGTCGTGCATTTTTTTCAGGGGTGAGGTCTGAGTCTTGTGCGAATGTTCCCGGAACACAGAAAGTTTCCAATTGTAGTCTTACGGTCTATAGATTCACCAATTCACGTGTCATATGCACAAAGGTCACCGTGGACCTCGACGAATTTTCATTTCTTCCCTCCTCCTTGTACGAGGAAATTCTTTCTCCAGAATCTCACTGGACTGCCTGTCTGGTCCCAGGCTTTTCCACCACACACAAAAAAACTCTTTTTTCTGGTGTCCTCACTTGAAAAGCAACCTGAATAGGGAGGGACCCTCTAGAACCTATTAGAGCACCTCCACATGATGTCAGCCTTAACGTCTTCACCTGAATTGGTCACCTGAAAATGCTGAGGTCACTTACAAACTACCATGAGAAAAACTAACACCTGTCGGGTTTCAACATGAAAACATTCCACGGCACCTTTAGACAAATTCTGAGAAAAATATTTGCTGTCTAAACCAAAGTGCTCTCTTGTCAACGAAAACTTCAACTTGGGCGGCCCAATGTATCTAAGAAACAACACAATGACAAGCTCCCACGTAGGCAATTCAATCTGTAAAGTTCAATTCTTTACAACACCACCTTCTAAAGATGATTCTTCGGGCTTGCATGAAGAATCTGATAATCACTAAAATGGGTTAGCATATTCCAGTATCTCAGAATGGCATTTATAGACAACCTCTAATACATTTTTAACAAAAATACAGATATATAAGCATATACACATGATCAATAAGATTCATTGATTAAAAAAAACTGAACTAATTACATTTCCTGAGTTACAAAATATTAAATAAATCAAACTAACTTACAAAAAGTATAAAAAAAAACAACTCTGGATGAATTTATTCTACACGACTAAGATAATCCACATGCGCAATATCTCGTCCAGGTCGATGCTTTATTGCAGAATGATAAGGTTGCAGTATGAGCGCCCATTTTAATAATCTTGGATTGTTGCCAGAATTACATTTTAGAAAAACCAAAGGATTGTGATCGGTCTTTATTGAAAAGAGTTGGCCGTCAATATAATGATGCAATTTTATAATTGCAAAAATGATAGCTGCACATTCCTTCTCTGTCGTGCAGAAACTTTTTTCAGTTTCCATAAATTTCCGACTTAAGTAAATTATGGGATGCTCCTCTAATCCACCACGTTGCTCTAAAACGACCCCAATACCCTTTTCGGAAGCATCAGTTTGTATTATAAACTCCTTCGAATAGTTGGGAGCATACAATATAGGTTCCTCCGTCAGTTTTGTTTTCAACTGTTGAAACACCTTTTAAATTTCATCCCTCCATCTTATTTTGTCCCTTTTATTTTTCCCTTTAAGTGCACAAGTTAATGGTTCTACAATAACTGCATAATCTTTTATGTAGCAGGAGTAGTAACCCGCCATATCCAAACATCGACATATTTCAGTTTTATTTTTAGGGGTGGGCAAATCTAAAATCACCCGAATTTTTGCTTCGGCTGGGGTGCGCCTTCCGTCGCCTACTACATGTTCTAAGTATTTAACAGACTTTTGTGCAAATTTGCACTTGGCTAATTTAATCTTCACTTTAGCTTCTTCGACTCTCATAAGCACTTTTTCCAAATGCAACATATGATCCTCCCACGTTTCCGAAAATATGGCCATATCATCAAGATAAGATAAGCAGAATTCTTCCAACCCTCTTAACATCTTATCCATAAATTTCGAAAATCTAAAGGACGCATTTAACATTCCAAACGACATGTCCAGAGGTAAATAGGAACCAAAACTGGTTACAAAAGCGGCCAGCCTTTGAGCTCTAGCGGTCAACGGAATTTGCCAATACCCTTTTGTGAGGTCTAACACCATAATATACTTTGCACTGGCAACTTTCTCTACCCGGCCCTCGATGTTCGGCAAAGGAAAAAATTCTGCCCTGGTGATCTCATTCAATTTCCTATAATCTATACAGGGTCTAGGGTCTTTCCCAGGTGCCTCTACAAGAATCATAGGGGAGGTAAAATTCGATTTCCCTTCAACAATGATATTCAGTTCCAGCATTCTTTTAATTTCTTTCCTCAAAATCTCTGTTTGTCTAGGCGAAGATCTGTAAGGTTTCATTTTAACAGGTTTATACTCTAACAATTCGCTCCATTAAATCGGTGCATCCCGGATCATTTGAAAATAAAGAACTAAACTTATCTAATAATTCTCTCAACTGCTCAATTTGTGCCGAGGTGCATCTAGAGTTCAAATTGCTATCTTTTATAACATTTTCAAAGTTATAAATCTCAGTGCCAGCTTCCGGAAATGCTATATCCAAGTCTATATTGTCCTCGACCTCATCTATCTCTTGCGCTACGAAATTGACTAACTCAATTCTTCTTAAATACGGTTTTAAGAGATTAACATGAAATATTTGAGATTTCTCACGCCTCCCAGGAACATTTACGATATAATTTGTCTCAGAGATTTTAGATAGAATTTTCCCAGGACCTATCCACGATACCGAAAGTTTGTTCTTTTTGTTGGTATTCAAAACTAACACCTCATCACCTACATTAAACTTTCTCTCAACCGCCATTTTGTCATACCACAACTTTCTCTTTTCTTGCGCTTCGGTCATATTTTCAACTGCTGATTCCTGACAATGTTTTAGCCTATTGACCAAATTAAACACATACTCAGTAATTAATTCATTCTCTTCTTCTCCTCCCGTCCATTTTTCAAAGAGTAAAGCTTCGGGAGTTCGTAAATTCTTCCCATGTACTAACTCAGCCTGAGAAAATCCCATAGTATCATGAGTTACCATTCGTAAGGCTAGCAACGCATGCGGCAAATTTGCCTCCCAACTTGCACCATTTTCTGTGCAAAGTACTTTCAATAATCTTTTCACAGAACGATGCCATCGCTCGATACCGCCATTCGATTGGGGGCTACACACTGAGGAATGAGTTAATTTAACTCCAAATTTCTTCAAGAATGTAGTTGTTAACTCGCTTATAAAGTAATGCCCAAGATCCGTTTGTAATTCTCTGGGATAACCTAATCTACTGAATACCCACATTAATGCTTCAATAATAGTTTCCAATCTTACATTAGGCAACGACAAAGCTTCGGGATATCTACTCGCCATACAAATTACCGTTAAAATAAAGCTATTTCCTTTTTCTGACTTAGGCAAAGGGCCTACGACATCAGCGGATAGCTTTGAAAAAATTTCTCCAATAATTGGTACACGCCTGAGAGGAACTTTCCCTATCTTTAGGATTACCAACGCGCTGACAACTATCATACGTCTTAACATAATCTTCTATCTTTTTGATAATATTTGGCCAAAAGTAATGATGCAACACCTTATCTTTTGTCTTCATCTCTTCGAAATGCGAAGAAATACCCTCATGACAGGCTCCTAGCACATCTAATCTGAATTTTGAAGGTATTACCAATTGTAATCTCTCCCCTCCTTTATTATCAAGTGTCTTCCTAAACACTAAGTAATTCATAATTTCAAAGTGAGACTTCTTATGTTTCACTTTTTCCCTAACTTCTTTTAACAAAGGATCTGTTTCCTGTTTGGTCTTGAATTCCTGATGACTAACCTGTGCTAAATTCCCGAACTTGTCATTTAAATCCTTAGGTAACAATTCCCAATTCAAAATTTCATCTTTGTCTAAAAGTTCCAAATCCCTTTCACGCCTCACAATAGTATCGTCTGATTCATCTTCCGAATACCCCACTTGTATCCCTTCTATCTTTACACATTCCATATTTTCCCTAGCCTCATCCATCAAACTAACAGGTTCCTTCCTGGCTTGTGATCTGGTAATCACTGCATTCACCTCACTTACGTGCTGTCTGGCAGAATCAATAAGCTTTTGCGTTTTATTTCCCAAGAGGTAATAACGCAAGTCATTCTTTATTGACAACCCCTGCCTCCGTCTTAAGAAGCCCCACTCCATCAAAAGCGATTTCTATTTGTGCCACAGGCAAGCACCGTATGTTAGAATCCAAAGGTTGTTTCACAAAGACATAATCCCCTGTCAATTGATTCTTTGTTACATGTTCCTCACTTAACAAGTCTAAATTCGTTCCCGTGTCACGGAGGGTGACAACTTCACGCCTATTTATTTTTGCCCGATTCAAATAAGGTTTAAATCCTGTTTCAAAGTCTGAAGGTTTACTCATATGATTCACTTTAACAGTATCTTTTTCCCTTTTTTTTAATTCTGGACATTCGGCTTTAAAATGGCTTGAAGAGTTACAAAGGAAACATCTGTTTACCCACCTCTTTTCAAAAACACTTTCTCTTTTTGAATCCCTATCTCTTCAATTGAAATTCTTTTCAACGCTTTTGTTCTCCACGCGGGCTATTTTTTAAAAAAAATTTTCTCCAAAGGATTTTGCTTGAAAGGTTTTTCTTTGAGATTTTTTTACAACTTCTAATTCATCTAAGCGTTTTACTAAAATTTCTGGGTCAGTAAAATTTGACCAAACATCTATTAGATGATCTTTCAACTCTTGCGGCGCTCTTTTTTTAATCTGATCGGTAATTAATAGATTCTTTAATTCCTGAAAAGTTGTGATTTTTAAAGAGTTTAACCAACCTTCCAAATAGCTATTTAATTCAAAAATTAAATATCTCCACGGATTATTTGGATTTCTCTGATGTTGATTGAATTTTAATCTATACGATTCTGCATTTAATTTGTACCATTCTAATAATTTACCTTTCATATACTCATAATTATCTGTTAAGTGTGCTGGTTCTCTAAGAATTAATTCTGCCACATTTACAGGTAGAAGCGCCAATAAATTATTTACTAATTCATCATCTTCTAAATTAAATTTTTTTGCTTGTCTCTCAAACAAATTTAAGAATAAAGATATTTCTGAGCGACTCTCATCAAAACGATGTATTAAGGATTTTAAAGGCAATTTATTAATTCTCTCCGCCCCATTATTTGATGCCACACTACCCGTCTCTGCCTCTTGCGATAATTTTAATTTTTCCAATTCCCTGTCTCTTTCTTTATCTTCCCTCCCCATTTTTTTTCTTTCCTTTTCCTCAGCTACCAAAGTTTCTCGATCATGTAATATATTTTTGGCTTGTGCCAACGCAAAATCTTTATCAAAATCTTCAGCTGATTCTATTTTTTTTATTATTTTCACAATCGTGTCATTTTCGTCAATCTGAATATCCAATTCCTCTGCTAACACTTGCAAATCAACCTTTTTGAAACTTTTCCAATCTGACATTTTGAAAACTTAACCTCACAAATTACACAAATACCAAAAAATACAATAACAGAAAAAATATATAAGCATGCACAAAATATATCATTCAGTTATAAATTTACACATTAATTAGAATTACACTATTCCTCATTTAAAATTTCATTGAAAACAACAAAATGCCTCTCATCTGCAACCATCATTATGCCACATTATTACACCTTAAAATATTTTGCTAAACCCTCAGAAATAATTTCCTTAAAAGCAGATTAGAACATTAAATTATTAAAATCTAGAAACTGTTCAAGTAAATTTTTCTTAACACTCTTTTTCACTAGCAAAATAATATGCTGAAAATTTTTTTAACTGTAAAAATAATTGATATTCTTAAAGTATTTTTTTTTTTTTTTACATGGACACAGAAAGATTTTACATAAAAATAATCTAATAGAAAAAAATTCTTATTGCAACCAACTGTTAAATGCAATCTTTCATTGATCTCTAGTGAGACATTTTACATGTCAAAATCCAATAACTGAACTAGCTAAGGTAAAAATAAAAACATACACCAGGCAATAAGAATTCCTAAACTTTGTAAACAATGCCATCTGAGATAAAAGAATTCACTTACCCCGTTCGATGCTGTCAATCACCTCCAATCAACAATGGGCTCCTTTCAGATAAGTCGCTTTGTCCAGAACTTATGTAATCACGGATTGTTTCTCTCTCCAATACTGTTCGTAAAGAATGTCTCTTTTCAGCAATTCAGATCACTAAGTTTCTTATCACCACACACCACATTCTTAATCAATCGTATCCTTAAGGTACACAACACCGAAAATCTTGTCACTTTTCAGAGTTCTTTTCGAATTCCAGTTCGCCTTTTGTATTCCAGTTCGCCTTTTGTAGTCCACTTCGCCTTGACACAAAATCACACCGCTTGCCACCAGCTGTTGCAAATTCCCCTTGGGCTAATGGATTAGTCCGGTAGCGTATGAGAAGAAATTTACCCACTGAATCAATTTAAGTGATTAAATAATATTTACAAAAAGTCTTATTTAAATTATAAAATTATTCAACCGTGCATTTTTTTCAGGGGTGAGGTCTGAGTCTTGTGCGAATGTTCCCGGAACACAGAAAGTTTCCAATTGTAGTCTTACGGTCTATAGATTCACCAATTCCCGTCTCATATGCACAAAGGTCACCGTGGACCTTGACGAATTTTCGTTCCTTCCCTCCTCCTTGTACGAGGAAATTCTTTCTCCAGAATCTCACTGGACTGCCTGTCTGGTCCCAGGCTTTTCCACCACACACAAAAAAACTCTCTTTTTTCTGGTGTCCTCACTTGAAAAGCAACCTGAATAGGGAGGGACCCTCTAGAACCTATTAGAGCACCTCCACATGATGTCAGCCTTAACGTCTTCTATAATTGATCACCTGAAAATGCTGAGGTCACTTACAAACTACCGTGAGAAAAACTAACACCTGTTGGGTTTCAACATGAAAACATTCCGCGGCACCTTTAGACAAATTCTGAGAAAAATATTTGCTGTCTAAACCAAAGTGCTCTCTTGTCAACGAAAACTTCAACTTGGGCAGCCCAATGTATCTAAGAAACAACACAATGACAAGCTCCCACGTAGAAATTCAATCTGTAAAGTTCAATTCTTTACACAGTGCACTCTTTCAGCAGAATATTTCAGAATTAAAGGAAAACCTGGTGAAAAATATGGAATTATTTCACAGACATTTATTTGCCGAGTATATTCGCACAGATGAAGAGGTGCTGACTTCAGATGTGTTGACAGACAAAAACATAATTGCTGCAAAATCTGGAAAAAAAGATGACAACATCGACGTTTCAGATGAGGATGAAGAAATCGATAGACAATTGAAAAGTCCTCTGTCATTAAATGAAGCTACTGCAGCTTTGAAAACTGTACAAACTTTCCTTATGGAGGGGAATGCTTCCTGAGCTTTGGACAAATTAGATGAGTTATATTCATTCCTAGAAAGAAGTGGCCTCCAAAAATTGAAGCAAAAGTCAATAACGGATTTTGAATGGAATGATTAGCAGGTAAATAAATTTATTATTACTTAAAATGATGATCAATTTATTTTATTTCTGAGCTAAATTTTCTACTTCTTAGTAATTCATTATCTTATCAAGAATATATCTGAAAGCTTATTTATTTATTTTTTTCTTATCTAACATAGATGACACTACTACTTTGATGGTTAACATGAAATCTCAGATAACACAAATAAAAATATTCACAAATAACACACACACACACCAGGGCCGTAGCCAGAGGGGGGCCAGGTCGGGCAAAGCCCGACCTGGAAAAAGTTTTGCCCGACCTAGCGCAAAACTCCACATTAAATTTCTAAGAAAACAAAGGAAAAAAACATTAAATTTATATTTTTTCCAGTTTTTAGTCAAAATGAAATTCAACATTTCGGTCACTTAGAATCCGATAATTTTATCACTCAGTATTTCCTTTTAAAAAGCTTTTTTGTAATACAACAATGAAACTTCCGTTTTTCTACCTTCATGCCAATTTTCTCCTTCTACCCCTAAATATAGTTTTTAGTCTGGAAACTGCAAAAAAGCTTTTTTCTCTCTCTCTCTTTAACAGACCTCTGTCAAAAATTGAGGTGTTCTGGATTCCCCGCTTTTTCGCTTTGTAGGAATTATTCCACACCGCTCAAAATTGAACAAATCTGGATTAGCTTATTAGCTAAAGATTCGTCTCTTTGTACAACTGTCACCATACGAAATTTATCGTTAGAAGGCTGGCTGAAACCAGGGGATTCTGAAATTACGGTGAACTAGTTTACAATATTGTTTCCTTTACAGTTAGTCGTCTGTTTCATGTAAATTTGATCTGATTACAATAAATAGCAAATGTCACGCATTAGGACTTTTCTCTCTCTTTTGTTATGCTTACTTGTTTGCTTTGGAAGAGGGTCCTTTAAAAAACCCAATACGCTTTTTGATGTCTTTTTTTCTTCTCACCATTCATGAACACATAAAAGAATAATAAAAATATGTGAAACCAATGAACAAACACAAAAATTATAGGTGTTATTCACCATAAAGAACTGTAATTAATATGAAAAATTATCATTTATCAATATAACTCCCATCAAATTTCGTATTTATATATTTCGTATTTAAATAATATAAATTTAAATTTAAAATAAGAAATTTACAGAACTATTTTTTTACTATACATGTATATCTTATTTTTTTCATTCTTTTGTGAGATTTTACAAGTAGCAATTAGCGAAGGAAATTATTACCATGTTGCATGTATTTCGCTTTAAATGAATTTTATATGGCGTAATATAAATAATTTTTATCTTAAAGTAAAAACAATTTCAAGGAATGACATAATATCAATCAATAGTAAAGTAAAGAAGAAAAGGAAAAATGTAACTATATAATTTAATTAACATGAACTTTGATTTTATGATAAAATGTTACTATTTAATTTTCTTTAAAAGGGATTTAAGCGAAAATATCCATACAATATGGTACAAGTAGGTTAAAAAAAACTCATGCATTTTCCTGCATAAAATAAATAAATAATAAATTAAAAATTAGCTAATTAACAGCATAACAAATTAAATCCTTCATGAACATTGACCCCAGGTAGTTGGGAGTACATAGAAATAAAAGAACCTTTAGAAATCGCTATAGAATTTTTTACAAGGGATATTCCCCTTCCCCATGTGAAAATATAAAGTATATAATAATAGATCTGTCTTTTCATTTCTTCGATTCTCTCCCATTTCACTAAAATTTTAAAAAGTTGGTGCTTCTGAGATAAAACAATTATTATTTCAAATTTAAATAATACAATATGTTAGGTTACTCAAAAAATTTTACAAATAGAAATTTATTACTTACTGACACATTCATAAAGTCATTTTTATTCTTAAATTAAAAAAGTTACAGGTGTTTTTGTTAAGCGACGAAGAATGGTATTTCTGCACTTTTTTTAAGTAAAACAATTTTCAGAGTAGTCGTCTAAGTTGCCATTGTAAGCCAATTTTTGCAAGAAGACAGTTTGATAAAAACCATCATAAGATAAATATCAATTGAAACTCAAAGTGTAATGTATTTATTGAAAACTGAAAAATAATAATTCCAAATCACTTAAGTAATTGGCTGTTATTTATTGTTAAATACGATGGCGCAAATTTGTAAAAGAAATTCGTATGTTCGGCCTCGAAAAATAGAGACGTTTGATTGAAATATTGGGTCGGTCGGAAAGTCGTGTTCGTTTGGGAAAATTAATTAGTACCGAAAAAGTCTATCATTTAATTATTAGATATTGTTTCCGATATCTAATATATAGTAAGTAATGGGCAAATTTTTCCGGTACGAACTGATTTTCCCAAACAGACATCACTTTCCGAAAGACCCAAAATATGATTAGAGAGAGAGATAAAGATGTATATACTTTTGTTCCATGCTATAATTTAGAACAGAAATAAACACTGTTTTTACAGTGCGTTTTGTGCTTAAAAGTATTCTCAAATATAAAATGTTGTTTAATATATATATATCCAATGTATGTGTGTACGTGCATATAGAAAACTGCTTTTCTCTCCCCTACATATTTGAGTTGTCCTAACTTTGCATTATTAATTATTAAAAATAAATGCATAATACATTAAATCATTTATTTATGGAATTAATTTCATTTTTTATTAAATGTCACACTTTGAAATATAAGGGATTTTTGAATAAATACCTTCCAGGATAATAGTAAACTAAAATTAAGTTAAAAATGCCCAATTTGATAACCTTTTAACCCTTTCCGGCGCGGTGTCCCTTAAAAAGGACACCTAATTTTAATTTTACTGGCACCAAGAATATTTAATTAAAATTTTCCTTTGATAAAATGCCTGAAAATAAGCAAGTTCGTATTCTCTAATAAATTCGTTTATAAATTCTGGTGGCAGATAATTATTTCAATTAAACTTACTCCGCGCCGGAAAGGGTTAAAAGTTATCCTGTGTTTTTATAGAATTTTTGAAAGTGTTGTTTGATTTCAATGCTACAACAAAAGTTTACTCTACAACAAAATTGTTAACTTCTGTTACAGAACTGCAATTTATCCTCTTACAAACAGATACAAGAGGAAAGTTTTAATTCGTGTTATTATATTAAGAATTTGTTGTATAATTTATCGTAGTGTTAACAATATTTTCATAAATTTTGTGTCAATTTAATATTTTTTCATAAAAATCCATTTAAAAAGTTTATGAAAATACAGTGTTTTTAAGCTTTTTTTATGTTTCCTATAATTTACGTTTTTTCAAAATTTTACAGAATAACAGATAATAAAACAGGCATTAGAGTTTAAAAGATTTAATCTATTGTAAAAATTAGAACTCTGAATTTGACGCCCCTTGCAAGGTTTTTTATACAAGATTATACAATTTTAAACTAGCTTCCTAGAGATTTGACCGCTAACAAATTGCCTGTTTAAGGATCACCAAAGCAGCCGAATTGTTTAACACTCTTTGGTACTATACTATTCAGTGACTAACTTTCATTCACTGGAACACACACCGTCTGTGGTCTGAAATTGTGCTTTTTCCTTTGAAATATTTTTTAAAGAGCTTAAGGGATTATTTTTCTAAATAAAGAAATACTGTGAAATGTTTTCTAAAGGTTGGTTTTTGACAATTTTACAAAGGGACGAATGGCAAATTGGATCTAGAGATCCAATTTGCCATCCCTGTGATTGTGCGGCCCTCTGTTTGTACCGAGCCGAACCGCTCCTGAATTTTTTTAATTACCTGACAGCGAGTTTAAGAAGTAAATAGAAACTCATGAAACCTCGCTTAAACAATTTGCATAGTTAACCCCCCCCGCTGCAGAATTTTTTTCTGTAGTCTGCAACACAAGTAAAAACTTAAAAAACAGTCTGCAGACCAATCCCTCGCTTTGCATCATATGTATTCAAACCTCCCAAATATTTGTGATAGACATAAAAGAAAAATATACTTTTAAAAAGAAGTTGCCTTTGTTCTCAGAATTTTTAACACTTCATACATTGTTCGAAAGAGGGTCCTCCTCTACAAGTGCTCCCCTTTGACAAAAAATGCGGGTTTTTCACGATCTTTTGACGAAATTTGTATTTTTTTCGGGTTTTTTACAAGATTTGACTATTTTTCCGATCTTTTGACGAAAACCGCTATTTTTTCGCGATCTTTTGAAAAAATTTGTCGTTTTTTCGCGATTTTTTGAAAAAGTTTGTCGTTTTTTCGCGATTTTTTGGCGAAAACTGCCGTTTTGTCGCGATCTCTTGAAGAAATTTGCCGTCTTTTTTCGTAACCCTTTGAAGAAATTTGCAGTTTTGTCGTGATTTTTTAACGAAAACTGCCCTTTTTCGCGATCTTTTGAAGAAATGTTCCATTTTTTCGTGATTTTTTGATGAAATTTGCCATGTTTTTGCGATTTTTCGAAGAAATTTGCCATTGGTTTTGATCTTTTTACC
Source organism: Maratus speculifer (assembly GCA_964019185.1). Taxonomy (NCBI): domain Eukaryota; kingdom Metazoa; phylum Arthropoda; class Arachnida; order Araneae; family Salticidae; genus Maratus; species Maratus speculifer. Next base: position 213,678,886 of record OZ025299.1, read on the forward strand.
AAAACTGCCATTTTCTCAATCTTTTCACGAAAACTTCCGTTTTTTCGCTATCTTTTGAAGAAATTTGCCGTTTTTTCACGATAATTTGAAGAAATTTTCCGTTTTTTGTTATTTTTTTTACTAAAACTGCAGTTTTTTCGTGATCGTTTGAAGAAATTTTCCGGTTTTTTTTGCGATTTTTTGAAAAAAAATTGGCGTTTTTTGCAATTTTTGAAGAAATTTGACGTTTTTTCGTGATTTTTTTTGACGAAAACTGTCGCTTTTTGTGATCTTTTGAAGAGATTTGCCTTTTTATGCAATGTTTTGAAGAAACTTGCCGTTTTTTCGTGATCTTTGCACGAGATTCGGGTGTTTTTCGCGATCTATGATGAAATTGATTTCTTTTCGAAGACTATTTGTTGAAATTCGCGATACATTTTATATCCTAATTTTTGGATGTAGGACCAAAATTTTTTAATTTTTGCTACATTTTTAACAGTTAAGAAATAGTCTGCAGACATTCCCAAGAGTCTGTGACGTGCGTTGCATTGCAGCGTTCCGATTTTAAACAATTTGATTTTTAGCAGCTATTTAGTCTTTGGTCACAGAGTGAAAAAGGGCGGTTAACTTTTTCATTGTTATGCATTTGGAGAATGTTAGTGCATGCGAAACATTGTACAAATTTTGTGAACAAAATTGTGCATTTAGCAAATTGTACTTAAAAGTATTATTAATATAAACGAACATAGTACATGTATACAATTAAATTATTTAATAAAAAAATAGCAATTTATTTGCACTAAACTAAAAGCATGTATTTAACATTTTTTTCCGTGCTTCTGAAGAAACTTTAAAAATTTCACTTTGGCTTTAGAAATTCCTCATATTTTAAGTGAAAAAAATCCATAAAATCGCAGTACATGTGTTTGAAGAACTACGCATAAAAGATTAACAAAAAGTGGAAAAATAATCTGCCACCCCTGGAAAAACTTTTGCCCTACCTGGCAATATGGTCAAGCTACGGGCCTGACACACACACACAAAAAAAAATAGTCCCTTCAATTTTGTGCAAATGAGGTTTGACTGTGATATCACTTTTAAATGATATAAAAATATGATTAACATAATTTGGATATATATATATATATATACACAGGGTGTCCGAAAAGTCTGGAAACGGCCGAATAACTCGAGAAATACATATGAGATTGAAAAACGTAAATACATGTGTTAAATATTTTTAAATAAGCTACTCTGTGATACCAAATTTGACCTTCGAAACCGACCCCCTGGGGGTCAGAGGGGGTCCAACTTTGAAATCTTAAATTATAACCCCCATTTTTTTATTGCAGATTCAGATTCTACGGACAAAAATACGTAACTTTTGTATTTGATGTTTATTTCAAATCTTCGTTTATCATGGTGTAATCGAGCATATTAAATCGATACATATTCCTGCTTTTCCAACGGGATTTTCCCTAATCGAAACTGACTGGGCAGAATTTTTTACGTCAAATTCCTCGTCTTTTGTAGGAATAGCGTTTCCTGAAAATCACCCGTGGCGATTATTTCAATAGTGCTACACTGTTAAAAATTTCACCCATTTGCTGCAGCGTCACTCCACAGCTATTATAGAATATCTCTTTTGTGACCAATGAGAATGCTCCATAACACAGTAAAGTAATCGTTTTCTATAAAAGCGGTGGAGTGACGATGCAGCAAAAGGGTCAATTTTTTTACAGTGTACTTTACTGTGTTATGGAACATTCTCATTGGTCATGAAAGAGATATTCTATAAAAGCTGTGGAGTGACGCTACAGCAAATGGATCAAATTTTTAAAAGTGTAGCACTACCGAAATAATCGGCACGGGTGATTTTCAGGAAACGCTATTATTGCAAAAGACGAGGAATTTGATGTCATAAATTCTCCCCAATTAGTTTCGATTAGGGAAAATCCCGTTGGAAAAGGCAAAAATGTATCAATTTAATATGCTCAATTACACCGTGATAAACGAGGATTCGAAATAAACATCAAATACAAAAGTTACGTATTTTTGTCCATAGAATCCGGATCTGCAATAAAAAATGGGGGGTATAATTTAAGATTTCAAAGTTGGACCCCCTCTGACCCCCAGGGGGTCGGTTACGAAGGTCAAATTTGGTATCACTGAGTAGCTTATTTAAAAATATTTAACATGTATATTTACGTTTTTCAATCTCATACGTATTTTTTGAGTTATTCGACCGTTTCCAGACTTTTCGGACACCCTGTATATATATATATTTTAGGAAAGGAAGAAAACAATCATAATTTGTTTACCTCAGTTTTTAAAAAAATAGCCTGCAAGGATGTATTTATTTCCAGCATGAGATAATATTTAAAGATTTTTCTGAAAATTCAGTAAAGTCATATTTTATAGCAATTTGAGAATAAACTGTTTCCTTTTACTTTCCAATTTAGCTACAAGAAAAAGATCTGTTTATGCAAGAAAAAAAAAATGTATGAGTAAACATTAAAAAGCTTTTAATCTTACATAAGAAGCTTAAATCTCACTTAAAAAGAATTAATATTGCAAAACAAATACAAGCCACTTAAGATTCAGAAGCACTTATTAACAATGTTTCAATATAGTTATATTTATTGTTCACAAGTATAATGTTAAGAACATCTATTAACAAAATATTTTTCATTTTTTTTTTGTTTAACTTGTATTTATTTATACAATTAAAAAAGAAAAATATTAAATACCTCTTAAATCGAAAGAAATGACTACATTCACCCAAGAACATGAATAGAACAAAACAGAACTGAAAAAAAAAAAAATGACAGAAATAAGAAACTTTTTCATTTAAAATAGAATAAATAAACATACATATATTTCAATAATTTTTGGCTTCCAAAATGTTATAAGGTGCTTAATTTTGTCTTTTTAAGCATATTGTTGACAAAATTCGACAAAATAACATATCTTTTCTATGAACTAGCATGCATAGCACCTCTGATGTTTCTGTATGGTATTCATTGATTTAAGGCTTCCATGCTATAGTTCATCCTGCTTTTCTATTTATTTATTTATTATTATCCTCATTTATTTATGTTTATATCTGTGATTATATACATACTAGCGAGCTAGGCCCGCTAGCTGGGCCACTTTTTCCAAACGAACCTCGATATTAAGCAGTATATAATAAGCAAAAAAATTCATTTAATAAGCAAGTCTTGGTGTTCGAATCCTCAAGCACAAAAAAAAGTAAATTAAAGAGCTATGGTTGTTATGCGCCCATTATCCCGTTAAAAATATGTGATGTCAGGTTTGAAAACCTTCCAAGTTTAAAGTTCTCAACACTTCCTAAGTTTAATTTAACATGGTTTACTTTAGGGATATATATAACTATGGCCTACTATTATTTTTCAAATTACTTCACATTCAATAATTCACCTTTTTAAACTAAAGTTAGAAATTAATATTTACTTATAAATTACTTTAAAGATATATATTTATTTTATTTTAAATATATTTATTAATAACTTACTCACCTTTAAATATCTTTTATTTTTATTAAAAACACTTCCTTGTTAATGTTTTAAAATCCACTTGAGTTTGTTTACTTTTTGCCGTATTCTTAAAACAACAGGGCATCTGTCTATTTGATACTTTAGCACCTGCTATGACGATGTGATGATGATGTGATGACGTCATCCCCCTTACACGTGCACAGGAAGTTAATTAGGTATTCATTTCTAACAGCTGTTAACTAAAGAGGGCGTTACTTCCTGCTTCTAGTTCTTTCTACTAGCTCTTTAAATACTGTAGGTGAGTCATTTACAGCTGCTCATGTTTTTTAAGATACTTGTGTTTAGTCAGCTGGTTTTTGAAGGGAAGATGTTTTAGTTATGTGACCTTATGGTGGATGTTGTTTTGGTTTCTAGTTCACATCCAGTGCTGAGCTCATTTAGAGATATATGTTTATGCTCATTGAGAAAGTGAAAGATGATTTTTATCCTGAGGATGTTTACAAAAAGAAGTATGTATTTTTGAGAATGATCAGTTTTACTTTTAAAGTTTTATCTGTTATTTTTGTTGTTTGTTTGAAGAATAAACTTTTATTGAAAATATAATTCCTTCCCTGTTATATTTTGAGAAACACCAAAACATCAGTCATGAAAGAATTTATTGAAAAGTTATTTTTGAATATTTTGATATCTACTCAAGAACTTTTACATAGACATACTCTTACATGGAAGCTTCACACTGTGCAATATAATTTTTCTCTGCAAATGAAATTTAGTTTTTAGATCAGTTTGTTTACAGACTGATAGTGGTTATGGGCGTATCCCATCAACCATGAGGAGTGTGTTTATATAGTGAATAGTTGGCATAGTTTATTGAATGTTTTTCCTGAATGGTGTTTTTCTTGAATAGATTAATGAAATATATTTTGCTTATTAAGAGATATATTTATTTCTCCCAGCTGATGAGCCTAAAATTTAAAATGCTGCCTCCATTAATTAATAGAATATACAAGATAATCAGATGGGGGGGCAGTTATTGTTGTATTGGTATAGTAATATTAAAATATGAGAAATTTTTCTAGATAAAGAAAACAAATGAGCTGTTTTTAAGGAAATTTTTTTTGGAAATAAGTTATAGAATGAATTTTTTTTAGAAAGATGGTTTTTATATGAAATTTTTTTTGAAAATGAGCTATATAATGAACATTTTTTTTTTTTTGGAATTTCAGAAGAATTTTTGGGAAGTTTGATTTGTATGAAGTCTTTTTTTAGAAAGTTGATGCATTACTTCATGGTGAAAAGCTAATTTTTATTGTTGATTTTAAATGAAGCTTTTAATATAAGGAGGTATTTGAAAAGAAGAAAGAAATTTTTTTTAGAATTTCATTTTAGAATTCTTTTTTAAAATGGCCCAATCAAATAATTACATCGACAAGTTAAACGCAACTAATTACCAGAGTTGGAGTGCCGACATGAAGTATTTGTTGATAAATCAAGGTTTGTGGGAAATAATTACAGGAGAAGAGATACTGCCAGAAGTTAGTACTACTGTAACAGCTGCTGATGTTAAAAAGATTAAACATAAGTTTGATGTAGCCTTGTCTTTTATTTTCTTGAATGTTGAGAGAGATTTTAGAAAGTTAATTGAAAATACTAAATGTCCTGTAGAAGCTTGGAAAATATTGAAGGAAAATTACATACCAGATACTAGATCACAGCATATGGAAATTTTTTCAGAATTAATTGAATCACGTATTGGAAGGGATGAAAAAATCAGTCTTTTTGCTTCACGTCTTCAGCGTTTAACCATACAACTTCAGGAGTTTAATAAAAATTTTGACGAAATATATGCATGTTTTCAACTTTTGCGTTACTTACCCTCTCAATTTGATCAAGTAGTTCATAATATAATGAGATGGGATAAAGGTGATTTTGTTTTTTCTAAAATAGTCCAGGAGCTCAATGCTGAAGAAACACGTCTCAGACTTCGCAGAGCAGATTCTGAAAAAGAACTTTTTGATATGCAAAACAATATGGTGGAAAAGATAAAAGTAAAATGCTGGACATGCGGTCGACTTGGTCATACACAATCAAAATGTTCAATCAATCGAAATAACTTTGTTTCTCCCACTAGCAGAAGCAAGAGTTTTCCCAAATCGCCTTCAAGGAACAGGGATTTTTCCAGATCGCCTTCAAGGAACAAGGACTTTCCAACTAGAGGACGTTCTAAGCATCGGCAATCTCGTGCTGGCAGGAGCTCCCAGTGGAATGAACCTGGTGCTAGAAAGAACTTCAGACCACAAGGAAGTACTTCACGTAAGTGCAATTTTTTTATACAGTCTAATCTTAGTGAAGCAAGTTCTGATGGTGTTTGGATTTGGGATTCTGGTGCCTCGCACCACTTTTGTATGTCTAGAGAACTGTTTACTAATTATAGAACTTTAGAGAATCAGCATTTGTCGGTAGCAGTGAAGGATCTTACTTTTCCTGTAGAAGGAACCGGAACTGTAGAGTTAAATTTTGGTAGAAATACCATAACTCTTCATGATGTTTTACATTCTTCAAAATTAAGAAAAAATTTAATATCTGGTCCACGTCTAGATAAAATGGGAGCAAGGTTCATTGGCGGTGGGGGTAAAGTTAAAGTATACAAACATGATAAGTTTCGTTTTCAGGCTGTTTTACGTAATGGCATGTATTATGTTTATCCTAAAAATGTATATAAAAGTAAGTTTTGAAAATCTAAATGTAACTAAAGCTCGGGAAAATTTTGAAATGTTACATAAGCGTTTAGGTCATGTAAATAAATCTATTATAGAACACACATATAAAAATAATTGTGTTAAAGGTCTGCCAAATATTAAATGTAATGACTTTATATGTAGAACATGTAAACTTAATAAATTTCGAAAAGTGTCTTTTAAACCCTTAAAAGAAAAGAGAACTGAGAAACCACTGGAGCTTATTTTTGCTGATACGTGGGGACCATGTAGGGTTCGTGGTAGAAATGGTGAAAAGTACTTCCTTTCCATTATGGATGATTATTCAAATAAAGTGGCTTTATATCCGTTAAGGGATAAAACAGAGGTTTTTGCAGTTACTAAAAGACATATTGAGCGAGCAGAAAATTTTTTAAATTTAAGGGTAAAATCTTTTAGATCTGACAATGGGGCAGAGTTTAAGAATGCAGATTTTGATAATTATTTTTCGAATAAGGGTATAGCACATGAATTGACAAATATATATATGCCGCAACAAAATGGGAAAATTGAACGCTATAATCAAACAGTTGCTGATGGAGCACGTACTTTGTTGCAGGATAGCGGTTTAGACACTAAATTCTGGCCAGATGCAATGACACATTTTACTTACGTTTGGAATCGTTTATGCCCAAAAGGACAAACTAAAACACCCATAGAAATGTACAGTGGCAACAAACCCTCCCTAAAACACCTTAAGGTATTCGGTTCTATTGCATATGTGGGTGTCCCCGCCCAAAAACGACATAAGCTTGAGCCAAAGGCCAAACAGGGAATCCTTATTGGTTACGCATACAAAACTAAGGGTTATCGCATCTGGTATCCCAATGAAAACAAAGTAATTGAAACAATAAATGTCTCATTCGACGAAAGGGGAAATTTTAAGAGTTTGGGAAGTGGAGCTGTGCTGGGCTCCAATCAACTGAATAACTGTAATGATCTTTTCCCTAGTGTAAACTTTAATGATGATAGTGATAGTGACAGTGATGTTGAAAAAGGGGAACTATCAGACCTATCCACACGTCCTATCAGTCAAATATCAGATACTATGGGAGAGGATTCGCAGGTTTCGTCGGATGATGATAATGATGCTAAGTTGAATAATTCTGGTTCAAGGGTTTCAAATTGGATTAGGAGAGCCACACAGCGTCCCAATGAGAATAGAACTGACATATACTATTATGAGGAGGGCTGTACTAAAAGAATAAGATCATTAAATGAAGCTGAAAAATACTGTAAGTCAAATAATATTGATTTTAATAAAGAAAATTTTGATTTTTCTGGTAAAAATAATTTTTCAGGTAAAATTCAAGGTAAACCGTCTGCTACACCAAGCTCACATAATACACAGGCATGACTAGACTCGGTACAAATCCCAAAGACATACAATCAGGTAATTAAATCTCCTGAAAAAGAATTTTGGCTAAAAGCCATGGAAACAGAACTTGAGGTCATGAAAAAGAGGGGAGTTTGGCACTTGTCCAAATTGCCAGCTAATACCATACCAGTTGGCTGTAGGTGGGTGTTCACCTTAAAGCATGATGAGGGGGGAAATATAGCTAAATTTAAAGCCCGCCTGGTTGCACAAGGGTTTAAACAGGAGAAGGGTATTTCATATGATGAAACGTTTTCCCCAGTCGTGAATTTTAGTGTGGTACGTTTCTTTTTTTCATTGCTTGTCGTGTTTAAAAAGTGGGTCCACTTGCAGTGTGATGTAACAAGTGCATATCTCTATGCTCCTCTTAAAGAAGATATTTTCATGAGTCAACCTAAAGGTTTTGAGGTACCAGGTAGTGAAGATTTATATTGTAAATTGGACAGAGCCATTTACGGGTTGTGCCAGAGCGGCCGAGAATGGTTTTTTGAGATTCATAGGGTGTTGACAGACTTAGGTTTTGTAAAATTGGATAGCTGTAATTGTGTATATACTTTTTCAACAAATGTTCTTCTTATTTTATATGTGGATGATATGGTCATTTTTGGAGTCTCTGATGCTGTAATTAATAAAGTTCTGGAGTTGATACAGGGACATTTTGAAATTAAAGTTTTAGGTAGAACTAGACGACTTCTTGGTGTAGAATTTGATGAATCAACAGGGGTGGTGGAAATTCATCAGGGACAATACATTGAGGAGGTGTATAGGAAATTTGAGAAATATAAGATACCAATTTCCTCTTTGCCAATTTCAAAGGGTTCTGTTTATTCAAAGGTTAATTGTCCTGTCACAGAAAGTGAAAAATCGGAAATGTCTCAGTATCCATATCGAAATATTCTTGGTTGTCTTTCTTACATTGCAAATAAAACCAGACCTGACATTAGTTACGCGGTTAACATTTTCTCGCAATTTCAGGTTAATCCTGGTATGACCCACTGGTGTGGGCTTCTCAGACTTTTGGGGTATGTAAATCATACCAAACATTACAAACTTAAACTTGATTGTCAGAACCTTGACTTAATTACATATTCAGATGCGGATTTTGCGGCCAATAGGGATGATCGGACCTCTATGGGAGGGCAATTGGTGTTATTAGACACTGCTCCAGTAGATTGGAGAACTTTTAAAGAAAAAAGTGTCACACTGTCCACCATGGAGTCCGAGTTTGTAGCCATGACAGAAGCTGCGAAAAATCTCATCTGGTTTGACCGTATACTTAGTGAGTGTTCAGAAAAGGGCTTTATAGAAAACCGTAAGTCAAAACCATTGTTAAGGGTTGACAATCAAGCTGCAATAGATTTTGTCAAATCTCCAATTGAAAATTCCCGTTCAAAACACATTGATATAAAGTTATTTTTTATTCGTGAATTAGTATATTATGAGAAATTTAACTTAGTTTTTGTAAGAAGTAAGGCTAATTTAGCCGATGTGTTTACAAAACCCCTCACCAAAAATGACCTGCTCCGGTTTATTGAAAATGTTTTTGATATAAACAATTGAATAATATTTCTAGTACTTAAATTTGTGTATTTATCTTGTTTAAAATTTAATGTATATGTATGCATAGATTTTGTAAAGAATAGTGTTTATACTTTGAATTTTGTGTTTAAGAAATATTTTTGAAACAAATTTCTTGTTGGTATTATGTATTTCAAAAAAAAAAAAAAAAAAAAAAAAAAAAGGTTACTTAATTGAAAAGCTTTGGCATAGTGAAATTTTAAGGTAATTAAATGTACTGATGTAGGGTTAAAGTGAAATAATCAAATGAAAAGTTAAAAATTGAATATAATTATTATGAATTTTCTTGATGCTAAATTTTTCTGTATATTCAGAAGTTTAAAATTGTTTGAATTCTTTATTGCTTAAAGAAGTTTTTTTTCTGATTTACAGGAACCTGATGTTCATTATATGTTGAATGAATCTAAAAGGCCTGGCCAGGCAACTTGAATGAATGACCATGCTGAATGGACTTTGAATGGATGAAACCGTCTGTATTGTCTAAAGTCATATCAGGTTCCTGCAACAACTAAATTTTTTTTCCTGCTACACCTAAAAATTTTTTCTGCTGTGATGATCCTGAGTGATTCCTGTGTTCACAAGTTTCAAGTGTTTCCAGATTATTGTTCATCAATTGTCATATGAATGATCACGTGGAGTTAATGATCTTCAATTTAATAGTTTTCGTGAATTACAGTGAAATTGTTTAATCAACAAATTAATGTGACTGACTTTTTTTTTGAACTCTAAATCTTGAACTTTTTCGGTGAATAGATGCTTCAGGACTGTTCTGATGTTTCTTCAACTTGTTTTATGAGAGTATCTGGTGATTGTTGCAAAAAGCAAGAAATTTTTGTGGCCAAATTTTCATTGTACGAACAGTGTATTTGCTCTAATATCTTAAGTGTTAATTTTTATGTAGTGATGTATATTTTTATGTGTTGTGATGTGTAATCCTGGCTCAGCACTTGATCTGAATTATCTAATTACTTCATTTTCAGAAATTTTGGTTTGAGAATCTTTGAGGAAAGCTATATGTGTAATTGGGTGAATTTTTTTTATGAAGTGTCGAGAGGGGGGACATTTGTCAGGTTTGAAAACCTTCCAAGTTTAAAGTTCTCAATACTTCCTAAGTTTAATTTAACATGGTTTACTTTAGGGATATATATAACTATGGCCTACTATTATTTTTCAAATTACTTCACATTCAATAATTCACCTTTTTAAACTAAAGTTAGAAATTAATATTTACTTATAAATTACTTTAAAGATATATATTTATTTTATTTTAAATATATTTATTAATAACTTACTCACCTTTAAATATCTTTTATTTTTATTAAAAACACTTCCTTGTTAATGTTTTAAAATCCACTTGAGTTTGTTTACTTTTTGCCGTATTCTTAAAACAACAGGGCATCTGTCTATTTGATACTTTAGCACCTGCTATGACGATGTGATGATGATGTGATGACGTCATCCCCCTTACACGTGCACAGGAAGTTAATTAGGTATTCATTTCTAACAGCTGTTAACTAAAGAGGGCGTTACTTCCTGCTTCTAGTTCTTTCTACTAGCTCTTTAAATACTGTAGGTGAGTCATTTACAGCTGCTCATGTTTTTTAAGATACTTGTGTTTAGTCAGCTGGTTTTTGAAGGGAAGATGTTTTAGTTATGTGACCTTATGGTGGATGTTGTTTTGGTTTCTAGTTCACATCCAGTGCTGAGCTCATTTAGAGATATATGTTTATGCTCATTGAGAAAGTGAAAGATGATTTTTATCCTGAGGATGTTTACAAAAAGAAGTATGTATTTTTGAGAATGATCAGTTTTACTTTTAAAGTTTTATCTGTTATTTTTGTTGTTTGTTTGAAGAATAAACTTTTATTGAAAATATAATTCCTTCCCTGTTATATTTTGAGAAACACCAAAACATCAGTCATGAAAGAATTTATTGAAAAGTTATTTTTGAATATTTTGATATCTACTCAAGAACTTTTACATAGACATACTCTTACATGGAAGCTTCACACTGTGCAATATAATTTTTCTCTGCAAATGAAATTTAGTTTTTAGATCAGTTTGTTTACAGACTGATATGTGATTTGGCACAGTGGACGCTACGCGCCCACCGGCCTACCACCCACCGGCGCTACGTGCCATGGTCGCCATCGTCCCGTCAAAAATATTTGGTTTTGCACAGTTGGCACTGCACACCCATAAGACATTTTCTCGTGTTTTTTGGTTCATCAGAAGCAGACTTTTACGCAGATTTTAAATATGTAATCAGTTTTTTTCTACTTTAAAAACTGTCTGCATGATGGTTTAAGAAAAAACGTGCAAAAAAAGTTTTTGGTATTAAAAACTGCAAAAGACTACTATTAAAAAGAAATAAGTAATTTCATTAATATCACAAACAACATAACTAACAAATAATTTTGGCAGCTCGTTTTCCGTTTGTACTAACAGAAATTAGTATTAATCGCGTAAATCTTAGGTTACACAATATTCGTGTATGCTACCAAAAAGAAAAAGTATGAAAATAAACCGTGTTTAACATTTTTTACCAATTAATTAGTTCTATTTCAAAGAACTGAAACGAAAGAAAAAGTCGTTTTCCCGAGAGAAAAAAGAGGTTTTCGACTGCTTCTTCTTTTAGCCAAAGGGGAAAAGTACAGGTTCTTCACCGCAAGGTGGCGCAGTGTTCTGCCTCAGAGCTCCGTTTTGTCAGGATATATGCTCTGTGGTCTCATCACTGTACATGCATGTGGAAATAAGCTAAGTCTGGAGGAGCTCTATATAACCTGTTTTATTTGCCTTTTATTTAAGATATGATCGAACTTTTCCGTTATTTATATTCAATAATATAGTCTTTAAATTCATTCTACTTTTATTTACAATAGACGAATGTTTCAGCTCACGACATCTTTGTTTTGCTTCCGGCTCACTAGCTTTTCTCATATTTAGCCGGAAACCGCTTTTAGTACAAGTGATCCTTAATAGATGGCATAAGCAGCTCTATTTGATCACGGTCATTAGTGTTATTACTACGCATGACCGGAAGTGTACGGTGAGAACCGGCAGTAGAGGGAGCTGGTGATGCATGCGTAGAATCCTTTTCTGCGTGACTGTATCGTATATATACCGAGAGTTCATTGACCTCAAGGGCAGTTGACGTTCTCCCTTCAGTCGTGAGATGTTGGAGCTTGTTTTTAAGATGCTGTTTGAAGGACTTCGTACTTTTAATCTAGTTCGTTTAATATCCGGTGAAACTTCTGTTTTCTGACTTTTAAATTAAACAAGTCGCTGGTTGATTATAGAATTTTAAAGACAGTTTTTCTTGGAGCTCGTTTGCAATTTAAAAGCCGTGGCAGGTTTTAGTTTTGCTGGAATGACTCATTGAGAAATACCTATGTAATTCAACAAGAACTGATATCCCTTTTGATGGCGTCCAGTTTTAAAAAGTTTTTCATCATTTGTCAAGCCCGGTGTTTTTCGTACGACTCCGAAGGAAGTAGATGTTGGACTTGTTGTTTTGTGAAGATATCGTGAATGATGTTTTGGTGCGTACGTGCCTTTTTGACAGCAGAGGTATTTACAAATTGAATCTTTCAGGTTGCCATGTTTTCTCACATAGTTTTATTTTCTTAAACATTGAATTAAAAATAAGTTTTTCAGTTTGAGCTCCGGGGTAAATATACTTTATTATTATGAAATGTCTTTTGCTTAAGTTATATTTTGTTAATGCAATTAAATGGATTAAGTCAACTATTGTTATTGGAATGAAAGAATTAATCGATAATGTTTAAATGAGATTTTAATTATATTTTATATAAATTATATTAAATTGTTGACTATATACATAGATATATTTTATCTCTGCTTTTAAATAAATATCTTTGTTTAATTTAATTTACTGTCTTTATTTTTTCACCACTACATATTTTATTTCAGGTTTAATCAATAGATTTAATACTCTAATACAGCTTCTAAATTACAATAGCATTATCTTTAAATCAACCGAATATGTGTTAGGCTATGTCGGAAGGTCAGCTTATGTTTAACCTTTCACTGTGTGAGTTAAACTCTGCTTATAGATCGGGTATTACTAATGTAATATCCGACATAAGGGTTATGGGCTTTAAGCCTTTCGCCCTAGCTACGATTAGGTTGTTTTATATTAATTAAATTTAAAATATTTTTCATAAATTCTGAACTTGATATTTTTTTGAAAATTTTAAGTTGGCTATTTTGACCGTAAATGGTTTAGCCGTTTTTTTTTTTTGTATGGTGGAATTTATCGGCCCTTGTTGGACGCTAAAGATAATTTTAGTTGGGGGGGGCCGATGTTTTTGATAATTTTTAACGTATTATCTGAAATTTAAAAACGTCAATAAATGTTAGAAATTGAAAATGTTAGTAAATGTTATAAATTTAAAAATGAATGTTAGAAACTTAAGTTTTTGGAGGGATTAGAAGTTTAAAATGTTAATAAAAGTTAGAAGTTTAAAATATTTATGAGAATTGGAAACTTTTATAGTTAGGTTTATTTATTTTTTTTTTGAAAATTTAAGATTTAAGTGTTGGAAAATTTAGGATTTAAATGTTAGAAATTTAGAAGGTAACAAAGGTTAGAAATTTAAGGTTTAATTTTTGAAAATTTAAAAGTTAACGATTTTTTGAGAATTTAATATATAGTAAATGTCTGAATTTAAACTTTTTTAAGGGTTAAAAGTGGATTAATGCTATGATTTAAGGTTAATAAAAGTTATGTAATAGTATTTTTTTTTTTACTAGTTAAATATTTGAAGGCAAAGTTAACCAAATTGCTTTTTTTTTTGTTTGTTGATTTAAGAAATTTATTAGTTAGTATAATAAGATTAAATGATCGATAAGATTGAAATAAAGATAGTTTAATAAGATTAAATTTTTTATGGGAATTTAAGGATTTTTGTTTAAATTTATGGTAGCTTTAAATAAATATGTTAATTTGGATAGTTTTTCATTAAGGGAGTAAGTTTAAAGTTCAAATATAAAGAAATTTAATACAGGTATCATTAAGATATTTTGATAATTTGTAATTTAGTTGGTATGGTGAGCTCATAAATAGAGAGACAAGGCAACTTGTTTAATACATTGGAGAGTCTGACATGTTTCCAACTACAAGCTGATAAAGTCAAGTGAAGCTGCTGAGCGATTTTAAGTCAACCTATTTACTTCAATGAATGGTGCTTTTTTATGATGTCGCCTGATGAAGTGATTGTGCTATGATGACAAGGACTATGCCAGCCTCTTGTGTGATTTTTGCTATGAAGTGAACTTTTGGCAGTGGAGCGTGATGGGCTCCATTGTCAGTATTAGAGACTCTCTACATGTGACTTTTTGATAAATTATGCCTCTGCTGACTTTTAACTGTGGAACATTGAAGGGAAGTTCCAGAAATTGTTTAGTGTGACATTGAGAAGCAGCTCCAGAATTTTGCTTAATGTGAAGACATCTCTTGACAGTCAGTTCAAAATATCTATTTTATTGCTCTTTTGTGTTAAAGAAAAATGAAACCCCATCATTAATTGTTTATTATGCAAATTTTTTTTGGACTGCAGGCCCTCATCTTGTTAAATGGAAATTATTTATTTTTCTAATTTTTGAAAGTTATTTAAGTTATGAATAAAATTTAGATGTGAAAATTGTATTAGACATGATTAATGCCTTTAAAAATATGGATTGAGAGATTTCTTATGCTAAATAGTCTTTAATATGCATGACCTTGCCTTGTTTGAGTTTAAAGCATATGCATGGCTAAGGGAGAAGTTGAGTTTAAAATAAAGTTTAATGAAAGTTCTAATACAAATTTAAATAGATTATGAACTTAATGCTTTTACAGTATAAATATTTGAAGTTATAAATCTTGTATTGCATTTCAGGTTTAGTCTTTTAGTAAGATAAAAGTATTTTTGTTTCTCTTTATTAGTTAATACAAAGGTAATCCTTGTGGTTTAACTTTTTGAAGTTGAAATTTAATAAGATAATTGAACCAAATTTAAGTAATAGTTAATATTTATAACTTATGTTTTTAGTGTGGGTGGTTTTTCTCTAAATTTTGTGTAAGGTATTGAGATAACCTGGACTCACGAGCTGAAAATATGAGTTTAAATTTTTTTTAAGGATTTATATAGATTTGAGAGGTCTATTTTTATAGGTAGAGTTTGACCACTTTGCCGGTTCCCGTGGGGTGGTCGCGGTTGAAGCACTGTTTCCCCGTGCCCATCGCCGGTTGAGTGGTTAAGTTTTTAATATTTTTGTAGGAATATAAATTAAAAGTCTGTAAGTTAATAAAGTTTAGAAGCAATAGTTTATTAATTGATAATTCATAGAAATTACTTTTTGCTATCATTTAATTCCTTTATAATGACTATTTTTGACATGTTTAAATAAGTGTTTGGGGGAATTAGATCAGAGATTTAAAACATAAAATTTTTATGGTTTAGTAATGAATTTAAATTGAATAAATAGATGGTTTAAAATAGATTTTTTTTAAAGTTAAAGGTAAAAATTTGGTTTTTGGACAAAAATAGTTTCCTGCATTTCTTCACTGCTTGATGGTGGGAGTTGATATTCAGATGTTTACAATTCCCCATCGTTGAATAGTGAGATTAATTGGGAGATGTATATCAAATTGCATGTAGTTTTTGAAGATACCTGGCGATATTACTTTTAGATGCATTTTTAGGTGTGATGTGTATGCAGATAGGGCTATTTTTGGTGGTATCTAATTAAATGCTCATTTTTTTTATGGAAGTTGAGACTCCATGAGATTCAAATCTTTTTATTTCGTTATTTACAGTTAAGTTAAATCTCATTTTGACAGGTGATTTATCTCTGGTTTTTAGTTTATTTTTATTTCTACATAATTTCTTAACTGTTGTTTTGAAAAGTTTTAATGGGGAGTAGTTTTGGGAGATAGAGCATGATACCTACCATATTTTTGTGAACTTAACCGAAATGGATTGGTTTGCGTGTGTTATTGTGGCCAGTGTTAGTCTGCATGATGTGCTTCATGGGGAAGATGCTATGTTCTTTGTATAATCATGAATAATTTTTTTGTGAAATTTAATATAGCTTTTCCTAGATTGTTTTAAGCCATGCATGTGTCTTTTTGAGGTTTAATATTTCACTTTGTGACTTGTACTTTAACAGAGTTAGTTTCAGATGAAGAAAAATTTCTTAAGTCTCTGCTATAAAAGTTAAATTTCTAGGCAATTATGGTCATGCAACTACTTCTGAAATTATGAATTTTTCATACAATAGTAACTTTGTTATATTTTTGAATAAAAAATCTTGATATGGTTTAACTGTTGCTTAAATGGAAGTATTTAAAGATTTGCATACACTGGTAAGTTTTTGCTTTTAAACCAGTTTGGAGAAAATGTATTCCTAAGAGTATGCATATTTACTTTGACTTTCTACCAGGCTTTTCCAGAGCTTTTAGAGTGAAGAACATTTTTGCTGAGCCAATTGTGGCCTTACTGGTGGTCAAAGTATTTCTAGATGAGCAGCATGTGGATTAAAAAGTTAACTTTTGTTCTTTTATTTGTTTTATATTTTTAAAATGTATATTATGCTAAATTATTGAAATAATGTCTATACACACTGTTATTGATCCGTTTTTATGAAAAGGGAATCTTTTACTGGTTGATTTATTTTTAGAATCTTTAACTAATAGATTTGAAAAAATTGATTTTAAAGGGGGGCTCTGCGGTTCTACTGGAAAAGATGTAGAAAATTTGAAAATAAGTTTTAGATTTTTTAAATGTAAATTTTTTAATATTGGAATTCCTGGATAATTCTTTAGATTATTGGATGTTATAAGGAGTTTCTGCTAGATGGTTTGGGATCCTTAATTATTGACTGTTAGCCGGTAGTTTTAAGTAATATTTGAGATATAGGGCTTTAAGTTTTAGAACAGGCACCTTTTTAAAGTTAAGACCTGTTATGTAAGGGTGGATTTTATTCTATTGAAAGGAAAGTTTGGTCAAATGGATTCCAGAATGAGGTCATCTGGCAGATGGTGTAATTTACTTCCCCTGAAAAATACTTAACTGGGGGAAACGTAAAAATTATCCTAGGTTGTTTCTCCTGGGATGAGGTATGAAAGGGGATGAAGAATAGAGAATTTAGTAGAAATTTTTCTAAGAATTTAAAGTTTGGAATTTCTGGGTTCTTTAGTCTGGTATTGTGGAATTTCCGAAGAGTCCTTTAGAATACGTGTAAAAGAAGGTTAAATTTTTTTTAGGAATTGGAAATAGTTTGAAGAGGTAATTTCTAATCAAGGCTGGGTGAACAATTTTTGGTATAGTATCTTTGGACAAATGAGGAATGTTGAAGTCTTGGAAATTGACCATTTAAAGTTGGTTTACTGGTCCCTGAATATGTCTTGTGATGCCTATGGTTGCAGTGCTGATTAGTTTGGATCAATGAAGAAAAATGGTGTTGAAGTCAGTGTTCTAACGACATAATTTGTGCTACAGGAAAGTTTTGTAATTCTTATTAAAATTTTTGGATTACCTTGATATTTCATATCCGATGCTACGTTTACCTTTGTCTGTTATTTTTGAGAGAATGGGAATGATGTCCAGGGTACCCGAAAGCGAGTGGTTGTGTGAAAGGGAACTGGGTGCATTCGGTGATGAAAGTTGAATGAATGTGACGTACACCTTTAATTAAGTGTTCTACCTGTCTTTTTGGGGTAAAGTTGTAGCTAAATGTACTCATATTAAAGTTTTTGATGTTTTGAATGGATAATGTTGGGAACACTGTGTGCTTACCAGAATTGTAGACTTAATGAACCGGTTTTAGGTCTGCATGAATGTTGCTTTTGGTCCATGGTTTGAGTCAAGCTGCATTGCGGGTGTCATGGGACATTTTTGTTTTAGTTGTTAAGTACAGTTGTTAAATATTAGGACCATGAAAGGTTGTGTTGGTGTCATTTGATTAGATAGAAATTTCCTCATTCTGTAGGGATATTGGAAATAGTTTAATGTGTAAAGATTTTTTAGAAAGCTTAATGTAATTCTTGATGCTAAAATTTTTATAGACAATATAGTGTTAAGTTAAAGTATTAGTGTTAGATGGGTGTTTTCATTTATATATAAGGAAAAACTTGATTAAATCGAGATGTTAGAATCTAGATTTTTCTGATGCAAGTTATCTATGTAATAAATAGTTGAGGATATTGTGTTATTCACATCAGAATGTAATGGTTATGGATTCATATAGAGTTAAGATGTATAAATATATACTTAGTGTAAGATGGACTGAAGGGGGAAAATGTTAATTGTTTGTTTTTATACTTTTATTTTATGTGATGTCATTTTTGATGTAAATATTTATTTCGGGGCTCAAATTTATCTTTAACTAATTTTTAACATGGGTATATTCATACTATTGCTCTTCTTGAAGGCTTGGAAGGATATTAATGGATAGTGGTTATATTGGTTATTTTTGAGGTTCCAGTTTTTAATGGTCGGCTGCAGATGTACCATGGGTGTCAAGAAGAGATTCTGTGACTTGTAAGTGGTTTTCCTGTATGCAAGAGTGTTAAAGCTGTCCAGATGATGAGAGGGGGGGGCATTTGTCAGGATATATGCTCTGTGGTCTCATCACTGTACATGCATGTGGAAATAAGCTAAGTCTGGAGGAGCTCTATATAACCTGTTTTATTTGCCTTTTATTTAAGATATGATCGAACTTTTCCGTTATTTATATTCTATAATATAGTCTTTAAATTCATTCCACTTTTATTTACAATAGACGAATGTTTCAGCTCACGACATCTTTGTTTTGCTTCTGGCTCACTAGCTTTTCTCATATTTAGCCGGAAACCGCTTTAGTACAAGTGATCCTTAATAGATGGCATAAGCAGCTCTATTTGATCACGGTCATTAGTGTTATTACTACGCATGACCGGAAGTGTACGGTGAGAACCGGCAGTAGAGGGAGCTGGTGATGCATGCATAGAATCCTTTTCTGCGTGACTGTATCGTATATATACCGAGAGTTCATTGACCTCAAGGGCAGTTGACGTTCTCCCTTCAGTCGTGAGATGTTGGAGCTTGTTTTTAAGATGCTGTTTGAAGGACTTCGTACTTTTAATCTAGTTCGTTTAATATCCGGTGAAACTTCTGTTTTCTGACTTTTAAATTAAACAAGTCGCTGGTTGATTATAGAATTTTAAAGACAGTTTTTCTTGGAGCTCGTTTGCAATTTAAAAGCCGTGGCAGGTTTTAGTTTTGCTGGAATGACTCATTGAGAAATACCTATGTAATTCAAGAAGAACTGATATCCCTTTTGATGTCGTCCAGTTTTAAAAAGTTTTTCATCATTTGTCAAGCCCGGTGTTTTTCGTACGACTCCAAAGGAAGTAGATGTTGGACTTGTTGTTTTGTGAAGATATCGTGAATGATGTTTTGGTTTCGCCGGTGACGTGCCTTTTTGACAGCAGAGGTATTTACAAATTGAATCTTTCAGGTTGCCATGTTTTCTCACATAGTTTTATTTTCTTAAACATTGAATTAAAAATAAGTTTTTCAGTTTGAGCTCCGGGGTAAATATACTTTATTATTATGAAATATCTTTTGCTTAAGTTATATTTTGTTAATGCAATTAAATGGATTAAGTCAACTATTGTTATTGGAATGAAAGAATTAATCGATAATGTTTAAATGAGATTTTAATTATATTTTATATAAATTATATTAAATTGTAGACTATATACATAGATACATTTTATCTCTGCTTTTAAATAAATATCTTTGTTTAATTTAATTTACTGTCTTTATTTTTTCACCACTACATATTTTATTTCAGGTTTAATCAATAGATTTAATATTCTAATACAGCTTCTAAATTACAATAGTATTATCTTTAAATCAACCGAATATGTGTTAGGCTATGTCGGAAGGTCAGCTTATGTTTAACCTTTCACTGTGTGAGTTAAACTCTGCTTATAGATCGGGTATTACTAATGTAATATCCGACACGTTTGAGCTCTGTTTGGGAAATTAGACGTTTTCTGTTCCGATTCCTGACTGGTTTTTAATTCATAACTTTTTTAATTTTGGTCCCATGGTCTCGAAAATGCCCGAAATGACTTTCCCGGAATTTTTCGAATCGAAAGACACCTCTCGCGACTTCCAACTCGCCCACGTTGCGAACTGTAATCGGCTTCAAGCAGACAGACAGACAGAGGCGCACGGATTTTATTAGTATAGACTAGCGAGCTACGCCCGCTAGCTGGGCCACTTTTTCCAAACGAACCTCGGTATTAAGCAGTATATAATAAGCAAAAAAATTCATTAAATAAGCAAGTCTTGGTGTTCGAATCCTCAAGCACAAAAAAAAGTAAATTAAAGAGCCATGGTCCCGTAAAAATATGTGATTTCACACTGTGGGCCACGTGCACTTGAAAAAAAAAAGATTGTGGATCGGAACTATGGTCGCTTCGCGCCCATAGTCCCATTAAAAATATTTGGTTTTCACGGTGGGCACTACGCGCCCTTAAGACATTTTTCCGTATTATTTAGTTCATCAGAAGCAGATTTTTACGCAGATTCTGAATATGTAATCAGTTTTTTTCTACTTTAAAAACTGTCTGCATGATGGTTTAAGAAAAAACGCGCAAAAAAAAAAAAAACGCAATTAGCGCCGGTAGAAAAAGCGGTTTTTGGCTGTTTCTTCTTTTAGCCAAAGGGGAAAAGTTCAGGTTCTTCACCACAAGGTAGCGCAGTGTTCTGCCTCGGAGCTCCGTTTGAGCGCCGTTTGGGATTTGAGACATTTTTTGTTCCGATTCCCAAGGGGTTTTTAATTCATAACTTTTTTAATTTTGGTCCCACGGTCTCGAAAATGCCCGAAATGACTTCCCCGGAATATTTCTAATCGAAAGACACCTCTTGCGACTTCCAACTCGCCCGCGTTGCAAACTGTAATCGGCTTCAAGCAGACAGACAGACAGACAGAGGCGCACGGATTTTATTAGTATAGATATATATATAGGGAAAGGATTATTACAACATGTATGTATGTTAAATGTGCCAGCAGTGGACATCCTTAAGGAATATATATAAATTTGGATTATGGCATCAGATGCCGCCATCCAAAAAAATGTAAAGAGTATATTTCAGTTCTTCCGGTCAAGAGTCATTCCTCCTCCAGACTTCTATCCCTCATCTCCTTTTCAGTATCATCCATCCAGTTCTTTTGTGGTCTTTACAATTTTCTTTTTTATTTCTTTATAATTAAATACAATTTTGGATAGGCTTTCATCACTCATTCTTTTAACATGATCATACCAGATTAATTGCTTTTTTAATATCATGTAAAATGGTTGCTCTTAAAAAATTTTGTTTAAAAAATTTAAATAATTATAATTCATATATTTCAGTTTTTTTTTTTTTTTTTTTTTCCCAATATCATATTAGGCTATCAACAATATTCAATTAGTTTCATAGTCACATTTCTCCCTGCCACTGTGGATAACAATTGCAGAAATAAAACACAGAAAATTCCAATATAAACACCCTACTAAAGTAATAAATAATTGTTTTTATGATTGCACAAAAGGGCTAAAGGGTCTTTCTTTACCATACGGAAGTTTGTACTTGCAGCTTTAAACACAAGCACGGAAGATTCAGCGACTGGGAAATTGACAGACTAGAAGGAAAATGTTCGTCCTTCAGTATGTCCATCCACATCTTTCTAAAGCTAATAAAAAATGAAAACTACCACTTGACAAATACAAAGAAGCCGACAATTGATGATAGTTGAATGATACGTCTATTCGGTAATTTACACTCAAAGAAGAAAAGGAAAAAGCATAAAATTATAAGATATTTACCAATAAAATGGGAGACAAAAGGTGACCATATATCCGAAAGAATATAGGTGTAAATTAACAGTCACCACTCGCCATGAGGCGATTAAAGTTGTAAAAGTGGCGATTAAAAATCGGCAATCGATCGCCACCCTAGTTGCCACTTGGTGACTAAAAAAATCTTATTAATTTGCTTTGTGAAACGCAGCTTTTTTCATGAATATAGGCATCTCTACTTTGTTTACATCTAATTAGTGAATTGGTTAATTCTTTCTATCAGATGCAAGCACATTTAGCAACTTTGCTGTATTTTCTATACTTTGAAGATAGACTCTTTATTTAGATTATGTTTTCAATAAATAGTTTTTTCCTACAAAATATAGTCATCAATTTCAATTCCACATGCATTTCAAATAAATTGTACTATTTTTACAGCTGGAAACAAGGAGATTTTAAGGACATTGCTGTGTCTTATATCTTTCACTCTTGCCATATGCTCACTAACTGTACCAGTAATAGTTGGCTGGTACATTTTTGTTTTTATGTTTATGATTGAAGTTTATGTAGGTGTCAAGTAAGATTGAAACATTATAACCAATTACTTTAAAAATATAGGACAAAATTAGCACTTGCCACTAGGCGAGTAATACTGCAAATTCAGCATCTGACTTTACTGCCACAAAACAGACTTCCTCCACCTCACCAACACACTGGCTCTCTCTGATTGCCTTAATAAGACATCTGGAGTTTTGAAATCTCAACCAAAGCAAAGAATATTTATATTTATCTGTACACTCTCCAAACTTAATAATTACCACTTGAAATCTTGATGATATTTAGATCCTAGCCTAGAAGTTTTAAGTAAAAATAAAATATCCAAGAAAAATGTGAAATAATTTTTATATTTAAAATTTAAAAATACAATTTCCTTGCTTGTTTTATATAGTGCATTAATATATTTTTAATTTAGTTTATAACTTATAATTTTATATGCAATATTAATTACTAATTCATATTTTTCCATTCAGTAGAATGCCAGTTTTATTTTTAATCAAAAGTTTGTAACTTTCTTGCTCACTAGCTGCTAAAGAAAAAAAAAATCATTTTGATCTATACTTAAAAAGTGGCTACTAACTTTTAAAAAGTAGCCACTAATGAAATTGGGCCGACCGGCCACTGGCTAATAACCAAATTTCCCAGTTTTCACCAATACGATAGAACCATTAGAAACTGACCATATAGACGGTGAATTTTAACACATAATATCTATTCTGTTAGTACAGACTTACGAAAAATGACCTTATAAGCAGGGTGACCTTATAAGCGGGTGACCATATATCCGGTACTAACTGTATATGCATGCTGAGATGAGATATGTAATCTTCCTTCTTATTGGTTGATCAGATTATTATCTATAATATAATGCTTAGATTTTTTATCTATAGTTGAATGTTTATTTGCTATTGATTGATTAGTTGATTGTGAACTGTGTTTGGTTGATTATTTCCATGTATCTTTTGTTAATTATTTTTGTAATCAATCTCCAAAGGCTGATTCTTTAAGCATTCTTTTACAGACTAGACAAGGATATGGCAACAACAAAAATTTTAAACAAATATGGTGGATTTCTGGTAATGATGATGTAAAAGAATACTTTGCATAAATATTATACTAAGCAAAATTGTAATTTTTTTAAAATTATGTGTAGGTCTGTTTAAAAAAGCAATACAATTTTTATTTAAATTTAAAACATATCTGCTTTTCTTCATTACAGTGATATTTTTAAGATTAATAATTTTATTTTATTGTGTTGTATAGGTGAAGACTGGGAAATTTGATTAGTAGCCAGTGGTCAGTAGACTTAGTTTCATTAGTGGCCACTTTTTAAATATAGGTCAAAATGATTTTTTTTTTCTTTAGTGGCTAGTGAGCAACAAAGTCACAAATATTTGGTTAAAAATAAAACTGGCATTCCACAGAATGGAATAAATAAAAATTTTAGTAATTAATATTGCAGATAAAATTATAAGTGATAAACTATATTTAAATATATATTAATGCATCGTATTTTTAAATTTTAAATTTATTTCACATCTTTCTTGGATATTTTATTTTTACTTAAAACTTAGTAGGATCTAATTATCATCAAGATTTCAAGTGGTAATTATTAAGTTTTGCAAGTGTACAGATAAATATAAATATTCTTTGCTTTGGCTGAGATTTCCAAACTCCGGATGTCTTATTAAGGCAATCGGAGAGTGCCAATGTGTTGGTGAGGTGGTAGAAGTCTGCTTGGTGACAGTTAAGTCAGATGCTAAATTTGCGGTAATTTACTTGCCTAGTGGCGAGTGCTAATTTTGTCCTACATTTTTAAAGTAATTGGTTATAATGTTTCAATCTTTCTAGACACCTACATAAATTTCAATCATAAAAAATGTACCAGCCAATTATTACTGGTACAATTAGTGAGCATATGGCAGGATTGAAAGATATATACAGCAATGTCCTTAAAATCTCCTTGCATCTAAAGGTAAAAATAATATAATTTATTTGAAATGCATGTGGAATTAAAATTGATGACTATTTTGTACGAAAAAAAACTATTTATTGAAAACTTAATCCAAATAAAGAATTCATCCTCAAAATATAGGAAATACAGCAACGTGCTATATCTGCTTGCATCTGATAGAAAGAATTAACCAATTCACTAATTAGACATAAACAAAATAGAGATGCATATATTCATGAAAAAAGCTGTATTTCACCAAAGCAAATTAATAAGATTTTTTAATCACCAAGTGGCGACTAAGATGGTGATCGATCGCCGATTTTTAATCGCCACATGGTGAGTGGCGACTGTTAATTTACACCTATATTGTGTTGTAAAATATTTATTTAGGAAGTTCATTATTATAAAAAGAATTTTATGTTTTATAGAACCATTCTCATTTATTTATATTCCTTTCCTACAGAATAATTTTAAACTTAAGGATAATTTGTAATAACTATGTATTTCTAACTTTAATTTTACAGAACAGATTCAGAAAGCCAGTATTTCTAACATATTGCCACGCAAAAATTTTCCCAGTATTTAACAGATTTTCTGGTGAGATGGAAAAAACAAGTTTTGGACGGGGAAAAGGGGATCCCTGTCATGTAAGCATGCAAATTTCATTAAAGATTATTGAAAAAAATCATTAAATAATAAAATAAATGAATTTTGGCAATTGATCATAAAAAAATATGAATTTCATCAAACAATGTATGAAAAACTTTGTGAATTTCACAAAACGATCACAATGCGAATTTCAGTCAAGGAAAAATATTACAAATTTCCTCAAAAGTTTCCGAAAGGACATAATAAATTTTAACAAAAGATCACTGGAGCACAGAGCAAATTTTGTCAATCTGTCATTGAAAATTACTGCAAACTTCGACAAATGGTCATGGCAAAAAATCAGTGAATTTGATAATTGATTGAGGAAAAAACATGAATTTCATCAAGCGATTGTTGTCGAAAGAAATCATGAAAACAATCAAAGGAATTCCAGCAATTGAACATGAAAAAATATATCTATAAATTTTGTGAAACGATCGTTGAAAAAAATTGTAAATAATAGCAAAAATTGTAATAAAATTTTCATAAAATCATTCAAAATTACTTTATTTATCATACCTAAAAATTACACATTTTTCCACTTGTAGTTTAAGGTTAAATAATAATTTGTGAGAAATAACAGGGAACCAAGATGGCAACTTTGGGAGGATATGACATCTGTTCCTTAAAATTATAAAAGATCAAACATAAATATTCTCAATTAATCATGTCACTTCTTAAATGCATATCAATTACATTATGTTCAAAAGAGTCTAACAGCATTAAAATGCACTTGAAAGTACTTTTTTCCCTTTGACCGTAATGTAATGGACTGCTTTTGAGCATCTGTGCAATTAAACTATACATGACAAATTTATGCAACAATTATGTATTTTAAATTTCAAACAATTTGTTTGGGTAGTTATTAATCTGTTATATGCAGAAAGTCTCTCATCCAAATCATAGACATCACTCTCCTCTATATATTGCACATATCATTTGAACTGGAAATTAGAGCAATTTGTATCAAGTTGGGAAATTTTTTAACCCCTCCTTCTACCCCCAATAAATATTTGTAGCTATGCCCCTGTTCTGTAGAAAATTAAAAAATACCAGACCAACATTTGTGCATTAAAAACTTTTTTTTTTTCAGTCACAATAACAGTCCTAAACATATAACTCTCTAATGTGCATGCAACTGCTTGCAAATTTAAAAACCACCATTCCAATCCCCGGATTTAGACAGATTGAACAGATTTGAAAATTTTGAATAAGTAAAAACACAACAGATAAAAGCAAAAAAGGTAACTAAAAACAATGATGATCAAAAAATAGAGAATTGCAAAAAATACATGATTTATTATTCTTACAATGTTATAGTCAAATACAAAGTGCTTTTTTTTATAGTCAAAGCATAATATTCTTACCGCACTTTGAGCAATTTGCATTCATTTTAAACATCCTTAAACCTTAAGCAATCAGAAAAAGTCTGGGGCAGATTACAAAATAATCTAAGGCTTGTTGAAAACTAAAAACTATTTACTACAAGTGCAAATCTTAAGCCACCCTAATTAAAAAAATCAACAGCATTTAGTTAAAAATTTAATGGGTATAATAAAGCATACCTCCGGATTTTTATGAACTGCATCACAATGAAAAACAAATGCTCTACGTGAGATTTGTAATAACAGCTTAGAACAAGAAAATTTATAGTTATTTTTAAAAATATAACAACCTGCTACAAAATGCATCAAACTACATAATGCACTACGGTAGTTAGCGTTTTATTTGAAGAAAAGAAAAAAAAAACTCCTAGTACAATACAATTTTTTTTTTTTTTTTTAATGTCAAATGAAAAGGCTGTTTAATTAATCATTCCTTATATTACAGTTTAAGAATTCGACTCATTCTTCTTATTAAAAACCAAATTTCACAATCATATAAAGCGAATAAGGAATTCATAAACTTACATAAACGGTACAATATAAATCACAAAACGATGAAATACATATGAAAATTTCCATAAAGCACCGAAGGAAATATTAAAATTTAATAAGCAAACTAACCGTGACAAGAAAAAATGGGCAAAACAGATATAAAGTAAAAAATCATTGCCCAAAACGTGTAAAAAAAATACTAGTAAGATGAAAAAATTCTTCAATTTGCAATGGAATTAAACTTCTGAAATCATAATAAACAAATTTATTTTACAAATCCGATATAACAGATTAAATCGAAAAAAATAAAAAAAAATTCCAAATGTTTCATTCGATACTAAAGATCTTATTAATCGAATTTTAAAAAAACATTCAAATCCATGTCCTTTATCAATTTCGTAACTTTCGAAATAATTTTTATCTTTTTTTTCTCAGGTAATTTGTACAAAATAAAATAAATAAATAAATTTTCAAGCTTAAAATTTAGAAAATTTGTCTGAAATTTTCGAAATTTTGCATGTGATTCGATGCGATTTGTTCTCGGATTTGTTTAGAGAAACTCCCTAATCTTTCGTTTTTCTATTTTATAAAATTCTTTCAAGTTCACAAGAACAACATTACTGTTGCGTTATGCGCTTTATAGTTTATAGTGCTTCTTTTAACTTATGTGTTTCTTTGCTAAGTTGGAGTAGCAAATTTTTGAATGTTTATTCCATATTCTAATAAAACCTTTCTGCTGAAGTCATGAAAAAATTTAGTGGGTAAGTGTTGCAATTTATGCAGGATAAAAAGTTATGTATGAATTTACACGCATACTAGGTCTATTAAATTTTTTATTGAACATATTATACCAAAAACTTTTAAGAGTGTTCTCAAATATATTTGTCTGCGAAACTTTGACACATTTACGAGCTAAATTTTAAGCTAAAAAGCATGACACTTACAGGTATGGCGTTTGAAGTAATTTGAACGGAATATATATATATATATTTTTTTTTTTTCTGATTAATGAATTGCATCTGGAGTTCTAAGCGATTATTATTTAAAATGATCTTTATCGTTTAAAAATTACATCATCTTTAGCAGCTTTTTAAAAAGCCCAGTAATTTCATTAAAAAATTGAAAAATCTATTCGGTCCCGGATTTTCGATATAACAACAGCTGCAAGTCTCATATATTTACAAACAAAAATGAATTCAGAAATTCGTCAGTAGACAGTTCGGATTTGAGAACAGCCTTAAACTGTTTCACTTGGGCTGGGATGTGGGGAAGTAGAAGATGTACTCTTTATACAAATTGCTATTTATTTGTTTCAAAAGCTTTTTAGTTAAAATATTTGTTTCTTTTTTTTTTCTATGTTTTTAGTATATTACGACAAGTTACATAAGGGATTGCTAACAGAGTTGAGTTTACTGGGAGTGTAATATTAGATAAATTATTAAAGAGTACTAGATCTGAACTGACCAGCAATACAGAGACATCTTTCAAACTGACTGGGCTGAGTCAGCAAAAGAAAAAAAAAAAAAAAGCTTAGTTAATGGATCAGTTGATATGATATAAAAATTAACTGGCATGTATGCCAGTTCATGTATGATTTTTATTATATTTTTTATTCTTTTTTTACAAATAACAAAAAAAAATTTTCCTTTTCCAAGTTGGCAAATTTATCTGGAAGGTCTGAAATTAATCTGTGACACACACTTTCTGCTACTGGGATCATAACATTGTGAAAAAACGGCAAATTTCGTCAGAAAAGTGCAAAAAAAGGCAACATTCGACAAAAAGCAGCAAATTTTGCTTTAAAAAAAAAAGTGTGAAAAATCGACTTATTTCATTGAAAGAGTGCGAAAAAGCCAGAAATTTCGACAAAAGATCACAAGAAAGTATCAAATTTCATCATAGTGCAAAAAACATAATTAGTACTGGCATTAGATTTCTCTTCTCAGTTATGAAAAAAAAAATAAGAATTTTTTTCAATCTAACACAAGTAAAAGCTGAACATTTGTCAATCAATCATTGGTTAAGAAAAAATTTGTAGATGAGTTGCAAAAAAAAAAAAAATAAGATTTTTGTCAATTTGTCTTAAAAAAATTACAAAATTCACCTATCTGTTGTAGTTAAAAATCCTTAAATTCTTCAATGAATTGTGGAAAATATAACAATCTTTCAATCAGTCTCAGGGAAAAAAATTGCATGATTGGATCAGAGTTAAAAAAAAAAAAAAGTACTTGCCAGTTGACAGAGGGAAAAATCTGAAATATTGGAAAAATTGTCAATCGATTGTCAGTAAAACCCACGAAATTCATCATTCGATCGAAGAAAAATCACAAAATTTGTCAATTTCTTTCGTGTTTATATGTCAGCATTTTACAAGACGTCTTTTGCATTTCTATAAAAGTTGCAATTGGACTTCATATCTAAAAAAAATCTTGTTTTTCTGTTTCATTCCCGCAGAACATTTTTGATTTGTTGGATTTTGTTGCAGAACATTGCAAAGTGTTCTGCTTTGGAGCAGACACTTTTGGCAATGTGTTTCAGATTATTTTCCACCGGGTCATTCCATATCAAATCAACCAAAAAAATAATATTTTTGAACCTTGACCTCTCAGAAATTTACAATTTTTGGTGCAGTGGTAGTACCAGTCAAGTTAATAAGAAAAATCAAAATTTCTGATTTTTTGGGCTTTTAGTTTTTGTGTTATTGACTTTCAAAAATTGAAAAATTGTTGAAATTTGTCTCCACTTTGACACCTTTAAACAGCTGTAGACAAAAAACTATTTGACTTAGAAAGCTCAAATTGGTGTCATTCTCTTCTGCTTTTTATGATCTTTAAAATGATATATAACACGATTAATTTATTTAAAATTTTAAATTTTTATAAAAAATTAAATTTAAATTCAAAAATTTTAAAAACACCCCTTTTAATTTTTTTGAAAAAAATATATGTTTTAAAGACATTAATTGACTACGTGTATGCCCAACTTTCATAATGGGATGACCATGGGTTCCTATGCAAATTAATATTTTTGTACATCGGGCTTGAATTTCAGGGCGGGATGGCGGGATTCGCGCCCAAAATTTTGAAATCCCGCCCTAAAGAATAACGTGGACGGGAGGCTCCCGCCCAAAAAAATTTGCATTTTGAAACTGATCAACTCCCACGACCATTTTGCGAATTTTATATTTTCGTGCGAGTAATCGACACATTTTGCGAGTTTTTTTACAGCGAAAAATCTTTGAAAATCACGATTTTTTCCGCGACTGATTGACAAATTTTGCATTTTTTTTCCTGCAATCGATTGACGGGTTTCGTTGTATTTTCCTTGGCGAAATAGAGGTGATTCTGTTCGGAATCCCCCCCCCCCCCCCCACAAAAAAAATTATGAAACCGTGATGCCGCGGACGCGCTATTGCGCATAAATTACGCAAAAGATCGGAGATGACACACAGAAGAAACAGCTCTTACACGTTTCACAAGACGCGTGATTTCGTAAAAGTTTGCTAAAAACCGGCAAATATTGTTAAAAGATCGCGAAAAAACAGCTAATTTCCGGCAAATTTCGTCAAAAGATTCACGAAAGAATGCCTAATTTCGTCACAGAATTCTCTAAAACGGCAGTTTTCGTCAAAAAAGTCGGGAAAAAACGTCAAATTTCGTCCAGAAATCGCGACAAACGACAATTTTCGTAAAAAAAAATCTCGATAAAACATCAGATTTCAATAAAAAATCGCGAAAAAACGACAAATTTCCTTAGAAAATTTACGAAAAAACGTCAAATTTTGTCCAAAAATCGCGAAAAACAACAAATTTCAATAAAAAATTCACTATAAATGACAAAATTCCCCTTAATATCACGAAAAACGGCAATTTTCGTATAAAAAATCGCGATAAAACATCAGATTTCATCAAAAAATCGCGAAAAAGCGGCAATTTTTCTCAGAAAATTTACGAAAAAACATCAAATTTTGTCCAAAATTCGCAAAAAACGGAAAATTTCGACAAAAGATTCACTATAAACAACAAATTTCCCGAAAATATCGCGAAAAACGGCAATTTTCGTATAAAAAATCGCGATGAAACATCAGATTTCATCAAAAAATTGCGAAAAAACGGCAATTTTTCTCAGAAAATTCACGAAAACACGGCAAATTTCGTCAAAAATCCTGAAAAAACGGCAGATTTCGTAAAAAGATCGTAAAAAAAGACAGATTTCATCAAAAGATAGCGAAAAAATGCAACTTTCGTCAAAGGGAACCTCTCCCTCCTTCCTCCCTCCCCCCAAAAAACAATATAACGGGGAGTTCATTTTTCTGTTCAACAAACTAATTTTCCTGCTTCAATATATTTTTTTTTCTTTGCTGTTCTAAAATCAGTTTCTGACAGCTCCAAATCTTTCTGAGTGAGTGCAATTCCTGAAAGCAGCCATTCATTAAACAAAAAGTATCCCTTTACTCAAAAAAGTATTCATTTTTTAAGAAAGTCTTTTTCGATGAATTTGACTTGTCCCTTTTATAAAGAAATGCAAACAATAGTGATACTTCTTATCTTCTACACTCAAATAAGTATTATTTTATGATTAAATTTGTATCTTGCACATTTAAAATACCGAAAAATAACATTAATTATAATTATTAATCATTAATTATAAATATAAATTTATTAAATTAATTAGAAGTTTTATTAATTATTATTAAAATAATAATTAGACCTGGGACAAAAATAATTAGCACACGAGGGAATTTACCACCAGTAAAAACTAAGCAGTATAAAAGTTTTTTTACACATTTCGCATAATTATTCTGAATTGTTGATAAAAATTGCTTCAGTGATATTTTTTTATGTCTGTATTCGGGTAATTCTTTAGATAGCACATAAAATAATGGCGGATTTTAAACATTTTTTCTCCCTGCCAAACAGCCAAACTCCCCTCCATTCAGTGCTGTAATTGGGCGGGAACGCCGTTCCCAGAAATATTTGGTTTATTACTGTAAAAATAAATAAATAAATGAAATTAAATATCGCGCACGAGCATTATTTTTTCTTTTTTTTCCAAATCCATGGAAATGATAGTGTAATGATTGTTATGTATTATCTATATTATAAAGGCCAAACGTATCTGTACGTAACGCATACGTCATTTTGTGAATGGCAACACTTTCCCATGCAATTTCGGTTTTGCAATTTTCGGTAATGCAAATTTTATGTTTATAAACATCGCACATTTTTAATTTTTACACCATCTTATAGAAAAAAAATATGTACTTTTAAATGCAATTTGTTTGAAAGCTTTATCTCAATTTGTTTTTGAGTTATTAATTTTTTTCTTATTTTTAGTACGAATTTTGTAATTGTGGCAACAGAAATACGCCATTTTCTCTTAAAATTGTTAAAAATTGAAATGTGCGCATCTAAATGTTGAGAAGATTAAAATTATGATTTAGATTTCACGTGAAATTCTAAAATCGTGTCAATTTGTTTTTTTTTTTTCCATACGCATTTATAACAAACATAAAAGCCTCATTGATAACTTCATCTTAGTAACTGATTTTATTATGCCGAACTGACCATGATATATGCTGTTGAGCTGATTATATAACTGATCTTATTTTGCTTTATTCTTATATTTTTACATATGCGATTAAAGTTTAATTTTAATAATTTTGACAAATGAGTTTTATAGAAATATTTTTTTTCTTAATTTTAGCTTTAAATAATATTTGTTTGAGATTGTAAGATTCATTTTTTACTACAGCTAATTTTGTAGGTTTATTATAAATCAATGAAACATTTCCTTAAACATTTTCTTTCGTCGAAATTCGACGGGTTCCACCTTATAACAATAATTATAAAGTTTATTGGTTCTGAAAATGAGCCAGAGAGCTTAGTATTCTTCTAGTGTATATGGAAACAGTATCCAATTCAACGTCTGAAAGCGAAAGAATAATTCAGCTGCATGAATAGCATCATGACCGATGCGGAAATTTAAATCTTTATTTATTTTTTTTTAAAGCCATTTCACTTATATTTATAAGCTGTGTAGGATTTTCACGAAAAGAATTTTGTCCTGAACCATATGGTCATTAACCTTGGTGGTCTGAAATAGATTGGCAGACGAGACAGTTTGTTGTAAATCAAAAAGCAGAAAAATAAAACTTCTTATTATCGTTCTTTATGAAAACTTCTGTTATTTCAATTAAATTTTGCTTCATGATGGAAAATGTTGTTACGCAATTTATAAAATTCATTTAGAGAATGCTACAAAATTACAGTACCTAAAACTAGAGTATAATAATTGAAACTGTTAACTCTAAAAAATTGATTTTGGACTTAATGTTTTATAAATTGGCTTTTTGCTTGGCAAAAATCCAGTAATGCCAACATGGGCTCTATGGAAAAGTGAGTTCCCACAAATATTTTTTTCCAATTACAGCACTGCCTCCATTTATAAATGTTGGTAGAGAGACTCCCCTCCTTCGAAAAATTGAATTTCAAGCCCTGATGTACACTAAATTTGCTATACTTGTTTTCCCATGTTAAAAAAGTAACTGTAAATTCATTGATTAAGGTTTGTTTATTACTATTAATCCATAAAGTAGTTTTTGTAATTCAAATAAACATGAATATTAAATATAATATCAAGTAATAAAAGTTTGGGTTTTGTTTGGTTTAGTTTATGACAGATATAGAGATGCCAAGTATTATGATTTATCTGTAATTATTATGGATACACAACAAAAATTACGGTGTTACGGGCATCGAATAAAAATTACGGGAAAAAAATTGCAAATTTCCTCAAAGGATCGCTTGAAAAAAATGTGAATTTCGACTTAGATTTACAAGAACACTTTGAAATTTCGTTAAAATATCATGTAAAGAAAATGTGAAATTTGTCAGAGTCGTGAAAAAAGTACAAATCTATTCAAATGATCATGGAAAAGTGCGAAATTAGATCTAAGGATTGCATAAAATGTGCAAATTTCTTCCAACATTTTAGTAAAAAATGTAAATTTTGACAAAGATTTGCATAAAAACAAGAATTTAGCCAAAAGATCTCAAAAAAAGCACGATTTTAGTCAAACAATCGCATAAAACATTCCAATTTTGATAAATCGCAAAAACAAGCAAATTTTATTTAA
Source organism: Maratus speculifer (assembly GCA_964019185.1). NCBI lineage: Eukaryota > Metazoa > Arthropoda > Arachnida > Araneae > Salticidae > Maratus > Maratus speculifer. The sequence goes on from OZ025299.1 coordinate 213,713,111, forward strand.
AAAATCGGAAATAAAACATACTTTTTGTCAAAAAATAGTGAAAAATGCACAGATTTCATCAAAAGGTCATTAAAAACGTGCAATTTTCATCTAAAGATTGTAAAAAATGTGCAGTTTTCATCAAAAAGTAATATGCACAGTTTTCATCACAAGATTGCTAAAAATGTGCAATTTTCATCAAAAGATTGAGAAAGACGTGCAAATTTCATTGCAAGATAGCTAAAAAACAAGAATTTCATCAAAAAAGTAACAGAATAAATGAATGAATTAAGTTGTGGAAATTTGTGAGTATCCTCTCCCCTCTCCAAAGTTTATCTCGGAACTCTGGTTACTAGTAACTTTTAATGAAACTTGGCACCTCTGCAGGCCAATTATCAGCACGTGGGGTATAGGCCCAAGGGGTGAGAATATCCTCCATGGGGATCTTTCGAAGGGAACCTAACTTGTATTTACGGTATGCAAGGTTACCGAAGGTTTAAAGAAAATCACGTAAAACTCTAAACAATTGGGTTCAAACCTGTCAACTTCCAGATTCGAGGGCAGAACCTGTAGCCACAGGTGGGGCAATAACAATTTGGGAAACGCTTGTTTATTTAATGATAATAGAGTAGAATACCATTGCATGGTTTACTGTAACAATAAAAATAAAGCTATGCAAAAGAAAAATAACTTACAGATTCTGTATAAAATTATCTCTCCATAATGAATCTCAAATTATGCTAAGTCAAAATCAGGTCCAGTTTCAGATCACTAAAATTGCATGACATATTACATGAATGTTGTTATCAATCTTCCATGGAATTTAAAGTTTCAGGTGTAGTCATTGAGGTGGGGGAAGGGGATTAACACCAGGAATCCAATTGTGCGTAATTCATGAATCTTCATCGCACACATGACTTCACTAATTTAAAATATTTGCTACACAATTAATATTTCACATTTTATGTTGTTAAAAATTATAATTTGTTTATAATTAAAAATTAAAGACATAAATATACAAAAAATATCAGGAAGAGATCTTTTAAGATAGGAAGTTTTCCAAATAAAGCGAAGACAATTTCATTTCTTCGTCACCCAGAGTATAAAGCCTCCCAGCTGCAGTAACAGCTCAACTTTTTACAAAAAGTTATCCCCTGATAAGTTTAGTATATTTTCATAATTTTTATTCCATGCCCATAACGCCGTAATTTTTGTTGTGTATCCGTAATAATTATGAATAAATCGTAATACTTGGCACCTCTATGGCCGTCATAAACTAAACCAAACAAAACCCAAATTGTTATTACTTGATATTATATTTAATATTCATGTTTATTTGTATTACAAAAACTACTTTATGGATTAATAGTAATAAACAAACCTTAATCAATGAATTTACAGTTACTTTTTTAACATGGGAAAACAAGTATAGCAAATTTAGCATACATGTTGATACAAAATTATTAATTTGCATAGGAACCCATAATCATCCCATTATGAAAGTTGGCAAACACATAGTCAATTAATGTCTTTAAAACATATATATTTTTCAAAAAAATTAAAAGGGGTGTTTTTAAAATTTTTAAATTTTTCATAAAAATTTTAATTTTTAAATAAATTAATCGTGTTACATATCATTTTAAAGATCATAAAAAGCAGAAGAGAATGACACCAGTTTGGGCTTTCTAAGTCAAATAGTCTTTTGTCTACAGCTGTTTAAAGGTGTCAAGGTGGAGCCAAATTTCAACAATTTTTCATTTTTTGAAAGTCAATAACACAAAAACTAAAAGTCCGAAAAATCAGAAATTTTGATTTTTCTTATTAACTTGACTGATACTACCACTGCACCAAAAATTATAAATTTCTGAGATGTCAAGGTTCAGACCATTGGTTGATTTGACATGGAATAACCACACCTTGTTGCTTCACCAAAATTACTACTGGACCATCCAGCAGCCACATCTTAATGTATATGAGCCAGGGGTGATTCTCGTCCAAAAATTTAAGGCATTCTCTTCCGAAAATTTGAAATTGGGTTATCAGTTCCGCATAGTTGCCAACTTGTAAGGTTTTGTGCGCGGAAAAAACAATTGTGTAGAAATGCAAATTTCGTGATAGGATTGCCGAAATAGCATACATTTCGTCAATATTTCGTGGAAAGACGACGATTTCGTCAATGTTTTTGTAAACGATCTTTGTCAAAAGATCGATGAAAAATGCAAATTTCCTGTGCGGATCGCGGAAAAAATGGCAATTTCACCAAATATCACAGATAAAACGCTGATTTCTTCTGAAGACGGCAGGAAAACGCCGATTTCGTTAAAAGATCGCGGGAAAAAATGCCGTTTTCGATAAAAGATAGCTTAAAAATATTTTGTCAAAAGAATATTTGAAAAAATATGCCGATTTCATCAAAAGATCGCGGAAATAAAACGCCGTTTTCGAGAAAAAAATCACGCAAAAAAGCAAAATTTGTCTAAAGATCGTCGAAAAACGCTGATTTCACTTTAAAAAAAATGGGAAAACGCCGATTTCATCAAAAGATCGTGGAAAAACTGCCGATTTTGGCAAAAGATCGCAATAAATCGCCCATTTTGCTAAAATATTGCTGATTTCGTCTGAAGATAGCTGGAAAACGCCGATTTTGTCCGAAGATCGCTGGAGGGGGGAAACTGACGCCCCCCCCCCCCCCCCCCGCTGATTTCCGAAAATGCGATGCGAATTTCCGAAAAAAAATTTCCATCCAGAATCACCCCTGATATGAGCATATTCAATACTTATTTTAAGTTTTGGTTGAGTTATGGCGCAAGTAAGCCAGAAACCATAATATGGAAGCAACATGCATCTAGTACTAAGATACTTGTGCCTACTTTACATTGACAGTGCCAATATGTGATGTTGCTTCACTGTTTTTTATCCAAGTATTATAGTTTTTAACATTTTTGTGTTGAACAATCAAACTTTGTTCACGAGATGTATCCCTTAGCACAGTGATGCACAACCTTTTTAACCAGAAAATCGTTTGCCACCAGAATATTTGAAAAGCGGAGTTTCTTTTCTTTAATCTCAACATTCCTGTCATTACTATAAGGAAAATTATTCTGCATAAAAATAGTGGTATCATTTTGGCCCGCGGGCCAGAGGTTGTGCACACCTGCCTTAGCATCCTCTATTGAAAACTGTCAAACCTTCATACTGAAACGCAAACATCATACATCATGGTGAAAACTTCATACTTATTTAGGAATCTTGCCATTTCATATACAATATTCATTACTTGCAGAAGTTCCAAACAATCCCGTAAAAATCTATCAATTCTCCCAACATCATTTAGCTTCAGCAACTCTCTGATATTATGTGAATCTTTTTTTTTTAAATATGTGTAAGCATGTTAGCGAAATTGTTCTTTGAATCTGTGAAGTAAGGGCTGAAGACATTCAAAATATAATTTGAAGTACTGACGAATACCATATGCTTAACAAAAGGTCTTCCTTTGGATAACCAGAATAATTTTTTTTGAAAGGATTAGTTCACACTCTTCTGGCCAGAAATGCATGTCTGGATATAAAATGTAATCATCACAGTATCATTGTCGTCATCCATAATAAACAATCTTCCTGCTAAAGGCCTCGTATATTTTCCAATAACCTGTGTTCTGATGATGTGTTTCATTCCAAGCTGGGACAAAGTTCTTAATCAATGTCCTGTTTGCATATTTTACAGAAGATATTATTTTTCTTATATTGAATAATGTGAACAGAACACCATTAGAGAGACCAGTTCTAAGTTTTACAAGTAACACTGCAAAGCAAATATGAAATGACATCTTCGAGGAATGTATTTTGAACTTTACTCGTTTAAAGATTAACTAAAATGATATATAGATATACCCATGGAAGTATAATAATAGATTTCGGAAAAAGTTTCCATGGGTATCAAAATCAAGGCCTTCTGCTTTGTACATTTCTGATATTGTTTTAAATATTTTCAAATATATTTCATCCATTGATATATTGTCACTTACAGAGTGTAAATCTTGCAGATCAAATTTACAGAAAACTGATCAAGAAATGAGTTTTACAGCATCGTTTTGCATGACGAAATATAGATTCTAGTTTCTATAAAGGCTTGAGTTTCAATAGATTTTGCTACAATAATGAGGCAGGTCTTAACTTTACATATTATACAACAAGTGTTAGAGTATTTATAATGAAGTATTGATAAATGTGTATTAGGTTTCTTATTTGTGATCATGTCGGCAGTAATTGTTGATGCATAATCTTATTGTTACATCAGAAGAAGAAATAGAAGTGTTTCGAGACTGAAGATCATGAAATGCATACTATCTACATTCAAAGCACTGCTTAAAACCTCTCTGTAGATCGAAGTTTTTCAATCATCTAAGTATCGATATAACTTTTTTGTTAGAACAAATATGAAGATTTTTCTGCCAGGCTTTACAATAATGACACTGAAATCCAAGCATTATTTATTAGTAATTTCGTTAATAAATATTCACAAAAATAATTCCAGAAAACAACATTGACCTTTCAATAATATAAATATTTTTTGAGGACGGCAAAACAAATCTGAACACTCTCCGATAACAGTGCATTTGATTTTCCCGCATGATACATTATTTTGTTTAAAAGATAGAAGTGCACACTGAACCAGAATAAAATAATGCTCCTATGAAAGCTTATAAAGAGTATTATCATTGCATGTCAAAACTTAAATTAACTCGGACACAAAAAACGACAAAAATGTAGGAAAAAGGCCAAAACACTCTATTTTCAGGCTGTATTTTCCATGACTTACTATTTTATTTTTCATGTAAAGCTTATACTAAACAAAAATACATATGTTTAACTATGCAAAGCCCCTGAACAATTATTGAAATTTGAAACATAAATTTTTTGGGTATATGATGGGCGTAAAATAGCCCTTATCAGCCCACCTCCGAAAGATTGTATGAAATTTGTTGAATTGTCATGGAAAATACATAAAATTTGTCAAAAGATTGTGGAAAATACACAAAATTTGTCGAAAAAGCATGTAAAATAATCTTAATTTTTCTGAAATACTGTGTGAAAATGTAATAATTTTGTCGCAATATTTTGGAAATTATGCAAAATTTGTTGACAAATTGTGAAAAATACTCTAATTTTGTAGAAAGTCCATGCAAAAATGCACGAAAGCGGCAACCTTAAAATTTTTTTAAATGAAATGGGATAGAATTAGAGGTGAAGGGACATATCTACTTGTTATGTACTTTGTATTTTCACATTGGGGGGGGGGAGTATCCCTTGTAATAAATTCTATAACGATTTCTAAAAAGCTTTTTTTTTTTTTCTCTCTACTCCGTACTCCCAGGAGCTCTTCATGAAGGACTTAATTTATTATGCCGTTCATTAGCTTGAAAAAAAGTTTTTAAAGTGAAGAAAAAAATGAGATTTTTTTTAACCTACTTACAGGGATGCGGAAATATATCATTTTGCTCGCCAGTGGCAATTGGATTTTCTGGCAAGGCGAGTGCATTTTCCAGTTTTTGAAAAACAACTTTCCAATTTATTACTGTGTAAATATGGCAGGCTTGCAAAAAACCCACCTGCCCAAAAAAACCCGGGTGGGTTTTATTGGGTAAAACCCACGTTAAAGTGGGTTTTATTGGGTTTTTTAATATCTGTTGTCTCAGTGTTTAATATTCTGCAGGTTTTATAGTATTTTTTTAACTTTTGTGTTTAAAAAGTTACACTATCGTATCAAAATAGATTATGAGTGTACTGCTAGATATGGCAAAGCCAAAATTGTCAAAATAAAATATTGTGCTTTAATTCTTTTAAAAACTTGTTAATATTATGAAAAAAAGGACCAAAATTTTCCCGGGGCCCCAAACTGGTGGTTAAAATAACTATTGATTTTAGTTTCTCGTCTAACTTACTATAAAATGACCAGCACCTAGCTAAAAATTAATAATAATAATAATTAAAAAAAAAAATCAAAGTGCTAGAGTAAATGTTTCTGCCTGCCCGTTGATATACTCTGTACGCTTTGCATGCAAAAGCAGCTATAGAGCAGACAGCAGGATGTCGAGACGAATGTGTCATGTCGCACCAGCATGTTTGCCAATGCCACCGAGGCTAGTATAAGGAAGAAAATATGGGCTTCTGATCGGTTGAATAATATAAAAAGCATCTAAAAAATTCTAGAAAGTCTTCCATCTTTATCTATTAATAAATACATAAAATCGAAAAAAAAAATCAAAATCCATATTTTATCTTTTTAGGCTTATCCATACGGTGTACGGTTAAATAGCAGTGTACGGAAAAAGAACTGCCCCCGGGGCAAAGTTTTAATTTGCCCCGGGCAGGAAGGGCCTCATGATTTACCCCGGGGCCCCCAAGTTTATAGTTACGGCTCTAGTTTATTATATAAGTATTATAAATTAATTTCAGAAAATTCAAATTAAATAATTATAATCAGTTATGTAGATAACTGAAATTCATTTGTAAAACATTTTTAGTAATAGCTCTGTATTATGTTCAGAGAATAAACTGCTCTATACAATGAACCATAGGTATCATGAAAATATTATCAAGCATCCTTTAATTGATAAAGAATAAAACATTTCTTTAAAAATGTGTTCTTATTGGGGAATATTAATAAAAAGTAATTTATTAAAGTAGCTTTCAAATATGTGCTATGTGGTTATTATATTATATCATATAATATCAGAAGTAAAAGCATTTTTTACAACATTTTACTAGTGGTGTACCGAGTAGTACTTTGGCCGAGTACCGAGTACTCGGCCACTGACTACTCAGCCAAGTACCGAGTAGTTGTATAATAAGAAAATAAAACACTGATGTGCGCATAATGTGAGCTTAGGTGTACATATATATAAATATACCTGTGTACACATATCTATACCTGTGTGTACATATAATATAATATATAGTATAAACAAATTAACTCATTAAATTTGAAATTTATCTGTGCACCTTTTAAAGACAATTTTTGACAGTTCAAAACTAATAAAAAAGGAGAATTGATACATGACAACTACAGTTATTAACTAATATAAAATTTAAACATTCTTTAACCCTCCAATTTATTCCAACCATTGAATCTGTATATCAAAAATAAAAATGTTTATTGGTTACTATAACAATTCATTGAATAATGCAAACATTTCATATTTATTTTGTAACTGTCTGTACCTTATTTTCTTCTGATTAAAAAAAATTTATTGGCTTTGCAGTTTCTTTTCATTTTTTAAATGTACAGATTATATTATGTTATTTTAAATTTATTATTTTTTAAATATCTCAGTAAAAAACTAACCTTTTTCAATGGAATTATAAATGTGTAAATTAAAATTGCCTTAAAAAGCAAGCTCTAAAATTGAGTTTAGATGATCAGAACTTGAAAATGCACCAAAGAAACAAACAAGTTGGGAATTGCACATGAAGCGTAGCAAATGAAGTGCGTTCGTACGATAACGAAGTTTTAAAAATATTGCTCTCATATATCAATCTCATAAAATTGTAAATAATTACAATTAAAATGCGCACCAAACAATGTTCTCCCTATACCATTATGTAATGGAATACTTTTGTGTGGCCTTGTAAATCAATAACAAATATTCTTTGCACCACAGATTATGCAAAAGGTATAATATGTACTTTATAGATGCATATCAATTTTATTACGTTTGAATGAGTGTAACACCATTAAAATGCATTTGAAACATTTTTCCCCATTAACCGTAATATAACGGAACACTTTTGATTGTCCCTGTAGTTGAACTATGCATCCAATTTTGATAAAATTTGAAATAACTCGACAAAATTATGTAATAATTATGTATTTAAAATTTCAAAGGATTAAAATGCATTTGAAACTTTTTCCCCCATTGATCGTAATGTAACGTTTTGATTATCCTTGTAATTGATCTATGCATCCGATTTTCATAAAATTTGAAATGACTTGACAAAAATATGTAATAATTATATATTTTTAATTTCAAACGATTCAGTTGGGTAGTTTTTGCGTTGTTATATGCGGACAGACAAGCGGACGGACTGAACGACAACAATAGGTGCTACATATTTACATAATTACGAACGCACCTAAAAATAAATATGAGAATGCTAATGTCAACGAACCAAAAGAGAAAATGCTAGCAAAAAGTTCATCTATTTTCTGGCAATGTTTTGAGGAAATTGTGAATGAACAAAAAGATTGTGACACCAGTACTAGTTTAAAATCACCGCATGAAGAATTGGTACAAAAAGAGTTAAAGGCTTTCTTAACAGAAGACTTGTAAAACTGACACTCCATTTGCATGGTGAGGGCAAAAAAAAAAAAAACCTTTTTCGATTATGTACAACTTTGTAAAAAACTCTTATATGCACCTTCAACAACTGTTTATTCTGAAAATAATAGAGCCCGGCCAAATTTATAGTAGTAAAAGAAATCCCCTGTCTACTGATAATGTAGAATGTTTGGTGTTTTTGCACCATAATTTGAAATATAATAAATTTAATTATTAATTTTTTATTGCATTTATTATAATTTCAGTTTCTTTATCCAAAATAAGTCGTTTCTGTTTTCCTATACATAAAAAAGTATTTTTATTTGTATAAATGTGAAATTTTAGGGATTTTGTTCTTAACTTTTTTTATATTTTGCAGACATATTGTTAAATACAGAGTAAATAGTTCTATGAATTACTACATATATTATACATTGATATTCGAATAATTTTACAGATCAGTTATCAATTCATATGCTTAAAAAATGAAATTCTTACAACTACACGGTATTGGCCGAGTACTCAGCCAAAATTTGGCCGAATACCGAGTACTCGGCAAATTGGCCGAGTAGGCCGAATACCGAGTATTTACCGAGTACTCGGTACGGCTCTACATTTTACATTTTTTTTTTTTTTTTTTTTTTTGTTATTTTGATAAAAATTTATTGTACATTAAATTAATTAAAATATCAAAAGATTTTTAAATATAACACATAGTTTCTTGAAATAAGATTTCCCCTGCCCTCGCCTCTTAAAAAAGCAAAAAACCCAATAAAACCCACCTGGGCTGGGTTTTTTATAAAAAAACCCGGGTTTGTTGCAACATTGAAATATGGTACTAAGTTCTATCTTATATTAAGCTTATCTCTCTTGCATAGGAGCCGACTTTGGTCCCAAAGCTGGGTCTGCCAAAAAGTGGAATTCTTTTAGTCCGATTCGTAAACATTTTCATGTGAATCCTGAAAAATCAAAAACACTTTTTTTCGTCTTCTGAGATTTTTCCACTCTTTTTCTGTCCTCAAGAATTTTAAAAAGGCAAAATTCCGTTATGTTGGACGGAAAACTTGCACCCTTGATCACAATACATATGTGACAGTCAACTGATTTGATTCGCCGATAATCAATGTAATAGTGAATAAAAATGCAAAAAAAAATCAACAATTTATGCAAATACTATCCGTAATTTTAAACTGAAAGTTTTTATGTTGAGTTCATGATTCCTGATTTAATGTTTTTTTACACAGCAATCTTTCCTAGTTGTGCAGTGCACATTTTCTCATGCTTTACTCAAAATATCAGTTAATAAATATGGCAAGCTAATCGTGATTTTTTTTTTCAAGATCTTTTGCCAAAATTTGAGTTTTTCTGGTGATTTTTTGCCAAAATGTGCATATTCTTCGCGATCTTTTGCCGAAATAACCGTTTTTTCTTATTACCGTTACTCGCGTTTTCCCCACGATTTTTTGCGCTTTCCCTGCTATTTTTTGACGAAATTCGCGTCTTTTTCAATGATTTATTGCCGAAATTCGAATTTTTCCGCGATCCTTTGCCGCTATTTACGTTTTTCTCATGATCTTTTTCCGAAATTTGCATTTTCCCCAAGATTTTTTGAGCGAAAAATTTATTTTTCTTTGCTATTTTTAAACGAAATTAGAAATTTTCCGTTATTCTTTACATTTTCCAGCAATTTTTTGACGAAATTTGCGTCTTATCCGCGATCTTTTGCAAAACTTGCGATCTTTTGCCAAAATTTACATTTTTATCGTGATCTTAAGTCGAAATTTACATTTTCCTCGCAATCTTTTGCCGAAATTCGTGTTTTTCTCACTATTCTTTGATAAAATTTCATTTTTCACTGCTATCTTTGAACGAAAATTTGAGTTTTTTCGCGATTCTTAGGGTTTATCCTGCTATTTTTTGATGAAATTAGTATCTTTTTCCTTAATCTTTTGCCGAAATTCGAATTTTTCCGCGATCTTTTCCCGCAATTTACGTTTTTTTCGCTATCTTTTTCCGAAATTTGCATTTCCCCCAAGATTTTTTGAAAGAGAAATAGCTTTTTCTCTGCTATCTTTGAACGAAATTAGAGTTTTCTCCGCTATTCTTTGCGTTTTTCCTGCTTTTTTTTAACGATGCGTCTTTTCTGCAATCTTTGCCAAAATTTGCCATTTTCCTGAGGTTTTTTGTTCAAATTCGCGATTTTTCTCTGATCTTTTGCCTAAATTTGCATTTTTCTCGCGATCTTCAGTCGAAATTTGCATTTTTCCTCGCAACCCTTGCTTAAATTCGCGTTTTCCCCACAATTCTTTGATAAAATTTGTTTTTTCCTCTTCTATCCTTGAGTGAAATTTGAGTTTTTTCCCAAATTCTTTGCGTTTTTTCTGCCATTTTTTGACGAAATTAGTGTCTTAACGTGATTTTTTGCCAAAATTCGATTTTTTCCGCGATCTTTTGCCACAACTTAAGTTTTTCTCGCGATCTTTTTCCAAAATTTGCATTTTCCCCAAGATTTTTTGAAAGAAAAATACTTTTTTCTCTGCTATTTTTGAATGAAATTAGTTTTTTCCGCTTGTCTTCGCTTTTTTCCGCTATTTTTTTTAATGCAATTTGCGTCTTTTCCGCAATTGTTTTCGAAAATTTCCGATTTTTCTGAGGTTTTTTTTGCTAGAATTCGCAATTTTTCTCTGATCTTTTGCTAAAATTTGCGCTTTTCAGGTGATCTTTAGTCGAAATTTGCATTCTCTTCGCAACCTTTTGCCGAAATTCGCGTTTTTCTCAAGATTCTTTGACAGAATTCGCTTTTTTCCTACTATCTTTGGTCTTTTGCGCGATCTTTGTCCAAAATTCACTATTTTCTCGAGACTTTTTGAAAAATTCGGCCAATTTTGCAGGGTTTTTTTTTCTGCGGATTTTTTTTTTTTTTTTAAGAATTCATTTTTCTCGCTTTATATTTGAAAAATTCATATTTTTCTGCGATCTTTTGCGAAAATCCACTTTTTTCTCTCGATTCTTTGACAGATTTTGCGTTTTGCCCCACTATCTTAGAACATAATTCGCATTTTTTATGTGATTCATGAACATAATGCTCGTTTTTCACGCTACTTTTTGACGAAATTTTCAAAGATCTTTTGACGATTTTCATGTATTTTTTCACGATCCTTCCACAAAATTGATGTTTTTTCGCAACCTTTTGATGAAATAGACGTTTTCCCACGATCTTTTGATGAAATTAGCATCCCCCCCCCCCTTCGCTATTCTTCGACACTTTTCACGTTTATTACCCAATGTTTTGACGAATTTTGAGTTTTTTCGCGGTCTTATATCCGAATTTTCGGATTGAAGATCGATTTTTTTTTAAATTTCGGAACAAATTAGTCCCGCAAAAAATCTTAAAATCGCTCAACCGCGAAAAAATCTCATGCCTGCATTTTTCAGGGTCTGCCAAGATAATGCAAGGTCTGCAGATATTTTTCAGGGTCTGCACGGCAGACCCGGAAGTCGCCGCCACTGCTCTCTTGTATGTATTTCTTAATATAGAAAAAGAGAATTACGATAGTGCATTGTAGTAATAGGAATTTTGTTTGTAATCGCATGCGATTTTGTTACAACTATTTTCAACTGTGTGTGTGTTGCATCTTGCTGGCTGGTGAAATAAATCCTTGGCTGGTAAGATTTTTGAGAAATTCCCCACCCCTGCGTACTTATATCATATTGCATGGATATCTGTGTTGTCTATTTCCTCAGTTTTAGTTCTTGTCACTGTGCAAATGCAATTGTCAACACTTCCATAATTTTTTTTTAATCTTATTCCTAAAGTACTATAAAGTTCCCTAAAGTTTATTAAATAAAAATAAAGTTTCTTTTGTTGAAATTAAAGTTAAATTAAAATGTAGTTTTTATTAAAAATAGTTTCTCTTTAATTAAAATAAATTATACCTTTAACTTTAATCTTTATTCCTTCAAATCTTTTTAAATAGTTCTTTAGAATATATTACTTTACAACTGCCGTATTTTATCCACGCTACTCTGTTTACAAGCCTTTCGTAATCTAGTTTAACTTCCTTCCATATCCAGTGATGCCGCTGGACTCGAAAAATCCTGGGTCCCGGGGACCCAAGACTTCAAAAATTATGGGTCCCTTTTTTAGAAGAGCGGGTCCCCACAAATAAGTTATATTCTTAGACGCAAAAATTGAACTTGTTCATTTGCAAAAACAAAAAATTAAATGCAATAAATATTCTTTTAATAATAATGTATAAATAATTAAAGCCAATATTAATTTTCTTTACTTTTTTAAAAACAAATGTACAAAATATAAATTAAACTATAAAATAATGCTAACAAGTATCACTATTGTTCGCATTTCTTTTAAGGGCAAAACTGATTTATTGAAAAAGACACTTTTCCTGAAAAAAGAATACTTTTGTTGAGTAAAGGGGTACTTTTTGTCTAATGAATGGATATTTTCAGAAGTTACATTAACTCAGAAAGATTTGGAACTATTAAAAACAGATTGTGAAGCAGGAAAATCAGATTTTGGAGCAGCAAAAAAAAAAATAATAATAATTTGGAAGCAGGAAAATGTTTTTGGAACAGAAAAATGCTACCCTGGCATTAACTTTTTTTTCATACCCCTTTGACGAAAGTTGGATTTTAAAGCGATTTTTTGACGAAATGTGCCGTTTTTTCGCGATCTTTTGACAAAATGTGCCGTTTTTTCGCGATCTTTTAAAGAAAGTTACCGTCTTATCATGATTTTTTGATGAAAATTGCCACTTTTGCGAATATTTTGACAAAATTTGTCGTTTTATCGCGATTTTTGGACGAAATTTGTCGTTTTTCTTTTATAGATTTTTTGAGGAAATCTGCCTTTTTTTTGAGATTTTATAACAAAATTAGCCATTTTTCGCGAATTTTTTAACTAAATTTGCCGGAAATTATTCGTTATTTTGCGATTTTTTAACGAAATTTGCCTTTTTTGCGATTCTTTGACGCTTGGAATTTGGAACAGAAAAATGCTACTCTGGCATTAACTTTTTTTTTCATGCCCCTTTGACGAAAATTGGATTTTTAAGCCTTTTTTTTTTTTTTTTTTTTTTTTTTTGACGAAATGTGCCGTTTTTTTTCGCGCTCTTTTGATTAAATGTTCCGTTTTTTCGCGATCTTTTGATAAAATGTGCCGATTTTTCGCGATCATTTCGCATCATTCTGATACTGTTACGTCATTCTTACTCTCAATGAGATTCATAAAATAAATAGATTTCGAATCTCTGTTTTAGTAGTTAACTGTTACCCATGTTAATGATCAGCGTATTTAAAGATTGCAAGTTGCCATGTTAATCAATTTAGATTCTCTTTTGAGATGTGTCGGTAGGCTTGGCCATCGTTTGTCTATTTTTACAACATGTGTGTGATGTGATTGATTACGACGTTATGTGTAGTGGTAGCTAATGAAATAATTTTTTTGTCAAAGTTTTCATTGTTTTTCAAAAATGGTTTTCTGCCAAAGTTTGCCTTTGAGTTTTTCAACGAAACATTTATTAATGGCTTCAGTTTCATCTTGAAGTTTACCTCTTTTTCCGACGTGTTTAGTGTGAAGTCGATTGAAGATAAAAAACGAGTCATCGGTCTTTTAACCGGATGTGTTTTTCAGCGTCGGCAAAGGTCATTGACTTTGATGTTGGTGTGTCACAGAGAGAGTGCAGTAAATGAATCAGCGAATGTTTTCACAATAGAAGTTTCATTTCTTTTAAAGAAGATGCGTTATGCCATGAGCTTCCGGGCATTTTGGTTTTTCTGCAAATGTTTGTTTTTCATGTCATGAAGTCACAAATAAGTTATGAAGACGTAGATAAGTTATGTTGTTTATTGTTATAAAGTTAATTGATAAATAATTTTTAATTTTATTTATTTTATTATGTTTTAAGACTTCAATAAATATTTTGTTAGATTTTAAATTTTGTTTATCTTTTGTATCACCACACATTAATTTTTCTTTTGCAGTTTAACTTATATTAAATTTTAAACTCCTTTTTCGTGTAATTGTGGTTCGGGAACCAGCATGAGCGTTTCTGCTGTAAAAGCTGCTCTGCAAATCTTTAAACATTTTGTATGTTACGTTAAGTAATATACAATAATCTGCACATGAATCCCTTTAAAGAGAATTAAAAAGTAACATTTTATGAAAGAGAAAACATTTAATCATAAAATGAAAGTTAGTTAATTGAAGTTCATGTTAATTAATTCATCCAATTACATTTTTCCTTTCCTTTTTCACTATTAATATTATTTCATTGTTTGAAGACATTTTTACTTTAAGATAAAAAATTATTTATGTTTAGTCATATAAAATTCATTTAAAGCAAAATGCATGCAAAAGTATAACATGGTAATAATTTCCTTTGTTAACTTAGAGGTCTGCATGGGGTGAGATTTCCAGGCCCAAGTCTGGCCTGATCCATAGAAAAAAAAAATCAGCCCAGCCTGAAAGAAAAAGATACTGGGCTGGCCCAATATAATAGCTAAAGACCTCATATACAGTCTCCACAAAAAAAAATCTTGACACTTGCGATTTTAGATGTTTTGTTAAATATCTAGAAATATACATAAAGAATTATTCTGAAATTCCAGGTGTGTAAACAAAATAGTACACGTCATATATTTTCGTGAAGAGTTTTCCGCGAAATCCAACAGGGGACCGTCAACAAATTGAAAAAGAGCAAAGATCATTTGGATAACCCTGTCAAAACTAATGAAGCAAAAGAGTTCAAATTGCAGATTATGATTAAGTGGCTTATTGTTATAAACTGTGTTCATTTTTATGAATATTTACTTATTAATATAAACTTATAGAAAAATTAAAGTTTTTATAAAAACGGTCCCAAATCTTTTCAAGTTTTTTTGCTTATAATTGCAGAGTTCTTCATAAAACACAATGTTCTTTTCAGAAAATATGACAATCAACATTGTACATAACACCCTGTATTCAGAATTAATTAATAATAAAAATTGTATGACAAATGAGCAGGTTTACTAAATAATCTTTTTCTGTGCATGCGTCAATGCTAAATTTCATTTGCATATTATGTTAGTTAAATGTATAGAACAACTTTTATGCAAGTCTCAAAAACATAGCTTGAAAATTCTGAAAATTATCGTTGATAGAATAAAATATAAATCCGTTATTCCCAAAATAAAGCAAAAAGATAAGGAGCTGTATACAAATATAGTAGTATGTGCAGTATTGTGTAGGCACTAATCAATGGAATATGGATACAGCCCCTCATCTTATTGCTTTTAACATCCTAAGTTTTAAAAAAATGTGATACCTGATGGGTGGATTAATTTGAAAACGTATTATGTATTGAAAAAATTTTCAAACTATAATCCAACATCTCACAGATATTACATCTCATCATGCTATTAATAAGTACAGCCAAAGTCTAAAAAGTGCTGCACAAAGCTTGTTAAATCCGCTACTAGATTACAACAATACATATTTTTTTATACATTTGCTGACTACATTTCACTTATGGCAAAAGCATCAAGAATGTTGAACATAACATTAATAAAATCTGTAGAAGAATTTAAACAGTTAAATTTTGATTTAATAGAGGTTGGTCCTTTAACCTTCCGTCTACCAGACGGGTCCATTGGACCCGACAGCAATATTTCTGGTGTCGATGGTAAAATGAGAAATTGTCGATTGACACCGGAATTTATAAAGGACTTGTCTAGATATTATGAATTCCTTAATTTAAGCTTTCATTGTAAAAGCAAAATTATATTAAAATATTACTGGTGCCGTTTGCAAGTTTGGAATTAAAATTAGGTGTTGCCGTAGATAAATGGGTGTTTTGTCTGGTAGACGGAAGGTTAAACAAATTAAAATCAGCAGATGACAAGCATCTCAGAAATTTTTTGATAACCATAGAAGATAAAGAAGGAAGGATTTTTTTAAAGACTTTGAACAACATAATGATAAAGTTTCTAGAAGAAACAATACAATTGATATAGCTAAGAAATTTAAACTATGTTGGGAGGCATCATCCATCATATCCACAGGATTTTTTAATATGATGGCTCAGCCAAACATTCCTTGTGCACACAGCACAAACCTTAAACAGTGCATTTTTTCTGCCTCCTACTTCTGATTTAACGAAATATGGGATGAAGTTATTATTGAATTTTGTAACAAATTTAACTTTGATGCTGATCGAGCAATTGCTTGAGTGGAAAGGATTAAAACAAATAAGTCTGCACTTTTGGCTATCCATATCATTATTTGATTTGTTAGAAAAACTAAAATGTGATAAACTAAGTGTAATAGTGTTTTTTTTTTTTTATGATGCTTAGACAAAAATTTGAAATTTTTTTTGCAAAAAATTAATGAAATTGAATTTTTATGGTGATCATTTGTCAAAATTCATGATTTTTGTTGTCCAAATTTTCAGAATGATGAATCTTTTAAATTTTCAGCACTGAATTCCTCGTATTTTCCATAAAATTTTCTGTGTATGGCATGTGCATCTATATTATACAACTCTGGCCTGTGGAAGAAAAATCTTCAATCAGAATCAAACATCAATCTAAAGTTTGTCTTCTCAAGGGAAACTTGCCTAAAATATGATCACGAAATCAATTTTTTTGTTCCTGAAACCTCACTTGACTATTTCAAAAAGACCTTTTGATAAAATATTATAGTAAAATCATCAATGCGAATCTTTATAATTTTTTTCTTTTAAAAAATGAGAATCTGAGAGGAATAGAAAAAACCTAGTCAAACTTCTGTCCTAAGTTGTGTAAATAGAAAATATTTAAATAACTTACAATAGACTTGTTTTAAAACCTCTGGAGCAGAATTACTTTTTTGTTGGTTGCTTATCTGCTTGAATGTTTTCTTAAATAGTTTATAATTTCAATGTTATTTAACAAACTTGAAGAAACTTAAGTTTATTTTTTCATTCCAGGGTAAATGACAACACGTCACCTGTTGATAATGGTGAAGTTCACGAAAATGGACAGAATGGAGAGGTATGTGAGGTAAAATGTAATTTTTTGTATATTATAAGAATATTTTTGAGTTCAGTATTTGAAAAAGGCTTTCAAATTACCCATGTTAACAGTGCAAAAGTAGGCATACACAGTAGTACTTTTATAGTTTGAATTTTTACTTCTTTAAAGTCCAATCTTCCTGAAAATATTCAACATTCCTCAAGACAACAAACCATGAAAAACCCCACAAAATATTCCTCATCTATTGCAATACCTTTTCCAATCCTTACTTTCGTGAGTGCAAATATTCACTGCCTATTTTATTCAAATCAGAATATCCTCTTCCAATGATTATCTCTATCATATCCCAACATATCTCAATACATTATCTTCATTTGCTGTTATTCACAGCAAACGTCATTGAATGTTCATTAGTGAATAAAGCTGCTGTCGTCTGTGTTTAATTCTGCTGCTAGACCTATTTCAACATATAAAATTTTTTATATATCATGAGCTAAAACATGTGTGGAGTCAAGAATATTATTGTAGCTTAGTATAGCTAGAAAGCTTGGCTTGAGAACATCCAATTAGAACATGCTAATGATATGCGTTGTAATAAGTATGCTTCGCCTTTTTTGCTTTTTGTTATCTTGGTGATGCCTTTTTGCTTGTTCATTGGTCTCTGCTACTGCCCAGTGCTGTTCATTCATGTCATTTTATTTTTTCTGTCATATTATCAGTAGAGTGGATGTTTTTCAAGTATATTTAATGTAACCTGCTTTAGTATTTCAAATGAATAATGCTCAATATAAATATATATATGAAAATATATCAATTAGTACAAAACTATTTCCAAAAATCATTTGATTACTTATATTTCAGAAAAGGTTTCAATGTTGTATTTATGTAGTAAACAGATAGGATGTTATAGATAGTGACATTTATTTTTTTTCTATTTTTATACTAAACACTGACACCATAGAGAAATATTACAATCTTATATTCAATATAACAATCCTATATTCAAAAGAAACTACTTTATTAAACCTATTCGTAGATATATTAATCGAGAGGGCAGTAAAATCAGAATTTAAGAAATTATTGTTCTGAAATAACCACTACTTATATATTAAGGGCGAAATATGTTCAGTACGAATATCCAACACAGATTCCCATTACCTGTAGCGCTGTATAGCAGGTGAGCATTAAACTCGGAACAAGTTCCAGTATTTAACTGCAGGTGGCAGTGATACATGTCGGATGTTTGTACAAAACATCTTGTGCCCCGTGGCGGTGGAAAGTAGAACTAAAGTATTTTATCGCATGTGCACAATTAGGATAGTAGTTTATAATTAGTGTTAAGTTAGAATTTGATTATGGTTAGGTAACAGTTAGGTTACATTTGGGTGATTGTTCGGTTGCCATAAGGTTGAAATTATGTTATGGTTAGTCTTAGGTTATATTTAAATTGTAACCAGTTTGGTTACAATTAGGTTATGATTGTTGGAAAGCAAAAGACTTAATCTGTTAAATGAGTAAAGAATCATTAAATTAACTCTTCTTAATCAATTAGAACTAAAAAATAATAATTCCACTAAAGGTTATGCTATTAATTAATTAGCTGTGATCGTTTTCTTTGAGAAAAGGTGTGAAATTTAATTTTTCTGAAAAAGAAAAAAAAATTGCGTTGTGTATATTTGAAAAACCTTTTCCTTATGAGATTATAGTGATTATGCTATTATCAGAAAGGTAAATGAAATAAGTAACAAATTAAAATAATTATGCTTAAATGTAAATCAAGTAAACAAACACATTTTCCTTCTAAATAAATTAACTATTACTCTAGTTAACAATTAAACATTAAATCAATAAACCAGCAAAATACATTACAGGGAAAATATCACCCGAAAGAGTTTATAATTTGCTTTTATCTAGAATAACATTCTTGGTAAAAAAAAAATTATAATTGCAGAAATCCCCATTTTGCAGCTGACTATGATTTCAATATATTTATGGGGGAAATATAGTAAAAAAAATTTGCTTGCCAATGTGCTGAATTCCATCAAGATTATTTCGGATGTAGGAGATCCTCCTTCGGCACACAGCAAAACAAAATATCCATTGCATCACCTGGGTCACGCATCTTGAGAAATTTTTTTATCAACCGACCGCTCGAAAAAAAACTGTTTTTCCGACCCCTTTGGGGGAGGTCCCAAACTATTAAACTTTTATTGGAGAACAAGATATACTGGACTTCGTGGTTATTGGGTGAAGGGTGTATCTCGCCTCCCTTGAAACCATGTGTGGTAAGATGAAACTTTCCCATGCCAGAAGACCTGTTCTAAATTTCTTTTATTGCCCGTCATAAATTCTCTTGACATTGAAAGTCGATTTTACAATGATGCTGGTTTGAATTCTGGGGCCTTTAACTTTTTATCACCAAGAGTATCCTGTAATTCTTATAGACCACCCAGATAATTTTATATATCATTTTGAGTAAAATTGTCCTATTAATTCTATTATCCTTTTATGATCCATGCGTGATGGATGCATGATAAATGTGTCCATCAATGATTAAGTTACAGTAAGGTTAAGTTGCAGTTGGGGTATGGTCAGATTACAAATAGATTATAATAAAGTGATGGCTAAGTTACATTTATGACGCATTAAAGTTACAATTAGATTCCGGTTAAGTTGCAGTTAAGTTACAGATTGGTTATGATTACAGTACAATTAGGTTATGGTTAGTATTTTATCCACAGGGTGAACATTATGCATGTTCTGATTAAAAAAATATATAATTTTTTAGTTTGTTTCTGAAATTACAATACTAACCTTTTTATCTAATCATCAAGTATCGTTTTTAAATCATAGTATTGTCAAAGTTAGGTGTGATATCATTTCTTTGAAAATCAAAATGTTTCACTTACAATTTCATTGCGAAAAAAATAAATAGGTACGTGACTTAACAGTGATTTTTACAGATAAAATTCAACATTTTAACATGAAAATCATGCAATTGGTGGACATATATTCCCTCTGCCGTTTTTCATCGAAGTAATTTTGAATGTTTGTAACACTAAATATTATTTTTTTTAACCTGATTTTTCACACAATCAGCAGCCACGTATTTCAGACAACCTAATTCCATGTATTTTGAGATAGAGATAAAATCACAAATTACAGGTTAGTTTAATATTATCATGGATCCGGGCAACGCTGAGCGGGTCAGCTAGTAGATATATTCTCAGTTATGCATGAAAAAAATGACTTTCTAGGAAGGTCTCCATACTGGGCATACTCAGAATTTTTTGAAAAGAATACTAATTAATACTATGTAATAAAGGATCAGTGAAAATTAGCGGCTGAATTACAGTAGAAAACATATAAAAAAATAAAATACTTTAGAGTATTTGTCGTGAAAAGATGAAAATGACGCATGATTTGGTTTGCAGCACTTTTTTCTGCCAATAGCAAACGATTTTAATGCAACTGAAAACTTTTGGATTTTTAGAATCCATGTAAATGAATTTAAACTTAAACAGTGAGCGAGTTTAATATATATGTTATATATATATATTAAATTACACATATATATATTATTTGTTGCTGTAGTTATTTAATTTACTTCTGAAAAAACGTCAACTGATCGATATCGACTATCGTCAACTGATGATAAATCGCCAAATAACATAATTTTGTTTATTTTTTTACAGACAGGGTACGGGTGTTCCGCCGAAAATTTTTTTAGAAACATATATATCCTGATAAGAACATTCTGTAATTTTTTCAGATTTTTCAGAGAATGCCCATATGGAGACCTTCCTTGTTAGTTAAAATGTTATGAATAATGCATAAAAAATTAAGAATAAGTAACCTACAATCTGTAAGAAAAACTCTATAAGAGGAACTGGATATTGAACCTTGTTTTTTTTTTGTTTTTTTGTTGTTGTTGTTTGTTTGTTTTTTCTTTAATACTTTGTATAAATATATTTATTTGTTAAAAAGTTAGCCTGTGAAAAATTTTTTATCTTATTTCTTGTATATTCTCTCTCAGCTTTACATGAGAAAAGTGATTTAGTTAAAATGTTATTAATGAATAATTAATAATGGGTAAAATAGGAAAAATAGATAACCTACGATCAAGAAAAACCCAATGGTATAAGAGCAACTGGAGCCTTGGTTATTTTTTTGAAATACTTCTATTTTGCATAAAGGTTACTCTGTGAGAAGATATGTATAAAACAATTGATTCATTTTCTGCAACTGTTTGCACTGAAATTGCTGCTATCTGCCAATTATCTTTCAAAATAAGGATTTTAAACTCCCACACACTTTATGGTAGTTATCACAATATATATTGTTAATATCAATATTAACTCATTGATATATTGCAATATAAAGGTTAAAATTCAATATTTGTATTAGTAGCCAGTGGCCAGTAGAGGCTGAATGTTTAGTAGCCACTATTGTCAAGTTAGTGGCCACTAATTACTATCATAGATGCCACCAAGAAGAAAACATTGTATAAATTCTAATCAGAATATTAAATAGTTAATAATTATTTTATATGTAAAGAAAACCATAACTTCATTCAAACTTAGATTTTTTCCCCATTACAGATACAGATAATGAAAATGGGGATTTTTTTTTTTTTCGACCACTTGATGAATTTAGTAATATTTTCCACTATTAGGCAATGGATTTCGCAGTCTTTTGAAGAAATTTGCTGTTTTTTCACAATTTTTTGACGAAATTTATCGTATCTTCACGATTTTTGGACAAAATTTATTGTTTTTCTGCGTTTTAAATCTAAATTTCTTTTTATTTGAAGGAATTTGCAGTTTTTCGCAATTTTTTGAAGAGATCTACCTTTTTCCTGCGATATTTTGACGAAATCTGCCGTTTTTTCGTGATATTTTGATGAAATTAGCTTTTTTTTTTTTTTTTTTTTTTGCAATTATTGACAAGAATTACACCGTTTTTTCGAGATTTTTTGACGAAATATTTCTTTTTTGTGATTTTTTTTTACCAAATTTACCGTTTTTTCGCTATTTTTTGACGAAATCAGCCGTTTTTCGCGATCTTTTGACGAAATATGCCGATTTTTCGTGATCTTTTGACGAGATTTGCCGTTTTTCCGCGATCTTTTGATGAAATTAGCTTTTTCTTTTGCAATTATTGACAAGGATTACACCGTTTTTTCGAGATTTTGACGAAATCTGCCATTTTTTCGCGATTTTTTTGATGAAATATTTCGTTTTATCGTGATTTTTTTTTTTTACCAAATCTACCGTTTTCTCGCGATTTTTTGACGAAATCAGCCGTTTTTTGCGATCTTTTGACGAAATATGCCGATTTTTCGTGATCTTTTGACGAGATCTGCCGTTTTTCCGCGAATTTTTGATGAAATTAGCTTTTTTTTCTTGCAATTATTTATAAAGATTACCGTTTTTTCGAGATTCTTTTGACGAAATCTGCCGTTTTTTCGCGATTCTTTGACGAAATATTCTGTTTGTTCGTGATTGTTCTCTTTACCAAATCAGCGTTTTTTCGCGAATTTTTAACGAATTCTGCCGTTTTTTCGCGAATTTTTAACGAATTCTGCCGTTTTTTCGCGATCTTATGGCGAAATGTACCAATTTTTCGTGATCTTTTGAAGAAATCTGCCGTTTTTTCGCGATCTTTTGGCGAAATAAGCCGATTTTTCGTGATTTTTTGACGAAATTGGCCGATTTTCGCGATTTTTTTGACGAAATCTGCCTTTTTTCGCGATTATTTGACGAAATCTGACGTTTTTACGCGATTTTATGACGAAATCTGCCTTTTTTCGCAATATTTTGACGAAATCTACCTTTTTCTTCGCGATATTTTGATGAAAATTGTCGTATTTTCATCATTTCTCGATGAAATTTACTTTTATTCCGCGATTTTTTACCGATATTTGTCGAAATTTTTTGATTAAATTCGCTTTTTTCCGCGATCTTTTGACAAAATTAGCGATTGTTCTTCGAACGATTGGCAAAATTGGTTATTTTCGGCGACAAAATTTTGTCAAAATTTGCGATATATTTTATGTCCTAATTTTCGGATTTATTACTTTTTTCTTAATTTTCCCAAATGATTGATCGCCAAAATGGCGATCAGGTGCATAACATAAAGTCGCCAATTTTTTACATTTAGTCGCCCTGTGGCCGGTGGCGACCGTGAATTTTAACCTTTATTGCAATATTAAATTTCTGATATCATCCATCTCTAGTAAACATTCTGTTATATAGTCATAAGAGGATACTTATTGCATACCAAAATTTGTAACAATGACTTAAATAATTTTATAATAATTGGATGATGTTGGTTTTTGACCAGGAATTATTCTAGATGACTCTACCATGTTTCACTTGGTTAGAAATTTCAATTCCTTTTTTTGTTGTTGTTGTTATATAAATATAACATACACTATATGGCCAAAGGTGATCGGCCACGTGCGATTTTAGACAATTTGTTAAGTATCTAGGAAAATACATGAGGAATTATCCTGAAACTCTGAGTATGTAAACATAATAGTATAGGTTAAACATTTCCATGAAGATTTATTTTTTCCGAAACTGCAGCGGGAACCGTCAACAAATTGAAAAAAAACAAATATCTTTTGGATAACCCTGTCAAAACTAATGTAGCAAAAGCATTCGAACTGTAGATTGTCATTAAGTGGCTTATTGTAATAAACTGTGTTCATTTTTGTGTGGATAGCATACATTACTCATAGAGAAATTAAGGTTTTTATAAAAACTGTCCCAAATTTTTCCAAGTGTTATGTTTATAATTTGCAGAATTCTTAATATAAAATAATGTTCTTTTCCGAAAATATGACAAACATTTTACACAATACCCTGTAATTAGGATTAAAAATAAATAAAAATTGTATGAAAAATGAGCAGGTTTACTGAATAATTTTTCACTGGGCATTCGTGAATGCTATCAAAATTTCATTTGCATATTGGGTTAACTAAATGTGTAGAGCAGCTTTTGTGAATGTCTCAAAAACATAGCTTGAAAATTCTGAAAGTGATCATTGATAAAATAAGCTCAAAATCTGTTATTCCCAAAGTAAAACAAAAAGATGAAAGGCTGTCTACGTATGTCCATTGATCAGTATCAATATAGAAGACACAGCATGGCACTTACTACTATATTTGGATATAACCCCTCATTATTTTTGCTTCATTTTGGGATCAATGGATTTTGAGCTCATTCTGTCAACAATCACTTTCAGAATTTTCAAGCTATGTTTTTGAGACTTTTACAAAAGTTGCTCTATACATTTTAGCTAACATGATATCCAAATGAATTTTTTATTGCATTAACGCATGCACAATGAAAAATTTAGTATTCTTATTATTTTTTAACTCTGATTTCATGGTATTGTGTACAATGTTGTTTGTCATATTTTCTGAAAAGAACATTTTTTTTATATTAAGAACTCTGCAAATTAAAAGCATAAAACTTTGAAAAGTTTGTTGCCTTTTTTTTATAAAATCCTTAATTTCTCTACGAGTATACCTGCTATCCACAAAAAAATGAATACAGTTTATTACAATAAGCCACTTAATCATAATCTACAGTTTGAATGCTTGTGCTACATTAATTTTGACACGATTATCCAAAAGTTATTTGTTCATTCTCAATTTGATAACAGTCCCCATTGTAGTTTCACGAATAAATCTTCACTCTAATATATTACCTGTATTATTATGCTTACACAGCTAGAGTTTCAGGAAAATGCCTCCTGCATTTTTCTAGATATTTAACAAAATGTCTGAAATTGCAAGTGGCTGGTCACCTTTTGGCCGTATGGTGTATGTACAATCTTGTTATTAGCTAAAATGGCTAAGTTTTGTTAATGTCTATTTTATTTTGAATTGCATTTTAAATTTTATTTTAATGAATTCTATTAAATCATTAGATTGATGTTGATGTACCTGTAGCAGAACCTGAAGAACATAAGCTACAATTTGCCTACGTTCTATGGTTTTCTCATCGACCTGGTGGCAAAACGCTGAATGCTCAGCCATATGACCAAAATTTAAAAGTTATTGGTGCTTTCAATACCGTAAGTACTATTTCTTTCATTTAGCAGTTTGATAAATCTATGCTTTTAAAAATGTAGACGTTTTAAATGAACAAAAAAAAACTTTTTTTTTTAACTCTATAAACTATGCAAAATTTATATCTATGAATTTTTATTCTTTCTACATTTTACATTATCAATTACATTGCAGTGCCCTGTCAAATTTTCTAAGTTCATTGAAAATTAAAAATGAGGTTTTGTCTTTTGCATAAATGGAAAACTAAAATAAATGACCCATCAGACTATTACTTGTTTTTGGCCATGGATAATCACCTGCGGGAACAGCAGTTCCAAACCCAAGATGACGTCACAAAAACATTAAGCCAGTTTTTCTACTCTAAACCAAAAGATTTTTTCAAAATGGGTATTTATAAACTTGTCTCATTGGGAACACTTAATTGAAGCCAAAGGTGATTATTTCAAAGAATAAAATAAGTATTTGAGATTTTTGTGGGTCGTTTTTTATGTCTGATGAAAACTGCATCAACTTTCTTGGTTACCTGATAGTTGCCAACTTGTACGGTTAGTCGTACAATGTATGGATTTTGTTCTAAGTGTACAGTTGTACGGATGAGCAGTACAATATTGTGATGTTGCAAGAGGGAAAAATAACCACAAAGAAATGCAAATTTCGTGAAAGGATCACCAAAAAATGCACATTTCTTAGAAAAAACAGTGATTTTATCAAAGAATCATGTAAAAAACGCGGCAAAGTGCAAATTTTGTCATAAGATAGTTGAAAAAACGCAGATTTCATCAAAAAATCGTGGAAAAAAATGCTGATTTTGTCAAAAGATTGTGGGGAAAAAACATCGATTTTTCAAAACATTGTGAGGATGTGGGTGCGCCTCAACTCCTACTGATAACTTAGAAAAATATTTCATTAAATGAAATTTAAACTTTGAAAAACAGGTTTAAAAAAGTAGTTGAGAAGAGGGGGCTAGTCAGGGTTTTAAGCTTATGTCATAACGATGATGTTCTAGTTGACACCCCTGGTGGGTTGGTGACATTAAAAATTCAAAAGTTAAACTTGATAACACTATTCTAGTAATACAGAATATAACCAGCATGAAGTGTTGAAAATATATGGTACAGTTGTAAGACTTTAAATTATATTGACAGTTTGTTTAAAAAAGTAAGTATATTTCTTTTAATGATAATCATTCACTAAACTCATTTTCAATCTGTAAAAATTTTATGCAAAGTGTCTTATGGCCGTATATTGGACCATACTTTATAATAAATCTTAAACAATGCAGAGTTACGGCTCTGGCCGTAAATGCATAAAATGGAAGCGAAAGTCAACTGGAGATAGCTGTAAAACATGCACTGTATTTTCAATTAAAAGATCCAAAGTTAAAAGGTCAGACAATATTTATTTATCTTTAAAAGCAGTTTGATGTAAAATTGAACATGACTTCAGATTAAATTATAAATAAAAATACAAGTATATAATCTATTTAACTGGGAAAAGCAAACTGCATCATTTAAAATCAGCTTAAAAGTAATCTAAATTAATTTTTGAAAGAGGACAAAGACCAGCTTCATCCCTTACATGAAATAAAAGAAAGGTTACTAATACGAACCTACACGCGAAATGTATCCAGTATTTATACCAGGAGATAAGATCAACTGTTGCCAAAACACGCTACCAAAAAGAGCTCGAACGCATACGCGAGCGATCTCGACTAACAGATTGCAAATCGCAGTAACAAATTATGTCATTCATCTTATATGAAAGATCAACGCTGTTGATTAACTAACAGAACCAATAGCGGCGGCAATGAAAAGATACTGGGATGCAAAGTGTTTAAGCTCGCAAAGTACGAAAGTAACTTTGAGAAATGAATTTCTATTGGTGAGCACGAAAAACTAAAAAGGGTTTTGGTGCATATTTAAAAAAGATATTTAATACGGAAAGTAAGTAGTTTAAGTGGGTATTTACAAGAACTGTTTCTGTATTCAAATGACTTGCGATTTTAATAAAGATAGTTATGAAATGAATGCTAAAAATAGGTATGCTGGGGCATTGAGAATATGAAGGCTATCTGGCAAGGCCCCCTTCTCAGTGTCTTGGCATAAAAATTAAAAACTAAACGGTCAACTGCCAAGAACAGAGAAAATGACTTAAGGAAAACAGGATGTTTAACACCCTCATTTCAAAAAGAAGTTTCGTTTTACATGAAAACAGAAACTTTAAAGATTTACTTATAATACAATTTTTAAAAAATTGTCCCTTTATTTTAATTTTTCTTAAAAAGAACTAGAACAAAGTTAATAAAAAGTAACCTCTCTAACAAAACTTTACAGATTTAGCCTCCATCATCCGAAAAACCAATTTTTTTATATCATCCAAGAAAAAGATTTGGAAACACGATTCAACTTTAAACTCTAACAATTTAAACAAGATTTAAACAACGAAATCCAAAACTAACTATCCAAAAATTCAACTCTAGATACTAAATCTACATTTACTGAATCAAATTACTCCCTTAAATACCTTCATCTTAACATTAAAGTTAATGAAAAACAACTAGATAGAAAAATTCTTTAAACTTCAAAAACTACTCAAATGATCGCATCTTACTTCAGTGTCATTCTAAAAAAGGATAGTAGAGGAAAATGGGGAAATGCAGTTATATTTTTCCCTCACAAAAATTTTCAATGAAAAAATAAATTTACAATAATAATTTATGCATACATACCATAAGACAAAACATTTATCCCTTTACAAAAATGGGAAAACTAGCCTTTGAATACAATATCTCCTGGACCTGAAAACATTTTAAACACATACAAAACTGTAATTTGACAAAAAATCCATTATATAATCTTTATTTACAATTCTTCATCAGTTCATTCAAAAAAAATCACAATAAGGAAAATTTCTATTAAAGAAAACGATCATTTATGATAAAAAATTCTCTTAAATGGAACGGCATCTGAAAGTAGCAAGACAACACTATCTGAACTTTTCTTACAATCCTTCCATACTATTCATTTAAAGCATAACCATTTATACCTCTTTTATTTGCCATGGCTTCAAAACTTTCAAACATATGAATTGGGGTTTCAGATGCCTGAAAAATATAGAAACATATGTATAAAATTTATCAAATTTTAAGAAGACAGATTATATAAATTATTCAAATGCAATTCTTTTATTAAGTTTACTAGAAATTCAAAATGCAAAAATATGCTTTTCAATTGGAAAAAAAAAAAAAAAATACAGATGAAGATTTCATTAAAATTAGCTTGTCCATTATAGGTTAAACTCAAATTTACTTAAAACAAAAGTTTGAATTAATATTTTAACAATTTTAAGTTTTATTACATTAATATAAACTTTGCAGAACTAATTTATGAAAAAAACCTTCTGAAATGGTGAACGGGCCCTATTTCAACAGATCAGAGGCAAATTATGATAAAAATTCAAGGAAACATTTATAGCTAGCAGCAGTAAAGATTACATTTTATGGTTAACCTAGGATCACCAACAAAAATGTATAGTCTAAAATAATGTTCTAACAATCTTTAAAATGGCATGTATGCAAATTTTTAACAATATATGAAATTAATGATTGGTATCAAATTAATTTTACAAAATTTAGGAGATCATGTTTGGTTAACGGCTTGGTAAAAATATCTGCGAGGTTAAGCTAAATACCCTTATAAACTAGATCCCAAATGAAAAATAGTTTAACATCAATATATTTGCTTTTATAATTTTCAATCAGAGATCTAGGGAAATCAATAGCGGCCTGGTTGTCAACCTTCAAGACTGCATCACTACCCCCCTTAGGAATCAACTTAAACTTTTGACACTCTTGTCGGATCCTGTTAAACCAAACCAGGTTCTTAGCAGCCTCAGTCATCGCCACAAATTCCGACTCCATCGTCGACAAACTGACGCACTTTTCTTTAAAAGTATGCCAGTCGACGAGAGCGTTGTCGAGCATGACTAACTGGCCGCCGATTGAGGTTCGGTCATCCCGGTTTGCGGCAAAGTCAGCATCAGAGTAAACCACGAGATCAGATTTACTGCAGAATAATCTAAGTTGGTAGTGACAAGTACTTCTTACATAGCCTAATAACCTCAATAGACCATCCCAATGACACATACCAGGGTTAGACTGGAACTGACTAAACAGGTTTACGGCGTAACAAATATCCGGACGAGTTCTACCAGCAATGAAAGATAAACAGCCTAAAACGCTACGATAAGGATAGTCAACCATCTGTTTGACATACGACTCAGCTACAGGATAATCAGTTTTAGAAAACACCATTCCTTATAGGTAAAGACATAATTGGGAAGCGAAACCTCTTAAATCTCTCACACATGTCTAAAATATAATTTGACTGGTGGATTAAAAGAGAATTGCCTTTTTCTTCAAATTCGACACCCAATAATTTTCTCGTCTTACCCAATAATTTTAAATCAAAATGGTTTTTCAAAAGGGACAAAACATCATCAATAATACACTGATTTTTCCCAAATATAACAATGTCATCAACATATAGCAACAATACTAAGCCAGAGTCAAACAAATAGACACAATTACAGGATTCAAATTTTCTAAATCCTAGTTTCAAAAGTACCTCATGAATTTCGTAGTACCATTCACGGCCACTCTGGTGCAGCCCGTATAGAGCACAATCTAGCTTACAGTATAAATGCTCTTTTCCAGGGGCTACGAACCCAGGAGGTTGAAGAATATAAACGTCCTCTCTCAGTGGTGCATAAAGGTAGGCGCTGGTAATGTCGTACTGAGTCTGCAACCACCTGCTGTACGTTACAAGGAGAGAGAAAAAGAAACGAATCACTCCGAAATTGACCACAAGGCTAAAGGTCTCGTCATAAGACTCTCCTTTTACTTGTTTGAAGCCCTTGCTTTATAACAAGCAATTCCTCCAGTTTCATCTCTCTTTGTCATATAAACCCACCTGCATCCTACTGGAGTTACGTGACTTGGCAATTCAGTCAGATGCCAAACCCCCCGTTCTCTCATCACCTGTATCTCTTTACACATTGCTTCATGCCAAATCTTGCTCTGCACAGACTTACATGCCTGCTTATATGTCCTTGGGACCTCCACGTTGCCTAGTCATGTGATAGGTTGCATATAATTAGAAGTCGAAGATTTTGAATCCAAATCCTCACTTTCTGCCACATCAGGGATTGGTACTACACTCTTATAATGATTTGACCTACTGAAATCAAAAAGTTCAGGACGAAATCGGATGCCCTCTTCTTCACAATATTTCTGAACATCAGCCAATGATCTAAGACGGTCGTTCTTGCCCTGTTCATAATAATAAATGTCAACTCTGGTACCAGTTTTATGAGCAACAGGTTTCCGTAGCCAACTAACATCTCTTAAAGAGGAAGAGGTCGATGTCAAAGCATTTTCAGACCCAGAATCAATATCCTCCTCCCCCCCAGGCTGGGTATCATGCGATATGTTGGAGGGACTAGAAGACATTCTAGTACTTGTTAGGAAATTTATTTCCCTAACTTGCTCTAATTATTCTTGTCATCCATTTCAACATATCAATACTCTTATTCTAATACATACTTTCTTATTTTATTCTCTTTAAACACAATAGTTTAACTATAACTCAATAACATTACTTAAGCTTTAAACATATCTTTATTTAAAATAAATATTTAAATAAAATATCTGTTACTTACCTTTTTAATATTGTTGTTATCTATATTTATAAAGTTTTTAATGCATCTTCTATCTTTCGGCTCTTCATGTATCTTTTATACATATTCATATTCAATGTTCCCGGTCACGACTTTCTTTGTTTACATTTATCACGGACTTCCTACGCATACGATATCGCTCAAGTGTCAAGTTTGAATGAGATGTTTTGCCAGTAGACGACAGATGGCGTAAGGTGTCTGTCGTCATTTGCATTTCTGGGACACACCTCCAAACCTTATTTGGAAGAGGAAGTGACATACGTTTAGTGCGGGATAGTCCGTGAATAGATGGGTGTTTCCCCTGTGTGAGCTATTTATAGCACAGTCGACTGACAGGAGATTAGCTTCGTGATTTTAACCTTTTCGTTTGTTTTTCTTTTTGTGAGTAGAAAGAATAAAGA
Source organism: Maratus speculifer (assembly GCA_964019185.1). Lineage (NCBI taxonomy): Eukaryota > Metazoa > Arthropoda > Arachnida > Araneae > Salticidae > Maratus > Maratus speculifer. Next base: position 213,744,643 of record OZ025299.1, read on the forward strand.
TGGAGGAGTTTTTAAGCTGGATTAAGTAATAGATGCAGTGTTTCTCCAGTGCCTAAGGTAAAGCTATATTTTTAATGTAAAGCGTTTCTCTGGCGCCGATGTGTTTCATGAAGGATTTCTTTTTCACTTTAATTAGAAAGATATTTCATGTCAGTCTGATTAAAGTTGGTTTCTCTCACTCTTTTCCATTTAATTGACTTTGGACTTGTTGATATTGATATCCTTGGGTGCTCGGAGTCCGTCGGCAAGTGCCAAAGAAGTTGATCAATGGATCATTGTTTTTCCATGTGTGATATCGGTGAATGTTAGGAAACATGTTTATTGTTATTTGGGGAGACGCTGGGAGAGAGTAGCTAACGATGGAACAGGACATAGTCTTTAATATATTTTTAATAGATATTCTTAAATATAATAGTTTGATCTTTTATATTAATTAAAATGAACTTAAAGTAATTTTTATAAATGTATTAAAGCTTTAAATAACTTTAATTTATTTCTTAAGTTCCTCTACTTGCTACAAGACTATTTTTATGCACGTTGACGATCTTTTGAGGAGTTATATATTTTTGTGTAAGTTAACTCTCTCTGTTACACAGAATAAACTTCTGTAATTGAAGTTAGTGTAAAAGATGTCAAAATGATATTGTGCATGAAATGGCTTAAATTATTAGATTTTGTTTTATGTTTATTTCTGTTAATAAATATTTTAGTTGATTTTATATCTCTGTATTTCTTTATCAAACTTAACATTTTTAGTTTGATTTTTCTTCAGTAAATTTGGATGAACCAATTTCAGCAATGGAGCTCAACTGCGTTTTTCATTTTCTGCTAAATAATTTTACAGACTGAATTGCCCTATTTAGGGTAATTCAGGTTTAACAGTACTAACCTCAACAACATCTTCGTTATGATTCCTTCCAGTATCGGGAGAAAAGAGGGTATAATCATCTGGGCCCATCACGACTCCACTGCGCCCCCGACCTGGCTGAGATTTTTCATCGAAAGACACATTTATGGATTCTACGATTTCGTTGGTTTCCAGAATCCATATCTGATACCCACGAGTCTTTAAGGCGTAGCCCACCAGTATTCCACACCTAGCCTTCGCTTCTAGTTTAGAACGCTTTCAGCCAGGCACACCTACATAGACTACTGCCCAAAAGGCTTAAGATGTCGGATGGAAGGCTTCCATCCACCATAAAGTTCAAAGGGGGTCTTGCCCAAATTCCTTGGACATACTGTTCCAGGTATATACGAAATACTTCAGAGCCTCTGGCCAAAAACTGGGATTCAACTTACTATCGCATAACAAGGTATGTACTCCGTTCACTGTCGTTTGCATAAAATGTTCAACAGTCCCATTTTGTTGGGGAGTGTACGGGTTTGAGAACTCGAGATGAATACCCTTACTATCGAGGAATTCTTTAAAACAATCATTGTCAAACTCCTTCCCATTGTCGGATCTAAAATTCTTAACCTTTCTGCCCAAATAAGTTTCGGCACGGGTTATATGCAGTTTCACTATGTCAAAAACTTGAGATTTAAGTTTCATAGGATAAACTGATACCTGACGGGAGAAGTCATCAATGATAGATAAAAAGTATCTCTCACCCCCTCTTCAACACGACAAGGACCCCAGAGGTCATCAAACAGGAGTTCTAGAGCATGGTCAGAGCGGATTTTGTTGGTGGGTTTAAAAGAAATGCTTCTAAATTTTCCTAGTTTACAGGCCTCACATAAAAAATCTATGTTTTTCAAAGGTGGTAAACCTCTTACGCCTTGACTTTTACTGGTATGAACGAGAATAGATGGACTAATATGCCCACACCTTCTGTGCCACATTTTCATACGTTCAAATTTACCCACCGAACAAGATTCAAAAGACACAGATTTAGGACCAGGACTAGGAATTCCTGGATACAAACGATAAATCCTATTTTTCAAATAAGCTTTAAAAAGAAACTCATACCCCTGCATAATTTTCACCTCGTCGCAACCCCCATGAAAAGATAAACCATTCAAATCCAATTGGGGTCCAGAAATCAGATTATGACGCAGCTGACTCGAATGCATAACATTCGTTAAGTAAAAATACACTGCCCAAAACGCAATCTGACCTCACCTTTCCCCTGTATTGGAAATGAAACATTTTTAACAGCAACTGGCATAACTTCATTATTAAAAGGAACATAATTTGAGAAAAGGCTTTTATCGCGACAAAAATGGTGGCTAGCACCAGAATCTAAAATCCAATTAGCCACATGTTTAATGTCAAAGACACTGTTTTGATAAAGGTCTCTCACAAACTTGTATTTTAGGTCTATATGACGAGTTCAGACATTGTCTGTCATTGTCTTTGGAAAAGAGATGGCTGCTGTATTATCGCACAACATGATAGGTCGCTGTATTGAGCCTGGTTGGAATAGTTGAGGATAGAATTTTGAGACCTCCTGGATAGTATCAGATAGGAACTTGATTTCTTTTACAGCTTCGCTAGCTGATATGAACTCAGCCTCCATTGGAGAGAGAGCCGTGCAGGTCTGCTTAGTAACACGCCATTTTATGGGATTGTCGTTTAACAGGATTATGTGACTTGACCAGGATTTACGATCGTCTAGATCGTTTGCCCAAGATGCATCGACCTAAGTTACAATTTGTAAAGGTGGTTCCAATGATTGGAGCTTCACTCCCAGTTTATCCATATTGGCTAGGTAGAGTAGTATTTGATATAACGTCCGATAGTGCTGGTGCGAGGGCTTTTCTATATATTGCGAGATTCAAGATACGTACCATGCAATATCAGGTTGACATCTGTGGCTTATGTATTGCAAACAACCCAGCAAACTTCGGAACGGAAGGTTTTCAGGCAGTTCTTCACCCTCTTGAGCTGAAACTGAGATAAAGCCAGGAGAAGCTGGTAAGGTTATCCTAGAAAGACATTGAACATTAAACTGTTGCCTACACTTTTCAATATATTGAGAGCAGGTTATATTTTTAAACTTATTATCTTCTTTGTTGAATTGTATCCCGAGTAATGTGTGGATGGCTCCCAAATTTTTCACTTCATAGATATTTTCTATTAAACCAATAACTTCCCGTAAAGCATCCTCATCTTTTGCAAAAATGGGGAGGTCGTCAACATAGACCAAAAATATTGCAATACTTTTATATACGTAGATGCAATTTACCCCAGGTACTTCAGAAAAATCATTTGCGATGAGTTTTGTATGGAGGTCGTGGAACCAACACCTTCCTGCCTGGTGCAGGCCATATATTGTTTTATTAAGAATATCAGTTTCCCGGCCTGGTATTACGTATCCATATGGTTGTCGAATATACGTTTCCTTATTGATGTTTCCATACAAATAGGCACACTTTACGTCAAGTAGGCAGTTCTTCCATTTGAATATCATTGAGAATAAGACAATAAAAAGACTTATCAAAGAAAAGTTGACTACTGGAGAAAAAGTTTCATGATAGTCCAAACCCTCTCGCTGGTTGTTTCCAAGCACAACTAATCTAGCTTTATAAATTTGAACTTCCCCAGATACATCTCGCTTTACCGTGTAAACCCATCTCGTACCGATGACTTTCTTAGCAGGGTCGAATGGTACTGGAATCCAGACTTTCCTTGCTAACATGGTTGAGATTTCTTTATTCATGGCGTCTGTCCACTGTTTCGCTTGTGGGAGAGTCTCATCATGTTTTGCAGATTTTGGAATGACAATTTCTGTTAAGTTAGCTTCATGAATTTTAGAAAAGGTAATGGGTCCTTGATAATCATTACTTGTTGAAAAATTGGCTATGTCAGAGTCATGTGAGAGATTATTTTGCTTACAGTATTCATCAAGGTCTTTAGTACTACGTAAACGCTCACCAGTGGGTGTAATTATATAAATGTCATGCCTACCTGCTGATGCTCCTTTTTTTTCTTGTAGAGACGAATCTTGTGAAAATGAGTTTACTATCCTCCTCTTCTTCATTGCCATCGCAAGTAGTGTCATATTCAATCTTTTTAGCAGAGTCATACTCATCTTCTGAACTTTCTTTATCTGAAGAGTTGTGCGATTCACCGGCACTTAGTTCCTTGTTTTCATCATCTGGCTTCTCTTTAGTTGTTTCTGTTAGTGTTGGAATACTAGAAGTAGAGGGTTCTTCGTGATGTACGACAGGCAAAGCATGACTAGAGGGTAAACCTACAGTGAACGGTTCTTCAAAATCGTGAATACTGTTATGTGACAATTGTGGTTGTTGCTTTGGATTTCCTAACTGAGCTTCATCAAATGTGACGTGTTTTGATTCAATAATGCAGTTTTCAGGAAGAAACCAGACTCTATAGCCGGCTGTGCCGAGTCCATATCCAAAAAACACATCACGTTTAGCCCTGAGCTGTAACTTGTTACGTTGTTGCTTTGGCTGGTGGACATATGCTACACAGCCATAACGGCGAAAATGGCGAACAGATGGTTTTTGTCCATACCACCTTGAGAATGGGATTACGTTAATTCTGTATGTACGATTCTATTACAAATATAGTTGACTGCCATTACGGCTTCAACCCAGAGTTTGGGAGGGAGGTTGGCTGCTTGACTAAAGGTACGAACGTCTTCAAAAAGTACTCTATTGTAACGCTCAGCAACGCCATTTTGTTGGGGGGCTGTATGCCGAAGTTGTTTCATACTTAATTCCTAATTTGGTGACTAAATCATTTATTTGCTTATTGCAGAACTCGAGGCCGTTATCAGTACGGATGACTTTCCTTTCTGATTGTCTTTCAATAAACTTTATAAAATTGCTTACTTTTGAAGGGATTTCATCTTTCGTTCACAGGGGATAACAAAAAGCTCGGCGACTGTAGTCGGCAATAAAGGTCAGACGATACCTATGCCCGTTTCTAGAGCCTACTGGCGCAGGACCCCAGATATCAGAATGAATGAGGTCTAAAATGGCTTTAGAACGAATATGTAAGTCTTGGATGAGTGGCTCTGGTGCTCTTACTTAGTATGCATGGCTCACATTTTTGTTCAGAACCTTGAAGTTTATCGCAACCCTCAATAAGTTTATTATTGACCATTTACTTAATGACTTTAATGTTACTATGACCAAGTCTCTCGTGCCACAGCATGATGTTGTTTCTATCGGCTGCATAAGCTTGATTAAAGTTAAGTCTGTTATCAATAGGTATTCTGCTACTATTATACGTTTGCATTTCACTCTTGTCAGAAACTTCATTACTTCTCGAGTTAACTATTTTGGAATTAGGTTCAACTTTTTGTTTATCTTCCTGGGCTGCATTAGATTCTGAACTTAAACTTGATTTAGATTTCAATTCTGGCCTGGAAGTTTTAACTTTACTCACATATGAGATATGATTTTGACTGGGTGGAGTTAGAATATTAGAAACTTTATTTTCCGATTTAACTTAGGTTGAAGAATTTGACCGAAATTTTACTTTAGTTTCTTTCTCCGCTTCCCCACTATCTGGTTTAACTTGGGTTAACTTTTCATGTTGGGGTTTTGTTTCTTTGGATTTTGTTTTTAGAGCTTTAAGAACATAAAAGTTATTTTTACGCTGAGCGGTGTATAAATATTTCCACTTACTGTCATAAATTTTGAAACCATTATCAAGTTTGGCAAGTAAACCAGCTTTGTCCATTTTACTCATACTTATGAGGTTTCGGTGTATATTTGGTACATACATGACATCAGTAAGTTCAAGAGTATGAATTTTATCTTTATCTTTAATTTGAAAAGAAACTCTTCCTACACCTCTTACTAGATGGGGAGTTGTTCCCAAACGGATGATAGCTCCTTGAGGGGGTAACTATAGAGAAACAAAAAACTTTTTATTTTGGCAAACATGTGCCGTACTTGCAAAGTCAAGTGTCCATTCCCAACATGGGGGTAATAGTTCTGAAGAATAGCAATCATTTGTTTCTAATTCAGTAAAAAATCTGTTATTAGGCTTTTCACTTTTAGATTTTAAACTTAGATTTTTATTTCTACAAAATTCTGACTTATGACCTCGTTTACCACAGTATCTACAACGTGTAATACTTTTAACTTCTTCATTTTTGTCAATACTGCTCACACTTTAAAATGTTTTTAGAGATTCATTTTTACGCTTTTCACGACTTTCCCGAGCTGATACTTCACTTAAAAGTTCATCTTTAATATTTTTAATAAGTAAATTTTACATCAGGTAACTTTTTTAATTCTCGTACTAATACTGATCTGAGAGATGAGCTATTAGCCTGTGACATTTATCTAAATCTGATATTGTAACCCCGGCATTAGTTGCCTGCTTATAGGATTCCTCAAATCTACATAGAAAAGCTGATATATCCTCATCTGAGTGCATATGAATATCGTAGAAAACATTAAAATTATTTGTTTTGGAAGTTATCCCTGTAACTTCATAATGCTCTTTTAAAGTGTCCCATATTTCTGAAGGATCACTTAATCTTGCGACTAAAGGACTAATGTCACTAGAAATGTAAGTTTTAAGTATACCGGAAGCACGAAGTTTCCATTGATCACATCAAAGTTTTTCAATAGGGTTAAGTTTAGTTTCATCTGGCCATTGGGTTTTATTTAACCAAAGAATAAGTCCCTCTGTATCTAAAACTTTTTGTATTTCTAAAGACCAGGCTTGATAATTATCTCGAGTTAAAATTGCATATTATCATTTAAAAGAAGCTATTTCTTTTCACTATCGCTTCTTACTGTATACATTTTTAAACTTCAAATTTTCCTTAAATATATATTTTTTAAATTAGTAATAAAACAACAATAATATAAAAAGATTAACTTTGAACTTCATTGCTGTAAGTGTTTTACTTTCATAAATACATATAAACTTAAACCAAAATATTTCCTGTATACTAGGTAGCATAATGAAAAAGACCTGTGGATTTTAACCACGCTACTCTTCTACCAATCTGTGGGTGCGCCTCAACTCCTACTGATAACTTTGAAAAATATTTCATTAAATAAAATTTAAACTTTTGAAAAACAGATTTAAAAAGTAGTTGAGAATGTTAGGAATATGCACTACTATATACTTGCCACTGTACACATATTTACTTTACCTGCCTCATGGATTAACCTTTAGACTCACTTACCTTTATTTACACATATTTATTCCTCCTTTTTATTTTATAATAGTAGATATTAATTTCATTAATCATTCCCTTAAATATCTTTTTCCACCGGCAATACTTTTCTTTCATTTCACGTTGAACGTCACTCATGTTTACATCGTTTCACGATCTTTCCGCTTCAGTCTTTACGTAGTTTCTTTTTACGCCATGAGAGGCGGCAGCTGTGTACAGGGAAGATTTGCATATACAACTCTACTCTACTGTTTTGGTATTTTCCAGAAGCAAGCTGATGTAACCAATAGAGGGCGTACTGTGACGTACTGTAAATGGGTGGGTTAGTGACATTAAAAATTCAAAAGTTAAACTTGATAATACTATTCTAGTAATACAGAATATAACCAGCATGAAGTGTTGAAAATGTATGGTACAGTTGTAAGACTTTAAATTATATTGACAGTTCGTTTAATGAAGTAAGTATATTTCTTTTAATGATAATCATTCACTAAACTCATTTTCAATCTGTAAAAATTTTATGCAAAGTGATAATTAAAATGATGAAACATGGGTTGGAAAAACATTAAAGATTATTAAATAAACAAAAATAGGACAACTTAACTTGAACTTAACTTGAAATGAACTGACTATTTGTCAGTAAGATTAATGAAATAAATAATAAATTTAACTTTATACTCATCAATCTTCATCAGATATCGGTTCCGTCTCCTTTACTTCCATACAGACATCATTTCTTTAAAAAGGTAGCAAATGTAACATCCATGAGAGAAAATGATAAAACTTGGGAAACTTCGAGTAAACATCTCATTTCTGAATTGACTTCACATTCCTGAGCTAAGCACCGATACAGATTTTTAAAACTGCCGGTATTTATTTTTGCCAGCTGATCCAAAAAGTATTGCCAGAAATAGAACTAAACTTCAAAGGTCTCAAGAACCAATCTCTGATTGGCTGCAAAAGAAATACGTTGATAAACTTCACAATTTGTGAAGTCCACCGTCACTTAAGAAACATTACTCTCTGCACAGGGAGACCAAGTTGCGTTTTGCGTCAGCGCAACTGACGATCGCCTGAAGTAACTCCATGCGACAACCAACCATGCATGTGCTTCTTATGGTGCTAAAACATAAACAGGAGCTATGTAGCTGGAATTTAATAGCTTAAATGAAAATAGATAAACATAAGTGAAAAGAAATAGGTTACTTTTAAAATAAAGTAAACTTGCGTTTAGGGGGGGGGGACTTAATTGAATAAGAACCTTTTTTCAACATTGGCAAAAAGTGGGGAAACCATGTTAAACTTTACCTACAGGGGAAAATACCGATTTCGTCAAAAGATCAAGGGAAAAAACATCAATTTCGTCAAAACATCATGGGGAAAATACCGATTTCGTCAAAAGATCGTGTAATAAAACGCCATATTTTTTTTTTCAAAAAGTCGCAGATAAAATGCTTATTTCTTCAAACGATTGCAGATAAAATGCTGATTTCTTAACAGAAAAAAACTTTTTCCATAAGGGAAAAAAGTGCAAAAGCGCAAATTTTGTTAAAAAAATCATTGAAAAAATGTCGATTTCTTCAAAAAATTGAGGAAAAAAACACTAATTTCTTAAAAGGATTGCAAGAACAAAGTGTATTTTACCAAAAATACCAAGAAAAAAAATGAGTAATTAATGCTGGTAGGGATACTCCCCCCCCCTTTTTTTTTATCTGTTGTAACCTTTCCGAAAATTTGCTGTGGATTTAATCTCTCCCTATTTATTGCAGATCATCCAGGACAGATTTTCGGAAACATGTTCCCAAAGTATAAAATTACAAAAACATTTTCTTGTGCAATCTTCTGTTTTTATTTTGGTAAAATATAAATGTATCATCAGTGGCGTACCCAGGATTTCTCTTTTGGGGGGGGGGGGGGATAGTATAATTGTGTGACACTTGTGAAGGCTATCAGTAACCAGTTGTTTGTGTTAGGAAAATATATTTATATTTTCCTTCTATTCTTATCACTCCACTCAAACTGTCCCATTCCATCATCCCCATTTCATCCAACTTATCTTCTATAGACCTGTTTATCCTTTATACTTATCATTAAATAATTTCTGGCTAAATCACTTTAGGTTTCAATAGTGTAAGTCTAATTTAAATACTTCCATTATCTTTATTCTAAATAAAATATAACTTTATGTTTAGTCACTTCTGTTTAACTTATGTTCATACATGTCATCATTCACTTGCTAACTTGTATCACGGTAATCATGTTTCCATCCTGTCAACATTAACAGCGGCGATCATCGTCATGGGTAAATCGTAATCTGTAGGGTTACGGCAGTTTTAGGTAGATGGGCGTTACCTGTCTGAGTGCACGTGCCTACCTATCAACAGAGTCGTATAATATAGACGCACGCCGTGCGCAGGAAATTTTAAGAAAGAAACAAATTTTCTTTTCTGTAACTTTTTTTTGTACCAAAAAATAAAAATAATCCCTCAATTTTATGAATAAATTATTTACTCTTAACGCGAATATCGTCAAAAGACCTCGAAAAAATCGCAATTATGAAAAAAGAATCGCGTAAAAAACATGCATTTTGTTAGCCATACCAGTTACCTTAACACTCGATGAGCATATATATATTGTATTATATATTAATATAGCATGACTTACTGGTTTTATTTTATTCCAATCTTTGTTTTTCTTATTTGCTGGCTTTTCCAATGTCCCAATCTCTTTATTTTGTTTTTCATTAAAGTTCCAGTCACAATCGGTTATTTATTCATTTACTTTTGATTCGATTGTTCGACCGATTACGAACGTCCATGTGTGCATTCACGGTCGTTTTTCCTCTTCGTCTGATCGCGATTTGCAATCATCGCAAATCGCAACTTGCTAATAGTTGCATTTCCTTTTCGCAAGACAGGATCGCCTTCACTCAACTCCGGCGGACGCAAAGGGGCATTGCATTTTTCCGATGTATAGCGGGTGTATTTAAAGAGCATGTTGTTTTGACGCTGTGGTTTTGAAGATGTTTGGTCTGGAAGACATCATATTTGTTTTAGTTATGAAAGATGGTTTTATTTGTAGTAATGAATCTTGCTGGTTGATTGTGGAAATGTTTTCTCAGTATTTTATTTTGATGGGTCATCGTGATGACATGGAACTTTTATTTTTTTTGAAATTTCGACAGTATCCATTTGTTCATCAGTTGAATTAAAAGGTCGGCCATTTCCCAGTAATGTCGCCGTGAGTAATTTTTTCTTTGCAACCTGTACTGGTCTTCTCTTTTTCTTTTTTGTGTCATGCTAATTAAGTGTATTAGTGTCTTAAATAGTGACTTTAATTTTAAAGGTAATATAATATATAGAATTGCGTTTTGGTCAATTTTATCAGATATTATTTCCCATTGTTTATCATTTGTATATATACATATATTTTTTATTTAAATATGCTTTCAGTTTTTTCAAATAAACAGTAGCTTTATTTAAACCAATTAAATGTTTCTTTACTGACTATTAAATATAACACTACCACATATTGCCAACATTTATTTCAGGGTCACCAAACTTTTACCTCTGCTTTAATTTTAGACCATTTTAGAACGGTTCTGGCTTCAGAACCGATCACGGAATATGGGCCAAAGCTACTACGCTTTTTAACCTGTTATGGTGGCCGTAACCTTCGTTGGCAACATCATAAACTGGCGACAGTTAGTAGTAGCATGCGGCCATTGGACCTCCAAGTGATTTCTAGTGGGGGGGGGGCGCAGTAGTATTTTTTTATGATAAATACAATTAATTTTTCTTCCGGCAAGAAATAGAAAGTTTTTTTTAATGGATAAATAGTAATAATTTTTTCTGTACTATCTTACTGCTTACAAGTACGTTTTATTTTTTTGAAAAAAAAAAAATCACTTTTTTTCTCCCTTTCTCTTGTTTAAATTTATAAAAAGCATGGCAATGACCAATAACCATAAGTAAACTAAATGCTCACAACTATGGAACCTGGGAAGCGGATGTTAAATACCTGCTGCTAAACAAAAATGCCTGGGGCATTGTGAACGGAACCGAAAAACCTCCTGATACGAGTGACGCTGTGGCAACTCTGCCTATAAGCCAAAGTTCAAAGGTCGATGCCATAGATGTGGACATGATGGCCATATGCAACGACAGTGTAAGATGCCTCAAGCCTCCAGCCACGAATCTTGCCTTCATACTACTTCGAGAGATTCCTCAGTATCCCGAGACTCCACAATATCCCGAGACTCCTCAGTATCCAGAGGTTCATCAGTGTCCAGTCCAGTAATCCTAGATCCAGCAGAGATGTGTCTCGCAATAGAACCGGAAACCGACGTCAACGTAAGCCAACAAGCCAGGTAAATTACCTCATACAATCTAATCTTAGTAATATTAAGTGTGGTGGAAACGCCTGGGTCTTTGACACAGGTGCCTCACACCACTTTTGCAAAGATAAAAATCTGTATATTAAGTTTAAACCTTTGCACAATAAGGAATTGGCTGTTGCCGTTGACGGTGCGACTTTTCCTATTGAAGGAACTGGACTAGTTGACTTAAAAATAAATGGGGAGATGTTTCGCTTTGGCGATGTTATGTACTGCCCGAGTTTAAGGCACATTTTAATATCTGGCCCTAGGCTTGTTAAAACCGGTGCCAAGTTCAAAGGAGGTGAGGGTAGGGTTAAAGCATATCGTGACAGTGGTACGTTATTTCGTGCTTTTCTTAAAGATGGCATTTACTGCCTGTACCCAGATCTTAACCCTAAAACTAGTAATAAAACTAAAACTAAAAATAACCAAAACCCTTAAAAGGTGCGTTTTCAAGCCTCTACTGTCCAGAAGGACGGGTTTAAATTATGGCATAGACGTCTTGGGCACATTAGTTCCACCTTAATGGAACATACAGTAAAATGTAATGGTGTAAGGGGCTTACCACCTATTAAAAGTAAAGACTTTGAATGTGAGACATGTAAAATCAACAAACACAGGCGAACTTCCTTCCGTCCTATAAATCAAATACGATCAAAACGACCCCTTGAATTACTACATACTGACTTGTGGGGACCGACACAAATAACAGGTAGAAATGGCGAGAAGTACTTTTTAACTATAACTGACGACTTCTCACGAAAAGTATCAGTCTATCCCTTATGTAACAAAACACAGGTATTCAAGGTTTTCACTAATCATGTAAAAAGGGCTGAAAGATTTCTAGGCACTAAAGTAAAAGAGGTCTGTAGCGACAATGGGCGGGAGTTTGACAATGAAGCTTCTACAAAATACTTTGAAGAGAACGGAGTACACCATGAATTTACCAACGTATATTCACCGGAACAAAACGGGGTCTCGGAACGTTTAAATCAGACTAATGGATGGGGCCCCACTCAATACTTAATGAAAGCAAACTCAGTCTAAAGTTCTGGCCGAAAGCAGTCTTATACATTGCATACACACTAAACAGAATATGTCACAAATCCCAGAAAAAGACACCTTTTGAGTATTATTGTGGCAACAAACCTTCAGTAAGACATTTACGCCCTTTTGGTACTGTGGCAAGCGTGGTGGTGCCCAAACAGTTAAGAAATTCGAAGTTTGATCCTAAGGCCAAAAAGGGGGTTTTAGTGGGATACGCGATGTCAACCGAAGGCTACAGGGTATGGGTCCCCGATACCAATAAAATAGAAACCATAAATGTTAGATTTGGGGATGAATCTGTACCCAGGAATGTTCACAAACACAGCGAGCAAGATCCAAGTTATTCCTTAGGCACAAACCCTTTTACTACTTCAGAGCAGCACAACGGAAGCGACATGGGACCCTCTTACATCCTAAGTTAAGAACCACCTGAGATTGACCTTTGACCGACCTTCAACCTGATAGATTCCCTTTAGAAAAACCACCCTCTCCGTCTACTAAGCCAGGCACTTCAGAATCTGTTGAACCCACCTCCGTTCACTCATCCGAGTATGGCGAGGAATTCACAAGAACGCTGAAGGATGCTGTTTGGTTCCGTAAGGCTATAACTAGGCCTGATAAATCGAGAACCGACATTTACTATTATGAGATGGGTGAAACGCAACGTTTAAGATCACTTAGGGAAGTGAGGGAATACTGTCAATCAAATGGTATCAAATTTGATCCCACTATGTTCAGTTTCAAAGGGGACAATAAGTATCAGTATCACATATTATTTTAATATGTGAATTAAATATCGATTTAACATCATTAGCAAGATATATATACTTTGGAAGAATAAAACTTTCATCTTACTAAAAGAACTTATTTAATACGGACACATTATTTACAGCAGACGATCACAGATACACACAATCGGCATAGAACACAATTGCCGCTTACATAAAACATTCTATTTACATTTTTACTTAAGTTGCGGTTACAGTTAAATACACCACATCTCCTCCCTTCCTAAACTATCACTACAAGTCCAATCGCTGAGGAGGTCTCCGGATTCTAGTAGATCGGCGAACTGGTTGTGGTGTTGGAGTTGAACCGTGGACACTGAGTGGAGCATGCTCTGATGTAGTAACTGAAACTGGCGTTGCATCAGTCGTCTCCGCCTCCACACTAGTGGGTGATTGTGCTAACTCAGCACTAGTTGTCGTAACATCATCATTTTGCACAGGAATGGCAGGTTTTGAAAATGATCGTCGGAGCTCGCTTTCTTTTTCCTCTATGTCACCTCCATCCCGTATTTGATCTACATGTCTACGCCACAATTGACCATTTACATCGACAGTGTAATGTAGCTGTCCATCTTTTCTAACGACTTTTCCAAACCTCCATCTCTTGTCACCTTGTCGGTAATTTCGTACAGCGACATTGTCGCCAATTTCGAATCCCCTATCAGAGAATTCATAAGTTCCTTTACGAACTTTTTCTTCCACTCTGCTTTTAAGATCAGGACGCAGCAGATCGATTCTCGTCCGAATCTCTCTCTTCAACATAAGCATGGCTGGACTATGAAGTGTCGTGAGGTTCGGAGCTTTTCTGTATTGCATAAGGAAAGTACTTAATTTTTGTTGTATTGTGCCACTATAATTTTGCATTGCTCTTAGAGATTGTTTGACTGTAAAGACGTATCTTTCGGCCTGCCCATTGCTAGATGGTTTAAATGGCGCAGTGGTCTTGTGTTTAATGCCGTTATTACGCATAAACATCTCAAATTCAAATGATGTAAACTGTGGACCGTTGTCACTTACCAGCATAAGTGGCAATCCAAATCGAGCGAAACAATCTCTTAAGCATTCGATGGTTTTGGTTGCTGTGGTGGATTTCATTGGATAAGCTTCCAACCACTTGGAATGAGCATCTACTATAATCAGGAACATATATTCAAAGATAGGCCCAGCAAAATCTATGTGAATACGTTGCCACGGTGCACTAGGATACTCCCAGCAATGCACCTTTACTCTCTGTGGGTCGGTTTTGTACCGAGCACAGTCTACACAATTCTTTGAGGTATTTTCTATATCCTTATCGATGTTCTTCCAATAAACATACGATCTAGCAATAGCTTTCATCTTAACAGCACCCAGATGACCATGATGTAATTCTTCAAGCACCTGAGCCTGATACTTTTTGGGAACGCACACACGCTGGCCTAACATGACACAACCATCTTGTAGACTATATTCTGCTTCTCTCCCTCTTAAAATTCCTCCATTCTGTAAAATATTCAGCAATGGGGCGAGGTCTGCATCCAACAGAGTTTCTTTGGCTAAGTCTCTGGCTGTGACAGGAAGAGTTTCGATTTGTGCTAACTGAAATAGATCAATTTCATCTTTAACGTCTAGCTGTTCAGAAGTGGACGGCAGCCTAGACAGAAAGTCAGCGTTACCATGTTGTTTTGTATTACGATACTTAATGTCAAACTGGAAAGATTGTAATACTAAAGAATAATGTAACAATCTTGTCGCTGCCAGAACTGGAAGACCTTTCTTCGATCCGAAGATGGCTACTAAAGGTTGGTGGTCAGTTAATAATGTGAATCGTCTCCCTTTAAGGTAAAGATAAAATTTCTTGACACCCCACACAATTGCTAGTGCTTCTTTATCAATCTGAGCGTATTTTTGCTCAGTTTTTGTGAGGGTTCTGGAGGCGAAAGCTATTGGTCTTTCCGTTCCATCAGGTAAAGAGTGGGAAAGAACCGCCCCTACTCCCACAGGAGATGCGTCAGTTGCCAATATCAATGGCAGTGATGGATCATAATGCATTAGGACACGCGGAGAACAAATTTCATTTTTAATTTTTTCAAAAGCTTCCTGACAATCCTTTGACCAAACCCATTTTACACCTTTCTGTGTTAATTTATACAAAGGATTCGCTATTGTAGCCAAATTAGGACAAAATTTTCCATAAAAGTTAACAAGCCCTAAAAAACTTTGTACTTCCTGTACGTTAGTAGGTCTAGGAGCTTTCGAAATGGCAGAAATTTTCTCATCAGTCTTATGTATGCCGTTTGCATCGATTTTGTGCCCTAAAAATTGAATTTCTTTTTGAAAAAATTTACTCTTATCTAAATTTAATTTTAGCCCATGATCTTTACATTTCTGAAAAAATTTTCTTAAGGCCTCTAAGTGTGATTTATCATCTGATCCAGTCACTCTAACATCGTCCATAAAAACTTTGATTCCTTCCATCCCCTGGAAAAGACCATCAATATACCTTTGCCAAATTGCTGGAGCAGAATTTAAACCATACATAAGTCTTTTACATACATATAATCCCTTATGTGTATTTATCGTTAAGATCTTTTGACTATCTGGATGTACTTTCATTTGTAAATATGCATGTTTAAAATCGATTTTTGAAAAATGTTTACCCCCATTTAAACTTGAAAAAATTTCCTCTAATTTTGGTAAAGGATGTTGTTGTACCATAATATTTTGGTTTACGGTAACAGAATAATCTGCACATAGGCGTACAGACCCATCTGTTTTTACAACCGGGACAACTGGTGTTGCCCAATCAGAGGTCTCTACTCTCTCTATGATGCTTTCCTTTTCAAGCCTATCAATTTCCTGTTCAATCCTGTCTTTTAAAGAAAAGGGTACAGGTCTAGCTCTAAAAAATTTTGGCACTGCATCAGATTTAAGTTTCAACTTTACTTCATAATTATTAATTTCCCCTAACTTATCGTCAAAAAGCTCTTTATACTCTTCTAACAATTTACTCAAATTATTGTCATAAGATGTTCTTACTGCTTTTATAGAATTCCAGTCCAAATTTATACTATATAGCCATTCACGGCCAAAAATTGTATCCAAATTTTCCTTAACAATATACAAATTTAATTTAAATTTTTGATTTTTGTATTCAACATCAACAGTAACAAAACCCAAAGGTACAATTATTTCACCTTTGTATGTTTTAAAAACTACTTTTGTGGGTTGAATTCTTTTTTTCGAAATCTCACGAAATTTTTTTATGCTCATTACCGAGACGGCCCCTCCAGTATCAAGTTCCATACTCACAGGTTTATTTTCAATATTTACTATTAACATAATTGGAGGTTTTCTTTGCTCCTCCTCTTTCAGCGAGTTCAAATCAAAAGAATACATTGGGATAACATTTTCACTAGAATACAGGGTATCTACCTGCTTTTGTTTTACCGTGTTCCCTTTTAACCCTTTATTCGCTGCAAAACAAGCTTTTCGAATGTGCCCGATTTTTTGACAAAAATGACACTTAGCTAATTTAAATCTGCAGGAATATTTATCGTGATCCGTTGCTGTACACCGTGTACAGCTCGTTTTTACTTTCTTTCCCGAAAGATTTTGTCTTCCAAAGTTTTTCTTTTGCGAAACAAATTTTGACTGCTCATTATTTTTCCTCACGCTTAATTCTTTAATTTCTAAAGATTTACCCATTATCTCATTTGCCCCTTTCATAGCTTTCTCCATAGCTAAAGCAATTTTCAAGGTATTCTCAATATCTATATCATCTTCCTCAAAAAGTCTATCTAATATTGCTCTATCCCTTAGCCCGCTTACGAAAACATCCCGTAACATCGTGTTCAACATTTCCTGTTTATACTGACAAGGAATTTCCAAGGAGCGAAGTTCAGCCATAAAAGTACTGACACTTTCCTCCTCCCGTTGCTTACGATTTAGAAACACATGCCTACTAGGAATTATAAGCGGCGTCGGAGTGAGATGGGTTTTTAATGTATTTTTTAGAATAAGGTAATCTTTATCGGAAGGATTGTCAGGAGCTAGCAGGTTTTTCAACAAATTATATAATTTTGCTGACAAACTAGAAATAAAAACTTTCCCACGTTTACCATCCGGAACATTTTGAATATCCATGAAAGCTTCGAAGCGTTCTAAAAAAGAATCAAAAGCTTCATCTGTTTCATCAAATTTTTCAAATTGAACTGAAACTTTAGCTTCTTGCGTTTTCGGATCGGCAAAAGTGGTTAATTTCTCTAATAAAATTTTATTTTGTTCTATTAAACTTTGAACCAACTGCTCCATTTTTAATCTTCTTTAAAGATAAATACAAAAAGAATTTTTTACCTTGGCAGTCTTCGGCATCTAATGTGCGTGAATCCGATATTTTTTCATCCCATCCTCGTCGCCAGATATCACATATTATTTTAATATGTGAATTAAATATCGATTTAACATCATTAGCAAGATATATATACTTTGGAAGAATAAAACTTTCATCTTACTAAAAGAACTTATTTAATACGGACACATTATTTACAGCAGACGATCACAGATACACACAATCGGCATAGAACACAATTGCCGCTTACATAAAACATTCTATTTACATTTTTACTTAAGTTGCGGTTACAGTTAAATACACCACAATCAGGGTATTGTAAAATCTACTTCCAGTGCTGGTTCAAGTCCTAGTTACACACCTCCACATACATCCTTATCAGAGACACATAAAACCAATATATGACTAGAAGACTCCATCCCAAATACATATAAACAAGCCTTAAAATCCCCTCAATGGGAACTCTGGAGACAGGCTATGCAGGAGGAAATGAATGTCATTAACAAAAGAAAAGTATGGGTATTAACATCTCTATCACCCAACACTGAACCTCTAGGCTGCAGATGGGTATTCACCATCAAACGAGACGATAAAGGGCATGTGGCAAGATATAAAGCGAGACTAGTAGCCCAGGGCTATAAACAGGTCAGGGGTGAAACTTATGATGAGACCATTTCACCAATAGTAAACTTCAGTCTAATCTGCTTTTTCTTTGCCACCTTAGTTTCATGTCTCGGATGGATTCACACGCAGTGCGATGTGAAAGGAGCCTATCTGTACGCACCTCTCTCAGATAATGTATACATGAAACAACCTCCAGGTTTTGAGATAAAAGGGAAAGAGCATTTAGTCTGTAAACTCCAGAGGGCTTTATATGGCCTCCATCAGTGTGGCCGGGTCTGGTTTTATGAATTTCATAAAATTTTAATTTCTCTTGGTTTTAAAAAACTGGGTTGGTGTAACTGTGTCTTTACATTTTCTAATTACATTGTTTTATTATTATACGTTGATGACTTCGTTATTTTAAGTAACCATCAGAAACACATAAACGAAATTTTAACATTACTAACTAAGCATTTTGACATCAAAATCCTGGGTAAAACACGTAAGCTTCTTAGGGTTGAGTTTGAGGAAGATAGGGAAGGTGTAGTTTCAATTCATCAAATGCAATATATTGATGATATCTGTACACGTTTTAAAGAATTTAACTTTCCCATCACTTCACTTCCCATAAATAAAGGAGTAGTGTACTCCAAGTCACAATGCCCTCAAACAGACGCAGAAACCCAGGAGATGTTAAAATATCCATATAGAAGTGTTTTGGGATGCTTATCATTTCTTACAAGCAGGACACGTCCCGACATATCCTATGCTGTAAACATCTTTAGTCGATTCCAGAGCAATCCTGGTATCATACACTGGAGTGGTCTCTTAAAATTACTAGGGTATGTCCAAAACACCAAACACTACAAACTGAGGTTACCCTGTCATCATATAAATTTAATAACATACACAGATGCTGACTTCCCTGCCGATCGCGATGACAGAACGTCAATGGGGGAACAACTAGTAATGCTAGACAGATCTCCTATCATGTGGAGGGCTTTCAAACAAAAATCTGTCTGCTTGTCTACCATGGAATCGGAGTTTGTGGCTTTAACAGAATCAACTAAAGAGCTTCTTTGGTTTAGTAGAATCATAACTGAATGTTATGACAAACACATTTTTACAGGCCCACAAACTAAACCAACCCTGTTAGTAGACAACATGGCCTCCATTGATTTCCTTAAATCTCCCATAGAAAATTACAGAACAAAACACATTGACATTTAATTATTTTTTGTTTGAGACCTTTTAAACCAAGAGATATTTAATGTAAAACACGTAACTAGCAAAGCTAATCTCTCAGATATTTCTACAAAACCCTTAACGAAGTTTGACCTTAAAAGATTCATTGAAGTAATCTTTAGTTATAAGTAATATATAATGTTTAAAATAAGTATTATTTATATTCATTAAAAAAAAAAACTCCCCCTCCTTTGAATTTGTGTCAAGCATTAAGATGCTTGTTTAGTCTTTTTATGTTAAACCCTGAAGTTTAACACTTTTCATTTTTCAAATCTGAAATTTTGTATATTTCAGTATTTTCTTTTATAATGTTGGAATATGTGATTATACACTTGTTTTCTTGTTATTTCATATTTTTGTCTCATATGCATATGTTCTAATATCATACATAAGTTTTCCAATACCCTCATTTCCAACATTGCAGACAATTTAACTCCCACTGGAATGTGATCAGACCTCAGGATGGTTCATCTTCTGGGGTCCGAGCAGCCCCAAGAAGCGTCTCACAGGGGTGACATTGTAAATAGCCAGAGTGGCCTGCAGGGGGTAGCAGCCTTCTTGAGTGTTCTGATCACAGGAAGGCCTGTTGCGGGCATCGTTTCTAATAATTTTGTAAGTCCCTATTTTTAAAAAATTGAAATGTCACATAGGTCCCGTCCGTGGTGTTGAAAATTGAGCTGTATTTTTTTGCATATATATAGAAAGAAAGAGAAAAAAAAGGTTTTTTTTTACTTTTAAGAAATTGCATAACAAATGTTTTTTCACATTTAAAATTTTGTTTCAAAAGCTTAAGCATGCATGTTGTTGTTGTTGGTTTTCATGTGAGCGCTGATGCTGACTGTCCCTATCATAATCATATTCATTATCATGATCATTAGTGTTGTTGTCATTGAATGTGTCTCATTTGCATATCGTGAATTTTTCATGCATTATCAAAGTGTTTTTGCATTGTAATTCATGTCTTGTTATTCTTCACATTCATAATGTTTTTGGATCTGTTTTTGTGATGATCTTTTATTCTAGAGTAATTATGCATATGTATGTAAATATAATTGTGTATTGTCAAAGCCAAGATCAAGAAAATTGACATACCAAAAGAATATTGTTGTATCTAAAGGTAATCGTAGTCACTTGTATGTGATGAGGTAAAATGGTAAAAACTTTCATGAACTTTTTTTTTGAACAGACTTTTGCCTGAAAGACCTTAATATTTTTAAGAGTTACTATGGTAACTAAAGATTCTTGTGTTGTGGGGAAAAAAAATCGTTATTCTTGTTGTTGTATAGTTGTTAAAAATTGTTATTCATATTGTCATTTCTATTGTTATATGATTGTTAACATTGTTACTCATAGAAATTTGTTACATTGTTACGTATACATGGAGGTGGTTATTAACATTGTTAAAAAGTTGTTCATTTTTGGAACTAACCTTGTTATATGATATATAAAGATGTGAATTTGTTGCATTTATGCACATTAATGTTAAGTTATTCTTCACTGATAGCTGTCAAAGTATGATAGTTGAAATACTGATATTTTTTTGTGGTTCAATATAACTTTTGATATTATTTATATTATTTGGTGATTACTTAGTTTCTTTTGAGTATGAGTGTTGAGGGAGGGGGGGGGGCGATTGTTAGCCATACCAGTTACCTTAACACTCAATGAGCATATATTATTGTAATATATATTAATATAGCATGACTTACTGGTTTTATTTTATTCCAATCTTTGTTTTTCTTATTTGCCGGCTTTTCCAATGTCCCGATCTCTTTATTTTGCTTTTCATTAAAGTTCCAGTCACAATCAGTTATTTATTCGTTTACTTTTGATTCGAATGTTCGACCGATTATGAACGTCCATGTGTGCGTTCACAGTCGTTTTTCCTCTTCGTCTGATCGTGATTTGCAATCATCGCAAATCGCAACTTGCTAATAGTTGCATTTCTTTTTCGCAAGACAGGATCGCCTTCACTCATCTCCAGCAGACGCAAAGGGGCGTTGCATTTTTCCGATGTATAGCGGGTGCATTTAAAGAGCATGTTGTTGTTTTGACGCTGTGGTTTTGAAGATGTTTGGTCTGGAAGACATCGTATTTGTTTTAGTTATGAGAGATGGTTTTATTTTTAGTGATGAATCTTGCTAGTTGATTGTGGAAATGTTTTCTCAGTATTTTATTTTGATGGGTCATCGTGATGATATGGAACTTTTATTTTTTTTGAAATTTCGACAGTATCCATTTGTTTATCAGTTGAATTAAAAGGTTGGCCATTTCCCAGTAATGTCGCCGTGAGTAATTTTTTCTTTGCAACCTGTACTGGTCTTCTCTTTTTCTTTTCTTTTGTGTCATGCTAATTAAGTGTATTAGTGTCTTAAATAGTGACTTTAATTTTAAAGGTAATATAATATATAGAATTACGTTTTGGTCAATTTTATCAGATATTATTTCCCATTGTTTATCATTTGTACATATACATATATTTTTTATTTAAATATGCTTTCAGCTTTTTCAAATAAATGTTAGCCTTATTTAAACCAATTAAATGTTCCTTATTGACTATGAAATATAACACTACCACATATAGCCAACATTTATTTTAGGGTCACCAAACTTTTACCTCTGCTTTAATTTTAGACCATTTTAGAACGGTTCTGGCTTCAGAACCGATCACATTTAGACAAAGAATCACGTAACAAATGTGCATTTCAACAAAGAATCGTGTAAAAAAACCCACACATTTCGACAAAATACCACGCAAAAAATTGTGAATTTTCGTCCAAAAATCGCGCTAAAAACATAAATTCCATCCATGAATCGCATAAAAATAGCGAATTATATCCATGAATCGCTCAAAAAACACGAAATACATCCATAAATTGCTCAAAAAACACAAATTAACCATGAATCGTGTAAAAAAAAAAAACACTAATTACGTTCCTGAATCATGTAAAAAACAAAAATTACGTTCATAAATCGCATAAAAAACACGAATTACGTCCATATATCACTCAAAAAACGCGAATTTTGTCAGCAGAAAGCACAAAAAACACAAGTTGTGTCCATGAAACGCATAAAAATAAACGGATTACGTTCATAAATCTCAAAGAACTCTGATTACGTTCATGAATCGCACAAAAAACGAGAATTATGTCCATATATTGTCCAAAAAATGCAAATTACATCCAAGAATCGCTCAAAAAATGCAAATTACGTCCATGAATCACGTTAAAAAATGTGAATTACACCCAACACTAAATTAATTTGCAGAAAGTTTTTGAATCAATATTACATGCGCAGAAAGTTTTTTGTTTTATACAAGTCTGCCTATCGTGGTCGATCGCTATTGGTTCTTCTGCTCAGGTATGTTTTAGATGCTATCAGTGGCATTTGGATGTCGTCATAGGAACTGACGTAAGTGGGCGGTGACGGAGGATGGGAGAGCTATTTATAGCTCAGTGGAAAGGCCGTGAGTACCTTGCCTGCTTGTCATAGTTTCGTTCTGTTTTTGTGCTGTCCTCAATTATGTTTGTTTACAGTAAAGTTTAAAGATTGTTACCGATGCATGTATAATATTGAATGGAAAGGTTTTTTTTGAGAAGATGAAAGATTAACTTTGTTTTTCTTGGTCAGCAACTGGTTTATAGAGTCAAAGGTACTTCCTAGAATAATGCATTGTGAGTTCGTCAATTCTAGGACTTTAATTTTTACGAAATAGGCGAAGACAGCCACATCACCAGCGACATGTTGTTTTTATTAATCACTATTTCATTTTTATACTTCTTTTAAATTGGAAATAGATTATTTTTAAAGTTTCTTTTTCTCCTTCTCTTAAGGTAATCTTTTCTTCTTAAATGATTTTCCGTGCTGTGGTAATGTGACCAGGCCAAAAGGGAGCCAGGTCAATTTCTTTTTTTTTTTAGACTCTACATACGGTTCTCGCTAAGGGTCTTTTGTTAAGATTTAGTTTTGCTACGGTATGGGGAATCATTAGACTTTTCTTTCTCTCCCTCCAGATATTGTCTCATGTGGCAGAAACGGGATATTTTGGAGTACACCGCTAGTGGCAGTAGACGGTGTTTTGGAAAGCATTCTTAGTGGCAGTGAGGACTAGCTTTAGAGAAAGCTTGTTGTAACTTAATATAGTTAGTGGAATCTTTTGGGAGGAGAAAAGGATTAAGATAATATACTTTGTCATTTTGATTAAAAGTTTAATATGTGCCAGATTGGAAATCTCAGTTTAATTTAAAATTGAATTTAAAGTTAATTATTATTGACAGTTTTAAGATAGAATTTAAAATACAATAGTTTGCTTTTTGGTGCTCCGGTTCATTATTTAATTATGCATATAATTTGACTATTGATTTGATTATTATATAATTTGGTTTTAATTTGATTTTATATGTTTTATCTTTGAATCAAATAAAAGTTGTTTGTTGTTTATAAATCTGTTTGGTTATTTTTCCTCAATACTTTTTTATTAAACTCTATGGCAATTTCTACAGCAAAGACTCACACTGCATATTATCTCTGCCAGTGTAATGCCTTTTTAAGAATTGTCCTCGATTTTTCAAGGACAACAGTTTGCGCTCAATTAAAGCCACTGTAACTACTTCTCATAACAACCAATGACACAAAATTTGTTAGTTTTGTACAGATTTTTTACTTTTGCCCTTTACCCAAAAAAAAAAAAAAAAAAAAAAAAAAAAACTTTATTTTTAGATTATTAAAAATGTTACAAAAATGTATTATTTTACGCTATCAAACATATACTTTTTCTGTGATTTGTTTTACATGTATATGGTACTATATTCGCTGCAGTTGAAAGTCAGATGATTGCTCTTAGCATCACTCTTTTATCATCAGTAACTAAATAATAATTAGGTTGATAAATATGCTAAAACGTATAACATCTATACTTCTATGCCTATATTTGTAAAGAGATAGTTTTTTTATTTGTAGGGTCTAATCTCTAGAGCTACTGAATAGATTTCAAATGCAATAGTACCAAAATGATGGTCTTCGCCCTGATTATATCTTATGTCCAGATCCGGATTAAGCACTTCTGGGGCCCGGGGCTACTGGGAATTTTGCCCTCCCCCCTTATGCTAATGGAAATTTTGAGACTCCTATTACGATACTGAATATCACCCCCTCCTCAAATTCACACACATCTTTATTTTGTTTTTGTAAACTTAAACTAAAAATCTTAGATAGTGAATATGTATAATGTTAATCTAATTTTCTTGTTATCTTTAAGGGTGTTCTTAACTGCTCCGCTCAATAAGCGCAAAACGTTTTGACACATTTCCAAATTTATTTTTTAACAAAAATATATAAAATTGGAATGCCTGACTATGGAAGCTATTTAGAATCGAACTTATTTTTCCATTTCATGATAAATTACCTATCCAGTTCTAAGATATTTCGATCACTTGATCACCCGTTTTTCTCCTGCTTTTCGGCCGTTTTTTCTGCTTTCGTCAGGAAATGTGCTCAAAAGTGTCAACTTTGAAGGCTTGTTATGCAAAATCTATTGTGTTTTTTAAAAAACAGAAAATTGAGTGCAATTAGACAGTTTCTGAATAATAAAAGCTGCTAGTTTCATGCATTTCCGAACAAAAATAAATTAAAGCATGTGTCGCAAATTTGCCTTTTTTGATTTAAGAACACCATTAGTGGTGTTCCTAAATTCACCTTTTTCCGCGACCTTTTGACAAAATTTTGCTTTCCCTGTGATCTTTTTCCAAAATTCGCATTTTCCTGCCACCCTTTGAAGAAATTTGCATTTTTTTTTTTCAAGCGATCCTCTGTAGAAATTCACACTTTTTCTGCATCTCTTTGACAAAATTCGCTCTTTTCTGCAATCTTTTGACTAAATTTGTGCTTTTCCCACGATCTTTTCAAGAAATTAACGCTTTTTCTGACATCCTTTGACGAAATTCGGGTTTTTTTGTGGATTTCTGTCAAAATTCTCGTTTATGCATCAATTTAACAAAATTCGCGCTTTTTTGCAGTTCTTTGTCAAAATTCAGATTTTTTCGTCGGCGACACTTTAACAAAATTGGCTCTTTTGACAAAATTTGCACTTTTCTCACAAACTTTTTATGAAATTCGCGCTTTCTTTCACGGTTCTTTTTCAAAATTCGCATTTTTCGGTGATCCTTTGACAAAATTAGTGTTTTTTTAACGATTCTTTCTCAAAATTTACTTTTTTACCATGATCTTTTGACTAAATTTGTACTTTTTCCCGCGAACTTTTCTCACTTTTTCTGCCGAACTTTGAAAAAATTAATGGGTTTTTTTCGCGATTCTTTTTTAAAATTTGAGTTTTTTTGCAAACCTTTGATGAAATTTGCAATTTTTGGAGTTTCTTTGTCAAATTTCACGTTTTTTCATGATCTTTTGACTAAATTTGCACTTTTCCCGCGAACTTACCAAGCAGTTCGTGCTTTTTCTGCCATTCTTTGACGAAATTCGTGGTTCTTTGTCAAAATCCTCGTTTTTTCACGACCCTTTGACGAAATTCACGTTTTTTCGCCGATGCTTTGATAAATTTCACTTATTTCAATGAACTAAATTAAATTTGTGCTTTTTAATCGCGTTTTTCCTTCCTCCCTTTGATGAAATTTGCATCTTTTTTTGGCCATCCTTTGACTAAATTCGCATTTTTTTTTCTGCGACCTTTTGACAAAATTAACGCCTTTTTCCATGGACTTTTAAAGAAAATTGCTCTTTTCTGCGATCTTGATTAAATTCTTTCCTTTTTGACAAAATTTGCACATTTTTACGTGACCCTTTTCGTTTCGTGTTCATTGCCATTTTTGTTAAACCTGGAAATTTTCGGAGATACTGACAGCAATGACGTCAAAAAGCAATTAAAGTTAAGTTGTAAGAAAACGGTGATTTCGTGCAGCTCGTACATCTTTGTAATTTTTTTTAACGAAAATTTGGTACAACCTAAGCCTCTGCTGAGGGGCCTGGGGCTGCAGCCCTCTTAGCTCCCCCCCCCCCCTTTGTCGATGACACTAACAAAAAAGGAGATGGCACACTAAAAAAAAAAAAGAAAGTTCTATAAATGCAATTTGTATGATATGGAACGACCTAAAAACATGAAATTTAGAATGTAAATTACTTATATAAATGATCACTAAGAACCAGGGTTGGGTTTTTGACATGACAATGATAAAAACAGTGTTTTTACTGGTTTATTCCATCAAAAAACCATCATTTTCAATTTTCGTCTGATTTATAATGCAAATGCAGCATGAAATTCATTTCTAATTTTTCCTTGTTGTTCTTATTATTTTCAATTACATTTGTTAAATTTATTTAAAAGAAGGATTTCCTAAGTGGGAAAATTTAAAAATACAAGAGTATAAGGAAAGAACAATATTTGGCATAATCTCCATTAATATAGATTCTACTAACTGCAAAGAACATTAATATTAAATGATAAAAGGTTATTATTGCTATTAAATAACATTCAATATACATTTCTAATAAACTATTTAAATCATTTTAGGGATGCAAAAATGTTATATGATATGAAAATAGATGTGAAGAACTGGTCATTGAATAAATTTGAATATTATATATAATACAGTAGACTCCCTCAAATCTGCAACTGTCTAAAATCTGCACATAATTTACCGATGTAAACAATGAAACTTTCAGTTCAGATGTAGGAACAAAATTTGACATATTTATTTTTATATCAATTCCATATATATTTGTAATTTTGATAAGTATTTTACTGAATTCATGTGTTTTCATGAAGAAAGAATAAATTATTTTGGAAAAAATTAAGATATTGCTGATATCACTGATAATCACAATCTTTTTACCGAATATATTTATGTATTAACCAATTTTTTTTTTTTTTTTTTTGTTATTAAGTTTGGCTAAACCTGAAATAAAACTTGCTTATTTTATGATTTTGATGTGAATTAGTAATCTTTATAAAGCAAATTTCATGTGAAAAATGCATCTTATATTTATAATAAATATTTTATCATACATTACTGATTATTAACTTGACCTTTGCTTTTATTATCTTAATCATGTTAAAAATTATCTAAATTTTTATTATTTTAGCTTATTACTTATTTTAATATTTTATTATATTGTAAGCCTTCATAATAGTTTCGATTTCATTGTTAATTGCATTCTAATTACTATTTAAAAATATAAACAAAGCAATGACCAGAAATCCGCAAAATTCTAAAATCCACAACTTCTGGTCCCAAGCTGTGTGGATTTGAGGGAGTCTACTGTATTTCAAAATGCTTATCTTATTGACTTCATAAATGCAATTAAACGGTGATTTTTATTTTCAGTTCAATAAGCAAAATCTTAAATTTTTTATATTAATAAAATTTTGATAAGACTATTTCAATTGAAAGCTTTTGGATTTAAAATTTAATGAATAACAAAACAATATTTAAGAAAAATCAGAGTATAATAATAATTTATATATTCTAGTTTTCATTTTTTAACTTTGGTGCTAATATTTATGAGTCTTATAGTCAATTCCAGCACCTATATTTTTATATATAAATTTTTACATGAATAGTCATGAAACATTTTTAATTAAAAATTACTAAAGCTACCATAAAGTCAGATTATTTATATCCTGCCTACATTTTATTTAAAATTTATTGAGGTATTATTTAAAGTGAATTAAAAGAAATAACACATTGCATATTTTTTTAACATGTATATGACTGCATGAGCAAAAATCTTTTACCTTTAAAATTATTCTTAAATTATTATTACACATACAGAGAATCTTAAATGCTTTTTTTTTAAATGCAGATTTTGTTTTTACGAATAAATGTATTTGAGAATCTTTTTGATACTGAATATTTCACGTAAAATGGCTTAATACTAAAGATAGAGTGAAAAAATAATTATTGTTATAATATAAAAACAAACAATTAAAAAATAGGTTTTTGACAGTTTTCGACATTTTTGACAAAGGGGTTTTTGACATGATGGTAAAATCCGGTAAAAACCATCAGGTATCAAAAACTTGCCAACCCTGCTAAGAACATTTGCTAAAATTACAAAATTTAATAAGGGTGAAAGTGTGCGAAAAATGTTTTAAAAACGTTCTAAAGGACATTCTAATGGATTTTTAAGCAGTCTTGGGAAGTAACAAATTTCAAAAATGTTGATGTCAAAATGGCGGTGACCTTCCTTGCTACAACGCAGGCTATGTTTTGTCAGTGTCACTACTTCAAAGGTAACTAATTATAACATAAAGACAGCATCTTAGTTGGAAATACAGTAAATAATTATATTCTTAGGCGTAGAGTTGTAAGTCATTACCCTATCCCCAATATATATTTTTTTAAGATTGGCTATATTTCTTTGCGTCAACTGATATAGTAGAAAAGGGGAAGTGGAATTTGTTAATTATTTCCGTAATATTTAGATAAAATTATATTTTTCACAATAAATATAACTTCTTTTATAAATACACAAAACATTTATTAGACGGTTACATCACAGCACATATAGAAACATACATATCGAAAACCAAAGAAGAATAATAATAACATATCAACATCATCTCACGTTCATCTTCTGAAAATAAAAAAGCCTAATACATGGAGTCATGAAATAATGTCTATTGTCCAAAGTTCATTCAAAGAAACAATTTAATTATTGCCATGCGATTTCACTTACAAATCCCTCCTTTCGCATGTCAATAATCCTCAGCAATGCCCAGACTTGTAATATGTTTTTTCATGACATCATAACTCATATTCTTAGTCATTATATCTGCCTTCAGTTCAGATGAATTTACATATTTTGTTTCAATTTCTCCTTTAGCTTTTTCATCTCTTACAAAATGATATTTTCTATTGATATGTTTGTTACGATTATTCACTCTTGGGTTTTTAATCCAATCAATTACGGACTGACTATCAGTACTGATTTCTATTGGACGCCTAACCATTTCTTCTTGATTTAATTCTTCCAAGAGACCCATTAGCCATTTTCCTTCACAAACTGCATCACACAAACTTAAAAGCTCAGATTCCATTGTTGAAAGCGCAACCAGTTTCTGCTTATTACTTTTCCAACCAATTAAAGATTCTCCTATTTTTACGATATATCCACCAAATGATTTTGAATCTTGTGTAGTACACCAGCTAGCATCAGAACAAAGTGATAATTGACCCTTTTTACCTTTAATTCAAAGTTTGTAGTTTTTTGTGCATTGGATATAACGCAAAACTCTCTTTGCTGCCTGTAAATGAATTTTTCTAGGATCTTTTGCATATTGAGACAAATTACTTAAAGTGAAAGCTAAATCTGGCCTTGTTCCTCTTACTAGATATCCTATATTTCCAAGCATTTCTTGATATACTGTTTCATCAATTTTATTTTCACCTTCATATTCATCTAAATTTATTCCGAGTACACCAGGAGTTTTCACACTTTTACAATTTTCCATATCAAATCTTTTTAAGATCTTTTCTACATATTTAGTTTGCCCTAATAAAAATTCTCCTTTATTTTCTTCAATATCAATACCAAGGAATTTTATATTTTTCTTTTGCTCTTTAATTTTCGCTTCTTTATTCAATTGTTGTATGAATTTATTTATCAAATCTTCGGATTCACTCACGACTATCCCATCATCTACATAGATTCCAACTGTAATAAATTCATTATCTTTTTTATTGACAAATACACAAGGGTCTGCTTTGCATGGTTTTAATCCAATCTTATCAAATATTTTAACCAACTTTTCATACCAGCATCTTCTTGCTTCAGGCAATCCATATAAATTTCCTGTCACGAGTAATATCTTCCCTCCTTCAGTTTGTAGGCCTTCAGGTGGATTCATATAAACAGCAGTTTCTAGATCTGCATTCAGATAAGCTGAATCACATCCATGCTAATGACATTTTGAACATCTATTCTGTTATTTTAATGTGTTTTTAACTAAAAAATGAGTAATTCTTGAGTGCAAATAATCAATAATATTAAGACAAACATATCTAAATATAAAAACATGACAGAAAACCTCTCAATTTTTTTTGTATGCCGAAAGACATAAATTGTCCCCTATTTTGAGAATCACCCATATAACTGCCATACATTAAACATGCTAAAACATTAAATTTAATAAGAAACTTGAAAATAAGTAAAGCTAATCTAATTAACATTTTCCTAAACTTTCATTTTCCTAAAAAACCTATTAAAAATAATTAAAATGCCTTTTTATAAATTTAAGAAAATTTATCATTCCTTACTCTAGTTTCGGGGTCTGGGGGGGGGGGGGGGGCTTGAGCCCCCATAGCCTCCCCCCCCACCCGCGGGTGCGCCAATGTGTATCATAGAAAATATTGATATGAAATTACTTTTTCCATTACATATGCATATGTTATGCATTTTTAAGCATGTAAGAATACATCATAAAAATTGTAAGGATTTTTAAATTGACATGTTGGCAGGTATGTATATTTAAAGAAAGCATAATTTTCAATCTATTGGCTAGTTAGCATTTTTAATAATCTTTTTGGGAAATAAGATGTATGGGAAAATTCCCCTTTTTTGGCCGGCTGCTTAAATTTCATAACTATAGTCAAAGAAAATTGTTGAAAATTTATGTGAAAAAATAGCACTTCACAACAATAGTAAATGCCTCATCAGCCCCCTAACTTTTATATGCAGGTAAATACACATAAAAAGATATTCCATACAAGTTTGATCATTACAAGAAGAAACAATCTTTGTTTCATAGTGGTTTCAGTATTTGATTTTTATATGCATGCATATTATATATGAGGCTAGGGATGCACCGAATATTCGGTATTGGGCTATGTTACTGAATATTCAGTATGGCCGAATATCAAAGTATTCGGCTGAATCCAATACTTAATAAAACCTTTTAAAAACTTTTCACTATTTCTACTTTTAACTGTCAATTTTTTAATTTATATTTAAAATAATTAGAAATAAAATCATTTTTAAATAAAATAGAATGTTTTTACATTATTTGCTGTTTGTAAAGTATAACTTAAGAAAATTAACCATGTGAAGGATTAAAATGGTGATTCCTTAGGAATAAATTATGTGCTGATACAAGTTTCTAAATTTTGTTTAGTAAATAATCAGTTTTTTGCTTTTCCCCTAATAAAAGTCCTTTAAAAGAAAAAAAAAACTTTTGAGATTAGTAATAGCTGTCAAGGCAGATAATTTTTGTTCATGAAACCATAATCATAATCAACTTATTGAGTCATAAGTACATTGTATTTTATCTCACTCTAGGTCAAAACTTGTGTGTTCATTTATTATGTTAACAATAAATAACATATTTTTAACTCACATGCTTTGATTTCTGTAAAATATGATATGATGGGAAGGGTGGAAAATACCACCATTCATAAGAAAAGAACTATGAGCCAAACATACCTTTATTCAGAATTAAGTTGACAGTATTTGTACTTTATATTGAAAAAAATCTGCCTTGAGTTATTTAAAAAAGACAATTATCAGACTGTAAAATTTTTCTTCGGCCATTTTTTTATAATTTGATTTTAAAATGTTTGTTTTGATTCGTAGAAAATTTTATTAAAGTTTCATAATTGCGCTTCTTAAGTAACTCAAGGCAGATTTTTTTCAATTCTAAATGCTCTTATAAAAAGATCTTGTTTATCAAAACTGTAAGTTTCTTTTATTAAATATTATGCGAAACTGTTTTAAAAAGTAACATTTTAATACCTTTTAATTTTGAAATATAAAAAGTATTTGGAAAGCCCGGTATTCGGCCCAACAATTACTATTCGGCTAGCCGAATATTCGGTTCACCTGTCGGCCGAATATTCGGTATTCGGCCAAAATCACTATTCGGTGCATCCCTACATAATGCATTTCAATATTTCATAGATATTGGGTAGCTGTGATTTAGCTGTGAATCTGTCTCTAATGGATCATCACCTCCCTTTCCCCTATCAAAAGTACACTAATGAATGAAGTCTTACACTGCAGATGCCAGCATCAGCTAAAATTTCCAGGCTCGAGCCTGGCCTGACCCATGTATGTTGGAGCACCCTTGTGGTTGGAAATGATTTTTCTTTTATTTTAAGAAATTCATGTCTTTTGACCGAAGAATTATAGGAAATTTTGAGCTTAGGTTCGCGATTTTTGGTGAAAAAAGGGTTAGCTTCATAAGTTCATGCACATAATATGGACAGATAGGTTCAGCTTCTCATACAAAATACTAAGCAGTACAAGAAGGGGGGAGGATTGTACTTTGTGCTTATATATAACTAAATAAATAAACAACGTTAAAGAGCACAAATATTGTAAAATAAAAGATGTTAAAAGCTGCTTTTAACATCTTTTATTTTACAATATTTGTGCTCTTTAACGTTGTTTATGTATTTAGTTATGTATAAGCACAAAGTACAATCCTCCCCCCTTCTTATTGCTTTTAACATCTTTTATTTTACAATATTTTTGCTCTTTAACGTTGTTTATTTATTTAGTTATACTAAGCAGTACAGTCACCAGAACATTCCTCTGATTTGTCAAGCTTGCTGCTTTAGATTGGAATGATTTAGGTTATTGGTGAGTTTTCTTGCTTGGAGGGTGGGGGGAGGAGAAATAAACTAATCAAAGCAGAAATTTTGCTTTAACAATATAATCAAAGTAAAAGTTTGTTCAATTCATGGATTATTTTCAGAATGTTAAATCCTGTGTAGATCAGGTTATGCCCATCACAGTCTATACCTAGTCAACCTGAGTCAGTTTAAAAAATTGTTATTCAAAGCCTATCAACTTTTAAATAAAACAGATTATCTTCAGCCACAACCCAACATAAAAGAGAAAGGCATATTGTAATGCAATTATTCAAAAGTAATCTTCAAATATATTTTTAGTATTAATTTTTGGTATAGAAAAATCAATATATGTATACTTTTTACTACTCAAATAATATAGTTTTTATTCTTGTATTTTGGACAAACGTTTGGAAAATCATGTAAAAACAAATCCCTCCACTGTAAATAAAGTTAACATGACCCACATTGAAAATTAGAACTCAACCCGAACTGTTACAAAAAGAGATTAGTGCTTACTCGATTAAACTCGAATTGTGAGTCGCATTAAGTTTTCAGCTTGCCCAACACCATGCAGGATTCTACCTGAAACTTGACCTGACCCCAGAGCTGTATAATATAAGATGCACGCCGTACGCAGAAAATTTTAAGAAAGAAACAATTTTTTTCTTGTAACTTTTTTTAGTACCAAAAAATAAAAATATTCCCTCAATTTTCTGAACAAAATATTTACTGTTAACATTAATGTTATCAAAAGACCTAAAAAATTGCAAATTTCAACAAAGAATCATGTAAAAAAAAATGCATTTCGACTAAGAATAGCATAAACATGCATTTCATCAAATAATCGTGTAAAAAAAAAAAAAAAAGAAAAAGAAATTGACAAAATACCATGCGAAGAACGGGAATTTCGTCCAAAGGCTGAGTAAAAAAATGCAAATTTCATACAAAGACCACGCTAAAAATGTAAATTCCATCCATGAATTGCATAAAAAACACAATTTGTGCATAAGTCTCACAAAAACTAGAATTACATCCATGAATTGCATAAAAACATGAATTACATCCATGAATAATGTAAAAAATGTGAATTCTATCCATTAATTGCTCAAAAAATGCAAGTTACGTCCATTAATCACTCAAAAAATGCAAATTACGTCTATATATCGTGTAGAAAATGAATTACGTTCATAGATTGCATTAAAAAAATGCAAATTACGTCTGTAAATCATTCAAAAAATGCAAATTTCGTCAGCAGAAAGCTCAAAAAATGCAAATTACAGCCATGAATTGCATAAAAATAGCAAATTAGGTCCATAAATTGCATAACAAATGCGAATTATGTTCATGAATCGCATAAAAACGGGAATTACATTCATGAATCTCATTAAAAAACGCGAATTACGTCCATAAATCGATCAAAAAATGCAAATTACATTCTAGAATTGCATAATAAAACTCAAATTACGTTCATGAGTCACATAAAAAATGTGAATTATGTTCATGAAACACAAAAAAAAAAAAAAAAAAAACACGAATTACGTCCAAAAAATGCAAATTACATTCGTAAATCACATAAAAAACACGAATTATGAGCATCAATCGCACAAAAAACTCTAATTACACCCAACATTAAATTCATTAGCAGAAAGTTTTTGACCCAATATTACGTGCACAGAAAATTTTTGGTTTTATACAAGTCTGCCTGACACCCCCCCCCCCCCAAAAAAAAATTAAAAAATTTTTTTTTTTAATGTCTTTGACTGCCATGTTCAAATCTGAACCTAAAGTATTGCCTCATAATTAAATGGGGGGGGGGGAATCCAAATTGCAGTACAATTATGGAAAATTTGTTTTATATTTCTTGTACCAAAATCTTAATGTAAAAACTTAATTTATTTAGTGTCAATAAAAGAAAAAATTATAAATGATATTGCCTTCATTCATTAATTTACAAATTCAATATGAAGAAATTGCAATAAAAACATTAGTAATTAAAATCCAGTAATGAATTTAAAGATCATTGCTATGAATGGCTGCAAAATTTAAGAGTGAAAAGAAATAAGAAGTGAAGAGAATTTTTTGCAACCTACTTTGAGATAAAACCTGTGTCTGTATTTATTCTGTTAGATGCTTTATTTTTACTTTTAAAAGTTTAAATTTAGTTTAATGGCAAGGTGATATTTAAAAAAAAAAAAAAAAGGTGGTGGGGGGGCAGTGAGCAGAAAACAGTTGTGTATGCAATGTCTCATGAGCATATATTTCAAAAACGTTCAAAAGCTTCAGAAAAAAGATTTCTTCCTGCTCAAGTAATTTTACAAAAGTTAAACGTCAGATGGATGCCAGGCATTGGTCTGCTGATCTTAATATTGTATCTTGTAGACATTCAACAAGTGTTTTTCCTGATCTTGCAACTGTGGATATTATTTTAAGAGAATCGTTAGATGTTTTGTTGGCATTCAACATTTCTTTGAATATTAGAATTTTCTTGTCAATGTGTAATCCAAATGTTAACAAGTCTCCTTCAAATATTCAATGAAAGAATAAGAGATGAATGTGAAAAAGAGATTGTAACTTTAGGGACCTGTAATTTTCATGTTCCAAACAATTCATTTAAATATTTACTGAATGCTTTAAATGAATAAGCTTTGATGAATTTGCCACAATTGTTCATTATTTTCTTAAATAAAGTGTTGCCAGGAGAAAGGACTACCAATATATTGAAGAAGTAACTCAAGAAACTGCAACTTTTTTCTTTAAATATGTTAGTAGTTGTTGACTAACAACAGGACCTGTTGCATAGATGTTTTTAGATTAGTAAGAAAATATGTGTGAATAGTTTCAAATAGTTTTGCAGCCTTATTAATCCCTAACAATTTTTATTTTGTGTATATGAGTTTTTAAAAAAAATAATAATAAAAACATTTATTCAACCTCTACTAAAGAAATTCTTGCTGTGCTTAATATTTTATACCAATTGGTTCTTTTTTTCTTAAACATTTTACAATAGTGGGAAATGATTAAGTCAATGTCATTCTTTCATTGTTCTTTAGCCCCAACATTTACTGTAAATTTATTATTGCAAAAGTGGAATGAGAGTGTTAGATTCTGGTTATTTTATTCTTTTACTCGCAAAAATTTACTATACCTGCTATGCTTATATAAAAGAATGAATAATTTGATTAATAAGAAATTATGACATTGTAAATTAAATTAGATATAAATAACATTTTTAAATGAAATACTTTTTATGTTAGATAGAAACTAAACTTTTTACAAACTGACAGTACCTTAAACTTTTTAAAACAGTCAGGAATTAAAATTAAAAACAGTTATTTAAAAGATTTTGTGTGTGTGTGTATTCATAAGTCAAATACCTATAGAAACTTTCCAAATTATCTAAGATTAATTTTAGAATTTAGTGCTTTTAATGTTCATTTTAAATATTTAAAAATTTTTATTGTAATCAATGAATTTTTAAAAAGTCAGTTGATTAAAGCCATGATTTAACTGCTGATTTAAATCAACTGATTAAAATCATTGACACCCTATTTCATACTAATAAGTATTTCATGTTGTCCATATTTAATAAAACTTTATTTCCTAATGAGCATTTTTTGTTTTTTGAAATGTCCTGAAAATTCAATAAAATTATCTTATAGTCATCATTCCACTATATTTTGGATGACCAATTGCTAAAGTTCATACTTTTTTTTTTTTTCCTTTTCAGGTTGAAAAATTCTGGTCTATTTATGGACATATTATTAGACCATCTGAAATGGCTATACATAGCGATTATCATCTTTTTAAATATGGTATAAGACCATTGTGGGAAGTAAGTTTTACTTATTACCTCTAACAATCATAGAATTATTTTTATATATAGTTTAATTTGTTATGCTGTTTTTGGACTTTTATTAAAACTTATATCATCTTTGCTTAAATTAGATGAAATATTGTTTCAGCTATCACGTTTTCAGTTTTATTTATTTTATTTTTTTTTAACCTAAACAATTTATGTTTGCTTTCTTTGAATATTTAAATCATATCAGTTTTGATATGTTCTAATTTTATTTAGCATTTATAATCTTATTTCTTGCATTTTATCATAAAACAATCTTAACAAATGAAGTATGACTTGATATATGTATCTTCCCATTGGCAGAAATACCATGATACCGTGACATAGTCGCAGACAAAGAAAGTCTCTAGCAGACTGTTTTTGTCTACACTAATGAAGTCAATTTAAAAAGTTGTTCCCATCATTTAGACATTTTTCCCATGGAAAAACACAAATTTTGACAAAAGATCACAGAAAAAACACAAATTTCATCAAAGAATCATGGAAATCTCAAATTTTGGCTGGATAGTATACAAAAGAGGAAATGAAGACATTGAAAATACTTCATTCTTTTGACTAAATTAGCTGGGAAGAATCTTTCATATTTTGTGAAACAAGTCGTAAAAGTTTTGAAAGAAGGAAAATTGGTAGTAAAATGTTACAAGTGTGATACAAATTTATTTTTTTTTAAAAAGGTGACTCCTATGTCATTGATAGTGATAATATAGAGAGAACTACCTTCATCAATTACTACCAGACAATCTGAATGAAAAGGATATCAAATTTCTTTTCAGATGGATTTCAGTGTATGTAACATTTCTTAAATGAACAAATTCTTAATATTAAAAACTCGAAACACGTATTTCAGGATTCTTTAATCATCATCTTCATTTAGTAGTATAGTTCTTTTCATTCAATATTGTGTGAAATACAGTTTTTATATTTCATCTGAATTTATTTTCACTCAAGGTGCAACACCTGATGACCCTAGGTACAATCTTGCATGTTATTATTTTTTACACATTTATTTTTTAAATTATCTTTCTATAAAAAGTAGTGTTAAATGCACAAATGTATAAGGTAATAATATATAAAAAACAAAAAAATAAAATAGGAATTAAACTGAATTTAAAAAAAAGACAAAGTACAACCACTTCTTCTACCATACAAACTTGTGTAAGTTGACCCCTGCAACTCTTAAGCAAAATTTTGAACCCCAAAGCAGAATACTTTGCATGTTCTGCAACAAAATTCACCCAATCAAAAATGTTCTGTGGAACTGAAAAGGGTAGAAGGAGATATTTTTATATAGATGAAAAAGTTCAATTGCATCTTTTATATAAAAAGAAAAGACGTTCGTAAAATGCTGACATCAAACATGAAAGAAACCATTGTCAAATTTTGTGATTTTACACCAATCAAATGATGAATTTTGTGGGGTTTTTATTCAACTATCTGTTAACAATTTTTGCAATATTTCAGATTTTTCCCATTGTCAACTGACGAATTCTTCTTTAACTCAGACCCAATCATTAATTCTTTTTTTCTGCAATTGATTGAAAGATTGAGATATTTTCCACAATTCGCTGGAGAATGTCAAGTTTTTAACTACAACAGTTTGGCAAATTTTGCAATATTTTTCTTAGACTGACTGATTGGCAAAAATCTTAGTTTTTTTTCTAGCAACTCATCCATGAATATAATGTTTATTTTTTAATCAACGATTGATTGACAAATGTTCTAGCTTTTTCGTGTGTTGTATTAGAAAAAGTCCTGGATTTCTTTAATGACTGAGAAGAATAGAAATCTACTCCTGATACTTTTTTGGGGCACCTCTTTGATGGAATTTGATGTTTTATTGCAATCTTTTGTCAAAATTTGTGGATTTTTTCATGTTCTTTTGTCAAAAATTGTCTTTTTTGCACTATTTTGTTGAAATTTGTCTCTTTTTTTGCGATCTTTTGATAAAAATTTGCGCTTTTCACGATCTTTATGTGAAATTTGATCCTTTTTCTCAATATCATCAGATTTTCTCAGATTTGTCATTTTTCCTCAATCCTTTGATGAATTTTTTTTTCTTTTTCATGATCATTTTGATAAAATTTATCTTTTTCATGATTCTTTTACGACATTTGTATTTATTCGCGATCATTTAACGAAATTTCTGGGTTTTTTGCACTCCTTTGACAAACTTTCTATGATCCTCGGACGAATTTGCTGATTTTTCTTTGCACAATTGATGAAATTGATTTTTTTTTTAGGGGGCAAACATTTGTCAAAATGTGCAGTATGTTTTATGTCCAAATTTTTTGACTTGGCAATTTTGATTATTTTTAGATTTATCCTTTGATTGAATATGAATTTCTTAAATGTTTATTTGAAATGTTCTGCAGGAAAGTTCGTTGTTCTGTGATGTATGTTGCACTTTTAAGCATTTTCTGTTTTGGGGATTTTGAATTTTTGTGCATAATTAAAACCGTATTTCTAGCATATGTTGAAAAATGATTTTTAGGTCAAGGATAAGAAAATTAATGATCTTTTATGTTTCTAATAAGATTTTAAATTCGACGTTTTAAAACTGTATAATTATTTAAAACTGGAGAAACTTAAATTAACTTTAAACCTATTTACATGAATTTAATAATTCTTAAAAAGAAATTCTTTCAAAAATCTACTCAAGCGTTATTTGCAAGGGTATACAACTTCATAGTCTGCTAAAATATAGTGTTTCTTTGTACTGTAGAACTTTAATGAGTGATATCTAGAAGTGTTCTTAAGTTGAACTTTTTCTTTTTAAAGGCAATTAAAATGTTGAAAGGAAAAGCAGTGTTTTAAGGAATTCTATATAAGAGAAAATGGGTGCAAAACAATTACTGAGACATTGTTGTTGAGCTTTTTTTTTGTCAGTCACAAGGAAATGAACATTTTCTGCTTTTATCTCTCTCTCTAACGCAGACCCATATGTGATTACTTAAGATTTACAAATCTCAGGTTATGTGCAAATTCTTTTTTTTTTTCCTCCTCTTACTAAAATTATCAAAACCTCCTTAAAATGAGAGCAACACTAAAAATTGCAAAAAAATGCTAACAAAATTTTGTATAGTAACATAAAACCTAAAGACTGGTTTCTTTTACAATTTAAAAAAATTGATTCAAAACATGAATAAATAATCAAGTGTGAGTATTACTCATGCTCAGAGGGTCTGTATAAAAAAATGATTTATTAATTGTATTAAGGGGGTAGTAAGGTTAATTCGAGGGAAAAAAAGCATATTTTCTATCATTTTTTGTAAGAATACAATTAATATTTATTTATTTGTATAGTTATAGTATAATTATATGTCATTTAAAGAATATTCTGTGAAAGTTTCATTAAGAAATATTAAAAAATGAGCCGATGACAGCGAATCTTCGAAGACGTCCCAAAAAAAAGTTGATTCGCGGTGAACCGCATAACTCATGACTGGATCAACTGAAATTAAAAAACCAAATTGATTTAATTAGTTGATAAGTTTCCTCGGGGAACGCTGTCGAGTTTTTTTTATTATTATTGATTTTTCAATTTTTTACAACGCTCGGAAGTCAAACTACTGATTTTTCATTAAAAAAATCTGATATTTTGTTTTTTAAAAGTAAGTTAAAATTTAAAAAAAAAAAAAACTCGACAGCGTTATCTCGTAATTTATATAAAGAAAGAGTGTGTAAAATTTTAAAAAGATCGGTTCAGTAGATTTTGAGCTACGGAGTTCACCGGCTTCGAAAAAGCGAAGTGTTAGAAAAACACGTTTAAAGTTTCACAGACGTTTTTGTCGAAATAGATATTTGTAAATTACTGCTTTTTTCATATTCTTACACAGAATCATCAATGCACCGTGTACACATGTGTACGTGTACCTTCGGAAAGGTCCATTATTTTGGCAGTATGCCAGGACAGGCCTTTGAAACCTGGTCAAGCAGTAGCAGCTACTTGGTAGCTGATTGTTGCGGCCACATTCCTCAGTGTGAAATCGGAAGGCGGAGACTTACAAGTGTATATCTCCGTCAGTTTTACTTCAATTGCTTTCAATTTTTAACAGAATAATCTTAAGATGTGGTGCATTAATATAAAATAAAAATTAAAAAATGAAAAAATAAGAAAAAAAATACTTTACTACCCCCTTAATTAAAGAAGTCATTTTGTAAAGAATAATAAGGATTTGTTAAGAACTTTACAACATAGGGTTAGGTATAGCTGTAGATACTAGAAAAGTATAAATTGGTATATCATAAAGTTCAAAGGGATATCAACCTTAAATAATATCAAATATTAATATATGTATCTATTTTTTTAATCTTATTCTAATTTGTTTAAGATGGTCTTAGTTTGGTACGGACAATAAAAATAATGTATATTTAAACTTCATTTGACATTTCATAAAACTAAATTTAATATTGTAATAATCTTCTCTTTTTACAGAGTAGCTAAAACAAATCCTTTGTTCAAAGTTTAAACTTAGGACTGTGCTAAGCACGCTTGGATAGAAAGTTCCAAAGATGCAACTTCGCATTGTTCCGTTCCGTGTTTTTCCAGATAGGTTTTTAATGAACTTTTAATGACACTGAAGACACATTGAGATATCCCTTCAAAGCAGACTAGTCCAGAGTCACATAAATTTATGTGATTAATTCTTATCAGGGATATGTTTATGAAAATTTTAGGTCCTTTAAAGGATCCTTCACTAAACATTTTATCAAAAAACAGGTTCTATTTAAAAACACAAAATTATTTGTGTTTTTAGATAGAACTTTCACAAAAAAAATTTCACAAATTTAGTCATTTAAAAATAAAATCTGGCCTGTAAATAAGCAGTTGAACTCACCAAAGAGTATATTAGTTAGCTTTTTATTTATGAAGAATAGAACCTGAAGACATTATTTAAAATTGACAAAATTATGACTAGAATATTCACAAATAAAAGAAAAGCTTTACAATTTCACAAAAACAGGACCCTGTAAGAAAAATCTGAACAGACTCTGCTAATTAAATTAGTCTTTTTCTAACAATTTGATGTTTATTAGGTAGATTTTGTAAGAAATACTACCTATTATAGTCTCACCTATGTTGGAATTTCTAAAAAGTTTTTTGCAGATTTATGCCGATCATGACCCCTAGAACCCCCCCCCCCAGTCAAAAACTTAATATATCTATTTATATCACTTTTTCATGGACAAAATAACTTCCATAATTCTGCACAGATCTCTTCAAAACTGATACACAAAATCAAGGAGCAGAAAATCTGTCAAGTTTGTTAATGGGCAAATTCGTACAGAAGGTTTCCACCTAATGAAAAGCAGGTATTTTGTGAAAATTGATAAAAACATAACTTCTTAATTATAGTACATATCAAATCTATTTAAAGTCATTACTTCTTAAAAAAAAAAAAAAGGATCAACAATTTATGCATGACAACTTTTTGATAAAGTTTAAAATGTGCTCAAGGGGTGAAAAAATGGGGTTTTAGGGAGAAAAAACAAAGTAGTAATGTATTTTTATTTTGAACTGTTGAAGAATCATCATCATTTTTAAACTTTTAAATATTCCATATGATGTATGTGTTTTAACAAAATAGTAATTAAGATTATTGTTTTAAATAAAAATTATGTGGAATGCTATTTTTATGCTTGAAAAGTATAAATAAATTTATTAAAGCATCCAGAGTTATATTGTGTGTTTATAGACTAATTTTTAAAGGTTTAAAAAAAAAAAAAGCACATAGAAACAACCCTACTTTTAAAACTATTATAATACCTGGTATGATTGGTAGATATATAAATATATAGTATATTATTTACTTGGAATGAAATGCAAAATTGCATTAGATATACAAACTACATCAGATTTGGGACAATAATTGAAAAACTTTCAGCAGCATTTTGGGGCCACTGGATATCAGGGGCCTGGGCTCGTGCCTTGAATGCCCTGCCATAAATCAGGCATTGTCTATATCAATAGAATTCTGATGATCCAAAATAAATAAATATATATGTATATATATATATATATATATAAGGGAAATTTGGGAAATGTTAATTAAAAAAGACATAAAATTTAAATTATATGCTAATTTCCAGTATATATATTTTATTTACGTAATGTATTTATTTCATTTGCTGACTTAAATCTTAAAATATATTTTATTTATTTTAAGGCTGGAGTCTGATTCAAACTGGTTAATTTCCGGTACATTTTTAAATTTCTTTTATTCAAAAACATAAGAAATTGGAAAGTGTGCTTATTAAAAACATACATTTTGTTACTATGTCACTGACATACAGTCTTAAATATGTTATATATATATATATATATTTTTTTTTTACATATGTGTATTTCTATTTTAAAGGATTGAGTGATAATTCTTCATAAAAACTGAATCTGGTTGCCTTATTTTATAGATTTTTTTTTTTTTTTTCCCTACAGATACTCAGAACTGTGAACTACGAAAATGTAAATAGTCTGAGTTCAGCCCAAATCTGTTTATGCGTTTCCACAATGTTGACATGTTTCCTCAAATTTGTATTTACATTTTTAATGTATTTAACTACCAAATTAAAAGATGTATCGGTGTTCATTTATATTTTTCCTTGCCTGTATTTTGTAGTACAGTAGACTCCCTCAAATTCACAACCTTAAAATCTACAACTCTCTAAAATCCATACATAATTTACAGATGTAAAGAATGAAATTTTCAGTTCAGGTGTATTGACAAAATTTGACTTTATTTTTATATCGATTCCATATATTTTTTAATATGTAAATTTCGTTAGTACTATTAAATTCTTTCTTTTTCATGGAGGAAAGCAAATTCATTTCTAAATTGCTGATATCTCTGGTAATCATTATTTTTTTTATTCTTACCAAATATATCTATATATTAATAAAAGTTTTTTGGTTATTATGTCTGGCTAAACCTGAAATAAAACTTCCTCACTTTATAATTTTGATGTGAATTAAATGTGTACCTATATGAGGCAAGTTTCATTGAATGATTTAGGAAAAATACATCCAATCTTTATAATGAGTATTTAAATATAC
Source organism: Maratus speculifer (assembly GCA_964019185.1). Classification (NCBI taxonomy): domain Eukaryota; kingdom Metazoa; phylum Arthropoda; class Arachnida; order Araneae; family Salticidae; genus Maratus; species Maratus speculifer. The sequence goes on from OZ025299.1 coordinate 213,788,642, forward strand.
GTTATTTGTTGTTTGCTTGAAATTAGCTTTTAATATTTTAAAAATTATCTTAATTTTTACTATTTTAGTTTATTACATTACCTAATTATTTTAATATTTTACTATATTGTAAGCATTCATTATAATTTCGATTGCATTATTAGTTACATTCAAATTACTGTTTAAAAAATGTAAAAGCAATGACCAGAAATACGCAAAATTCTAAAATCTGTACAATCTTTATCCAAGGCTGTGTGGATTTGAGGGAGTCTACTATATTTCTATATCAGTAGAATTCTGATAACCCTAAATAAATAAATAATATACATTAAAGGGAAATTTGGGAAGGATTAATTAAAAAGGACATAAATAGAATTTAAATTTTATGCTAATTCCCAGTATATATTTGCATAACACATTTGTTTCATTTATTGACTTAAATTTTAAAATAGTATATTTTAAGGCTGGAGTAATTTTCAAACTGGTTAATTTCTGTCACTTTATTAAATTCTTTTTTATTCAAAAACATATGAAGTTGAAAAGTGTGCTTATTGGAAAAAAAAAACTGAGATAAAATTATTTTTTCTCTCTTGCTGTTCTTTATTATTATTATTATTACTAGCTAACCCGCCCGGCGTTGCCCGGGTCCGTATTAACAATATTAAACGAACTTGAAATTTGTATTATTTTATCATTAACTCGAAACTTGCAGAAATGCATTGTCAGAAATACGTGGCCACTGACTGTTGTTTTTTAAAAAGAACTAATCTATCGCTTCACCGGTAAAAAATATTAATTATTTTATCATATGTGTTTTAAATATCAATATAGAAAATTATTTTAACGTTTTGCTTGAAAATATAACATTCTTTTGTTAATATCTTAAAATCGTCTGCAGTCAGAAATCTATATTTTAGATTAATATTTACGAGTTGGCGCATTGCCAAGATTTGCTTCCTCTGGACCGAGTTGGCGCATTGCCAAGATTTGCTCCCCTGTGCCTCAATTAATTATCCTCGGAATTCCTTTTATTTATAGAGATTATTATTATTATTCGCTTTTTGGTAAAGACTCGAAATGGAAAAAGTCTGTGAACTAGAACATTATTTGAAAATTATTGTTGACCTAAAAAAATCAAAGTAGAAACACATTTTTATTTAATATAAAAGCAGTTTGAAAATGCATTTGAGATTTTAAATAAAAGTTGTATAGATAGAACTGTATTGATAGATGTAATCTATTGTGTATGTTATGACCTGTACTTGTACAGAATGCTCTACCTTTAGTGTCTGTTCCTATTTGAAAGCAGGTATTATTTTGTCATCAACTACCTGTTGCATCCTGTATTAAGCATTGTTGCTGGAGGTCTGAATGATTTAGTGGTTAAAAGATGTTTTATGTGGAAATATATTATTAAAGGACATTAAAATGCATAATGTTTTAAATCTGAAAATCAATTTATATATATGGAAATTAATAGAAATGTATATTAAAAAAAATGCATCATTAGATATAAAAAATAGATATTAATCTTCTGATATTAATAATCTGATTTTTAGTAATCTTCTCTGATGGAAAGACCAAAAATGTTGCCTATTTTTCAGCATGAAGAGGACAGAAAGTCAAAATTCAAATCCTGAACTGGAAGCATTTTCTGTTAGTGTCCCATTGAGAAAATTTTGTGCACAGTATATTTCAGTTGAAGCATGTTGAATGCATATGTAAAGTTTAGAGCATTAAATTGTTTAATAGTTTCAAAATAAATTGTGATGCAGATAGTTTTTAAGCATAACTCAAAAATTGCTTAGCAGCATGAGCTGTAAATTTAGATTTGCATTCAACATGTTGGGCTGCAGTAGCCTAGTGGTCATAGCACCGAACTCAAGGCCGAAAGGTCCTGGGTTTGATGCTTGACATCAACAGACCCATTGAGTGTATGCAGTGTAATGTGCTTGTTAAATAAAGGAGTTCTGAAAGTCCTGTGGTCGGCCATAGCAGTTGCCATAGGTATTGATGTCTGAAGAAACATTCCCTCCCCTTCAGAGACATTGAAATTAAGCAGGTGGCGATGTTTGGTGCTGCAATCTATTGTGGCTTTGACGAACATCCTTTGCTACAGAAGTCTGATTTCCAATCTCCCATGGGCAGTCTAATAGAAGCTCTAGCACTCCTCTTGCCCTTTGGGCACATGTCAACATTCAACATGCTAGATGAGTATCAAAGTTTTAATTTAGGTAAAGAAAAAATATAAAGTTTTAAATTAATTAGATTAAAAGATTGAAACTATTTCTTCATACACATTGTGACTGTTATTGTTTGGAGTAAATTAAATCACAGTTCCTAAAGCATTTTCTCTTCATGTCAGTCATTTTTCTCCTCGGGTACTTTCTCTGTATAAGTACAGTACTATGGGAGAAGACATGTGTTTTTATGAAATGTAAGATCTAATTTAAACAGAAGTCAAAAATTACTTGTCATTACTTATTAGAATGAAGTATTTTTCTTTTAATAAGTTCATATTTATGTTTTTTTCATTATTTAGTTTTATTTTAAATATTTTTTTTATTATTAATTGAACAAATTAGAATATTTCTTCCAAAATTAGGATGAAGCAAATAAGGCTGGTGGAAAATGGATAGTTAGGTTGAAAAAAGGCCTTGCTTCTAGGTGTTGGGAAGATCTCATTTTAGCAATTTTAGGTGAGCAGTTCATGGTTGGAGAAGAAATTTGTGGAGCTGTTGTATCAGTGCGCTTCCAGGTGTGTTTACTATTTTTTATGGCTATTATAAGGGGTAATTGCAGTCTGGTACATTGGAATTCAAGTATACTTTACTATTTTAGAAAAAGAATTCCAATTTTTCAATTTAAGCATTCATTCATACATTAACCCTTTCTGGCGCACTACTCTTTAAAGTTGGATTTAAAGAAGAAAAAAAAAAAAAAATAGGCAATCTATTTAGGCCTAGAGGAGTACACAGGTATTGTTTTGTAAAGATTGCACTAACCATTTTAATTATACAGCTGTTGCCGAAGTGGTAACCTCCCATAAGTAAAGCATTGATAAGCGCTGTGAGAAGAGCTTTCCCGTGAAGCGCGTATTACAGTAAAACATTATACCTATTATTTAAAAACAGTAGAGTTTGATCTCTGTGGTGCTCGCATCTAGAACTCATAAGAAAGATTTAAAGTAGCCATTAGAGTAGTTTTTGAAATATTCACGAAGTTTTTGTCTCTAAACAGGGGGAACGTTAGGTGTTGCCGACCCAGCAACACTGCACATTAAGGGGTTAATAGGTACCAGTTCTTCAAACTGAACATAATTTGTGTAATTTTTGCTTAAAAAACAAATGTTTTAGTCTTTGATCATTTTCTAAACCATAATCCATACTGAAATGATTTCAATACTGTAATAGGGTCATTCCATGCCAAATCAACCAGTGACTCAACCTGACCCTTTCAGATTTTGATAAAACTCTCAGGAATCGTTCTGGCTGATGATATAAATTTGAGCATATTTTTGTTTTTTATTTATTGCTTTAAATTAATTAAAAAATACAATTAATTATTTAAATTTTGGAAAATTATCATTTTTTGGTTTGCTTACATGTTTTTAATTTCGAATTTCTCAAGTTCTATCAAACATAGAAACTTTTATGACCACTCATTTTAAAGAGGAGTTTATAAGGTTTAATTTAATATGCAAGTTGACTAAGCATACTTAAAAAAAATAAAATAATTTTTTTTTAATTTTTTAGATAGTTATTTTTAAAATTTTTGAAAAAATTGTATGTTTGTTGTAATGTTATAATCTTAAAATTCTGAAATTTTTAGAGTGGGATCAAGATTTATGAAATAAAAACTGAAAATTACCATTAAAATAACAATTTAAATTATCAGTTTTGTTATTTAGTTATAATTTGTATGGTAGTTTTCAGTTTTTATTTCATAACTCCTGATCCCATTGAGATCACACTCTAAAAATTTCAGAATTTTAAGCTTATAATATTACAACAAACATACAATTTTTTCAAAACTTTTAAAAATGACTATCTAAAAAAAAATTTAAATTTTAAACTTTAAAATTTTTTTTTTTTTAACTATGTATACTCAACTTGCATATCAAATGAAACCTAATAAACTCCTCTTTAAAATGAGTGGTCATAAAAGTTTCTACATTTGATGGAACTTGAGAAATGCAAAATTGAAAATATTTATGCAATTCAAAAAAATTTTCAAAATTTAAATAATTTAATGAAAATTTAAAGCAATAAATAAAAAATAAAAATATGCTCCAAATTTATATCATCATAGAGAATGATCCCTGGCAATTTCATTGAAATCTGAAATGGTCAAGTTGAATATTGAATTTTTTTGGTTGATTTGACATGGAATGACCCAATAGTGCAAGTCTGGGTCAAATACTTATGTGCACTGTAATTATTAAACAGTCAATCATGAAGAAAAAGTTAAATGTTTTTCTTTCTAAACTAAATATTAAATTATATTTTTAGCTAAATAATAAAATATAGTTAAATCTACTTGTATTTTTGTTATAAATAATGTAGTGTAGTTGCAAATTCCTCTCCCAACTTTTCAGAGTTTATTTTTACATATTTAAAATATTTCAGATTTTTTGGCATGAATTTGCAATTACCCCTGCATTATAATTGTTAATAATGCTGATTGATATATATGTTGCATAAAGTACCTAAATAAAATCAGTAATGTACTACAGTAACAGCAAAAAACATCTTGACACTTGCAATTTTAGACATTTTGTTAAATATCTAAAAATATACATGAGGAATAATTCTGAAACTCCAGATGTATAAACAAAATAGTGCTAGTCATATATTTTTGCAAAGATTTTTTCATGAAATCCCATCAGCAAATTGAAAAAGAACTAAGATCTTTTGGATAACCCTGTCAAAACTAATGTAGCAAAAGCGTTCAAACTGCAAATTATGATTAAATGGCTTATAGTAGTAAACTGTGTTCATTTTTATGAATATAGCATATATACTCGTTGAGAAATTAAGGTTTTTATAAAAACGGTCCCAAACCTTGCCAAGTTTTTTGCTTATAATTATATTACATGGAAAATGAACAGGCTTACTAAATAAGGTTTCAGTGTACATGCGTGATCTCAATTGAAATATAATTTGCATAATGTGCTAGCCAAATATACAGAACAACTTTTGTGAATGTCTCAAAAACATAGCTTGAAAATTCTGAAAATTATCGTTGATAGAATAACATCAAAGTCTGTTTTTTCAAACTTAAACAAAAAGAAGTGAAACTGTATCCAAATATAGCAGTATGTGCAATATTGTGTAGACACTGTTCAATGGAATATGGATACAGCTCCTCATCTTCTTCATTCGTTTTGGGAATAACGAATTTCAATTTTATTCTATCAAGGATAACTTTCAGAATTTTTAAGCTATGTTTTTGAGACTTTTACAAGAGTTGCTGTATACATTAGCTAACGCATTATGCAAATTATATTTTGAATGAGATCACACATGCACGCTGAAATTTTATTTAGTAAACCTATACATTTTTTATGCAATTATTTTTTAATTTTGATTGCAGTGTGTTATGTACAATGTTGCTTGTCTTATTTTCTAAAAAGAACATAGTTTTTATTTAAGAACTCTGCAAATCAAAAGCAAAAAACTTGGTGAAATTTGGGACCATTTTTATAAAAACCTTATTTTCTCTTTGAATATACATGCTATATTCATAAAAATGAACACAGTTTATTACAATAAGCCACTTAATCATAATCTGTAGTTTGAACTCTTTTGCCTCATTAGTTTTGACAGGGTTATCCAAAAGATCTTCGTTCTTTTCCAATTTGTTAACAGTCCCCTGTTGGATTTTGGGCTAAACTCTTCACGAAAATATATGACATGTACTATTTTGTTTACACACCTGGATTTTTAGAATAATTCCTTATGTATATTTCTAGATATTTAACAAAACGTCTAAAATCGCAAGTGTCAAGATTTTGTTTGCTGAGACTGTATTTTATAAATATGGTTCTTAAAGATTAATATTATTTGTATAAAAAAACTATATTCCAATTATAATCTAAATAAGTAAATAGCAAAATTAATATTTTTTGAAGAATTAGATAATAATGAGTATATAAAATGGTTCTTTAAGGTTGAAGTTAAGGTTTAATCTATTTAAATTGAAATATAGTGTATATCTATTGAAGACAATGCATAGTTTCTGTGTTATTAAATAATTCCGTTAAATAATGTGTATGCATGCCTGTTTGTGTTCCGGGGATTTTACTAAAAGTGCCCCGGAAATTCCGGAGTTAATTACAATAAATCGGCATGCTTTTTTTTTACTTTTCTATGAAGCTTTCTTTTCATCTGGACATTAGTAGCTGGGAAGCTTAAGTCGAAAGTAACAAATCGCCCTTTAGTTTAAAAAATAGCACCCCCTCTTGCTCCTCATTAAAAATCTAGCGCCCCTCTTGCCGCTCATTCAAAACAATATCGCCCTTCTTTCCCCTCATTTGAAAAAACACCCTTACAGCTGTTGCGTCTGAACTGAATGCGTGCCTGCTAGTTGTCTTCTCATTCATACATTTAAGACCGCGCTTTCTCAAAGCGTGCATTGCGGTAGACAAGTCTTTGACAGGTCAAGATTTTTTTTATATGATTTTGTTCCGAAATTTCCAAGAACTAAAAACATTCTGTTCTTTTTTTTATATCATGGATCAGAAAATTGAGGCATAAAAAGTATCGCGAATTTCAACAAATGATTGCTGAAAATTTTCATCAATCGTTCACACACACAAAAGAAAAAAAAAGAAAAGAAAGAAAAAAACGCGAATTTCATCAAGGAATCGTGGGGGAAAGTGTATTTCGTTTTAGAATTGCGAGAAAAACGCTAACTTCGACAAAGGATCGCCGAAAAAGCGTGAATTTCATCAAAATGCAGCAGACAAAAGTGTGAATTTTGAAGAATCGGGGGAAAAACTTCGAAGTTTGTCAAGGAGCCATTGAAAGGATGCCAATTTTGTCAGAGTATCAGGTGTAAAATAGAAATTTTGTTAGACAGCCACAGGAAAACGTGAATTTTGTTAAATGACCGCGGACAAAAGACTAATTTCATCAAATGACCGCAGAAAAAATGTTATTTTTCAAAGGGCTGTTGAAGAAACGCAAATTTTATCTAAGTATAGAGACAAAAAGCACGAATTTCATCAAAATGCCTCGTAAAAATGCAAAATTTATATCAAAGGGCTGTGGAAGAAACTTTTTTTTCGCGACTGCGAAATTCACATTTTTTAATTTTTTTATCGTAATCCCTGAACGAAATTCGTATCTTTTCACGATTCTCTGTCAGAATTCGTTTATTTCATGCGATTCTATAACAAAATTTGTATCTCCCCCCCCCAATAATTTGTCAAAATTTGCGATATGTTTTATATTCAAATTTTCGGAGTTTTGACCGATTTTTCCGAAATGACTAACTCAATTTTTCTTGATTTTGTGGAAAATCTGATTAGAATCACAGAGGTGAAAAAATATGAAATTCGCAGCAAATTTTCTGAAAGGTTACAACAGAAGTGGGAGAAGGGGGGGGGGAGCAATTCCATTCCCGGTACAAAGTTATGTGCTTTTTTTTTTTTTTTTTGTGCCCCTATTTTGAAATTAGTTTTAGTTTGAAGAAATTTACCGTTTTTTTTTCGTGATCTTTTAACAAAAATTGCCGGGGTTTTTTTACGATCTTTTTACAAAATTTTCCGTTTATTGCAATCTTTTAATAAAATTTGTCGTTTTTCGTGATTTTTAGCAAAATTTGCCGGGTTTTCTTTTACTTTTTTTTTTACAAAATTTGTCTTTTTTTCATGATCTTTTAACAAAATTTTCTGTTTTTTACGATCTTTTTAAAGAATTTGTCGATTTTCATGATTTTTTAACAAACTTTGCCATTTTATTACGATTTTTTTAACAAAAATTTGCAGTTTTTCGCGATCTTTTAGCAAATTGTGTCGTTTTTTCGCGATCTTTTAGCAAAATATGCCGTTTTTCGCGATCTTTTAATAAAATTTGTCGTTTTTTCGTGATCTTTTAACAAAATTTGGCGTTTTTTCGCGATCTTTTAACAAAATTCTTTTTTTGGTGGATAGGAATAAATGTGCAAGGGGTGAAAAAAGATAACATTTTTTGATGATTTTATAGTTTATAAATATTATAGGAGTAAAATCCACAAAAGAATAAAATATTTGAAAGTTAAAAGCAATTCTATGTAATGGTTCATGGGATACTTGTGAAGTTAATCGGTGATTATGATTTATATACTATTGTAACTTCAGGGGTTTTTTCAGGGGATTTAATCAAGTGTTACAAACAGGCATGTGTATGTATAATATGGCATCTTTTTTATTAAATCAACAATATAAGATATATTAAATTGAACTATAAAAATTACTTTGAAAACATATACAGAAGTCACACTCATTCAGAAAGATTTGAAAAGAAGAGAAGAAGAAAAAGCAATTTTGTGGTAGGAAATCTGTTTCAGGAAAAAACAAAGAAAAAAATTGTAGCAACAAAATCAGATTTTGGAGCAGCAAAATCAGTCTTATAACAGAAAAATACTCCCCCTACAATAACCTTTTTTTTTTTCGCCCTTTTGGCGGAATATGAATCTTTTCGCGATCTTTTAACTATAGTAGCTGTTTTTCGCGATCTTTTGATGACATTTACAATTTTTTTTTTTTTTTTGCGGTCTCTTAGCGAAACATACTATTTTTTCCAACTTTTTCGACAAAATTTGTCGTTTTCTCATAATTTTCCATCGAAGTTTACCATTTTTTCGCGATATTTTGACGAAACTTGTCGATTTTTTTCAATATTTTGACGAAACTTGCCGTTTTATTCGCCATCCTTTGACAAAACCTGTCGTGTTTTTTGATGAAATTTGTCGTTTTTTTACCGCAACTTGCCGTTTTGTCCTTTTTTTTAACGTAATTTGCCGTTTTTTTGCAATTTTTCAATGAAATTTACCATTTAATTGTGATTTTTTGACAAAATCTGCCTTTTTTTCGCGATCTTAAGACGAAATTTGCTTTTTTCTTCCAAGTTGGCAAATTTAATCTGCAAGGGCAAAAATGAATCTGCAACGCGCATTGCACACTTTCTACTACTGGGCACTCCTGTACGTATAACATTGACTTAAAAAGTGTATGTATAATTTTATAAAGAATATTAACCACTGAAATATTTTTTGTATTTTAAAATTTGTTCAACTGAATCACCCAACGCCAAGATGCAACATCAAATACTGAAGAGTTAAACAAATGATAACTGTATTTAAAAGTTAACTTTTAAAAGCATAGATGTTTCATAAATAAAAACCAAAAATCATATTTTTTACCTGCTGTTTCTTTTTAACTGTTTTATATAAACTCTTTTTACTATTATAAAAACTATGAGCACACAAAAATTTATTTTTTAATGCAAGGTCAGAAATTAGCAGTCATTAGTAGCCAAATGCAACTAAATTATTACATTTGTCAACCACAAAATTATACCTAGTCATCAAATTCGATGCCAAGCTTTATATCACTTTATTTTTTTAACAAACTCTTATTCTTTTTCCCCTACTGCAAACATTTCAAGAATATGGTTTTCCATAAAATATCGGACAATAGCATGTGTTTAAGACAACCCTTGTATTTGTCAATCACCTTTAAGCTGACTCTTTAAGCTGACTTTACTTTTGTCAATGACTGATAAAATTGACCTAGGGCTAAGTGTCCCTAAAACTCTCTCATACCTTGTTCAAAAGCATGGTTTAAAACTCTCATGCACCTGTCAATCAAATCTAAGCTGACTTCACTTTAATCCATGACTGATAAAGCTGACCTTGTCAAATTATTCATTTAAATAATTTAGTTTAATGAATAAAAGAAAAATAATTACATAACACGGCGACAAACGCCACAAGCCAGGAACAAATTTTTTTTTAAGAAGAACAAGATTAGTGTAGCCAAAATATACAAAGTAAAGTTGTGTTGCCAAAGTAATAACAGAAATAGTGACAACAGAATTCAAAACTTAATACTCCCTCCAATTATGTTGTCACTAAAATTTACAAGATAAATACTTGGTATAACTACATTACATGAAATTACTATGAATAAATAATGAATGACATAAACAAACAAAAAAAATTAGCTGTTAAATTCTAAAGTATCATTTTCAAAGAAATTATGTGCTGAATGTGAAAAGTTTAACCAGAGTCATACACACAGTTTATTTCTTTTATGTTGAGCAGTTCTCTTAATTTTTCAAATCTTACCTTGAGAAGAGCTTTTGTAAAAATGTCAGCTAATTGCTCTTCAGATTTTACAAATTTTACAATGACTGATCCATCATCACATTTTTCATGAATAAAATGATAGCGCACATCTATATGTTTTGTACGTTTGTGAAATACCGGGTTTTTGATCAGCTTAAGAGCACTTTGATTATCAATGAAGAGAGTAACACCTTCTTTACAGATTTCATTTTCACTCACATCTTGTAGAAGTTGTCGTAACTACAGTATTTCCTTCACAGCTGTTGAAGCTGCAATATATTCAGCTTCGGTAGTAGATGTAGAAATTGTTGTCTGCTTCTAGCTAGACCAAGTAACAGGACCATTGCCAATCATGAACACATAACCAGAAGTAGATTTTCTTGAGTCAACATCATTGGCAAAGTCAGAATCAGAAAAACCAACAAGGTGACAATCAAGACTATATACTGGAGAATATTCAATGCCATAAGCTGCAGTACCTTTCAGGTATCTGAAAATACGTTTCACTGCATTCCAGTGGATTTGGCCTGGACTATTTTGAAATCGGCTGACAAGATTAACAGAAAAAGCTATGTCTGGACGAGTAGTAGTGGCAAGAAACATTAAAGATCCAATAGCTTCTCTGTAAGGAATGGTTTTTCCTTCTGGTAACGGGTTAGATTCTGATGATAGGATTGTTTCAGGATCTGCAGCGGGCTTGCATCGTATAAATAAAATCTCTTCAAAATTCTCTTGATATAATTTTCTGAATGTAGGAAAATTGTGTCGTTTTCTCTGTAGTTTATTTCAATTCCAACAAAACACCCGGTTTTGCAGGTAGTTGCTTCAAACTTCTTTTTAAAATCTTCTACAATTTCAATTAATATCTTCTTTTCTTCACAGAATAATAAAGCATCATCTACATACAAAATTAGAATTACTTTCTTACCTTGAAAAATGCCATTGAAAACACAAGGATCAGCATTAGATTGCTGGAAGCCAAAACTAGTTAGAAAATCTGTAAAAGTCTTATTCCAGCATCTGGATGCCTGTTTTAATCCATAAAGAGACTTTTTAAGTCGACACACTAGGTCTTTAGCAAAACCTAAACCTGGAGGAGGTTGCATAAAAATTGTTTCTTTAATTTCACCATAGAGAAAAGCAGTTTTCACATTGATTTGTAGAATTTTCCATTTTCTTTGAGCGGCTATAGCTAATAAAACTCTTATAGTGTCAAATCCTGAGGTTGGTGAAAAGGTTTCGTTGAAGTCTACTCCCTCCACTTGGGAGAACCCTTTGGCACAGAGTCTAGCTTTATATCTGTCAATTTTTCCATTGGGAAGGTATTTTATTTTAAATACCCACTTGGATCCAATTACGTTACTTTTCTCTGGAAGGGGTACGAGATCCCAGGTCTCATTCTTCTGAAGAGAATTCAGTTCTTCATTTATGGCTTCTTTCCAATTATCTGCTTGAGGAGAATTCATTGCTTCTTCATATGTTTGTGGTGTTACAATGTCGGCTACATTTAATTCATAGCAAGCAGGAGGTCTTAAAGTGCTTCTGGGACGAAGGCCATAATTATTATTTTGCAAATTTGGAGGATTATTGCACAAGTTATCTGGAATTTTATCAACAGTATCCGTATTCATATCATCTTCATCAATATTAAACAGGATTTTTGATGAATTCGATGAGACATTCAACTTACAATTTTCTTCATTAAAGATGACATTTCTCGATACTTTGATGGTTTTAGTGACTGGATCAAAGAAGCGATAATTTGTAGAATCCTTGTCATACCCTACAAATATCGTCTTCTTGCTTTTGGGCTCTAATTTCTTTCGTAGGACATCAGGCACGTGCATGTAGGCTTCTGAACCAAAAATTCTTAGATGATTAAGTGTTAGATTTTCCAGACCATAACTCATAAGGTGTTGAATCCGGAGCTTGTGTTGTAGGAGTTCTGTTCAAAATGTAAACAGCTGTGTTTACAGCTTCAGCCCACAGGTACAAAGGCAATTCTTTGGAGTAGATCATGGAGCGAGCACTTTCTACTCTTGTATGCATATCTCTTTCGGATCTTCCATTTTGCTGAGGAGTATATGGAGCTGTTGTCTCTAATTGAATGCCTTTCTTATTTATATACTCATCAAAATGTAGATTGATATATTCTCTACCATTGTCAACTCGAAGTGCTTTAACTTGATGACCAAACTTATTTTCACATAGTTGAACAAAGTTCTTGAAAGCTTCTAGAGCATCACTTTTATGCTTCAGAAATTTAGCTGTTCTGTAACCACTGAAATCATCTTTCATTAGAATGAAATAGTTTGCACCACCTATAGATTGAACAGACATGGGACCACAGATGTCACTATATATCAATTCTGCTGGTTTAGTTGCCTTGTATTCTTTTGTATTGAATGAAAATCTGTGTTTACCATATTGACATCCTACGCAGAAAAATTCTTCTTTCTCTGAAATGTCTAGATTTTCAATTAAACCCCTCTTACTTAGTTCATAAAGAGCTTTCAAATTTATATGCCCTGTTTTTTCGTGCCATACTTTCAAACTATTCTTCTGAGAAATGTTAGCTTCAGGTGAGCTTAAAGTCTTAAAGAGCATGTGATACAAGTTGTTTGCAGAACGTACTGCAGTGCCAATTAATTCATCTTCACAGTTGTAGATATCAGCATGATCTTGCATTTTTATTATTTTCATACCTTTACTTGCTACTATACCTTCGGAGAGAAGATTTTTCTTCAGATCAGGAACATAGAGAACGTTATGTATTTCTCCTTTTTGCCATTTTCCATTAATCAACTTTAGAATATTTATATTTCCTTTTCCTTTAATGGATAATTCTAGATTGTTGGCAAGACGAATAACTTCATTATTATTTAATTCAGTGAAATTGTTGAAATAATTTAAATTATAGCTCATGTGAGCAGATGCACCACTGTCCAGAATCCATTGTTCACTTTCTATAGTTTTCCCTACTTCATTGCTAAATGCACTGTAACTTGATGAACCCTTATTTCTTTCTGGATAATCATTACCTTTTTCACGAGGCTTAGAACGACATTCTCTTGCGTAATGGCCTTTTTTACGACATGAATAACAGGTTATTTTCGATTTATCTATGCTTCTGTTTTGAGTTTTGAATTTATTCTCACTTCTTGGGCAACATGTAGCCTTTTTCTCTTTGATTTTCGAGCGACTGGAAGCATAAAATGCAGACTCACTCTGCTCAGATTGCGATAATGAAGTTTCTTCATCGATGAGTCTCGCGGTTAAATTCGATAAATTTTGTTTACTATCATCAACAGATAACCAAGCTTGTCTGAAGTTTCTGTATTTCGGAGGTAATGTCCCTAAAACTTTCGTAATGATAGTTGCATCGCTTACACTTTCTCCACAATCTTTGATTTGATGTGCAAGATTTTCAATTTTTGAAATGTTTTGAACAACCGTTTCGTTGTTTTCCATTTTAATCTGATGAAATTTATCAAGTAGCAACATCTTGTTAAAATCAGATTTCAATTTAAAAATAGAATCTAATTTTTCTAGCATTTCTTTTGAAGTGGAGCAACTTTCAATAAGAGTGACTTGCGATAAATCCATGGCCGAAGATATCGTGAACATAGCCACCGCATCGTCTCTTTCCCATTTTTCTATTTGCGATTCATCAGTAGTAGGTTTTTCTTTAGTGCCATTAGCAATGGAATACACGGACTTTGCTTTTAAAGCACACACTATTTGAAAGCGCCATTGCGAGTAATTTTGTCCATTAAACTTATTTATGGCTGAAACATCAACTCTGGCCATTTCGATAGTTAGGCTTATTACCTGGCTCAAGATTGCAAGTTATTCTAACGAAAAATAGCGAAACAAATTCACTTTACTTAACAAATACGCGGTTGGAAGCGTGAACTGGTGACCATAACCTGTCAAATTATTCATTTAAATAATTTAGTTTTAATGAATAAAAGAAAAATAATTACATAACATGGCGACAAACACTACAAGCCAGGAACAAATTTATTTTAAGAACAAGATTAGTGTAGCCAAAATATACAAAGTAAAGTTGTGTTGCCAAAGTAATAACAGAAATAGTGACAACAGAATTCAAAACTTAATAGACCTTAAAGCCACATTTCTAAAATTATATTGATAATTAAAAGATTTCAATGCTGAAAAGGCTTTTAATTTATGGTACTCCAGTGTAATGCACGGTCAAGTTAACATACCTTATTTTAAAAACTAAATATCATGATATTAATTTTTGTATTGTTTATTTGTATTTTCATATTTTGTATTCATATTAGCTTCATAAAAAAAAATTAGTTCAACATTTTTTTAAAATCATTATATTGTAGTTTAAGCAAGTTTTACAGTTTTATAGAAAGCCATTTGTTATTATTTATTAAGACGGATTGTTACATATGTTGACATCAGTTATTTGTAATTTATCTAACTGTGATTTTATAATATTCAAGATATAACTGTGAGTTATAATATTTTATATAACTGTGATTTAATGTTCTATGTAACTGTGATTTGGTAACATGTTTTATCTGTAACTGTATGATTAACTGCAGCAGCAAGTAGGCTGTCAGTTGAATGTTTTGCCATGATGCTGTGTGCACAAGCTAGTCTCAATGCTAAAGTCTAAGTATGAAATTATTGTAAATTAGGGATGCACAACCTGTGTCCCGCAGGCCAAAAGTGGCCTGCGATGTGTTAACGTGTGGCCCGCGAACTTCGTCAATTTACAGCTAGAAAAAATTTCAATTTTTGTGGAAAAGTCGCAGGTAAAAATCGTAAATTTCGTCAATTTACCGCAAGAAAATATAAAATTTTGTCAGTCACTTAAGAATCGCAAATTTCGTAGACAGGACACGGAAAAATCGCGAATTTCATTGATCAAGTGCAGAGAAATCGCACTTTTTGTTCATCAGGTATGAAAAAATCGCGAATTTTGCCCATGAGGCTCGGAAAAAAATAGTAAATTTAACTGATCGAACACGAAAAATACGCGAGTTTTGTCGATCAGGCACGGGAAAATCGCGAATTTTGTCGGTCAGACGTGGAAAATCGCACATTTCATTGATCTGCCAAGAAAAAATCGTCAGATTTGTTTATGATGCACGAAAAAATTGCAAATTAAACTCATCGGCTGCGAGAAAATTCTCGGTTTGCCGCTTAAAAAAATGCGAATTTTGTTGATCGGACACGAAGAAATCGCGAATTGTGTCGATCAGGGGCGAAAAAATTTCAAAGTTCGTTGATAAAGCACGGGAAAATCATGAATTTTGCGAAGATGCGCGGAAAAATTGAAAATTTCGTTGATTGGCTGCGAAACAATCGTGAGTTTTGTAAGTTTCTCAAAAGAAAAAAATTGCGAATTTCATCTTTCCGCGTAAAAAAATGCAGTTTCGTCAAAATGAATTAAAATTCACGAATTTCGTTGATTGGTCTCGGAAAAAATGCAGATTTCATCACTTAAAAGCTGAAAAGTGCAAATTTTGTCGATCAGACAAGGGAAAATCGCAAGTTTTATTGATCGGATTCCAAAAATGGCAAATTTTGTCAGTCGGACACAGGAATTTTGAAAATTTCGTCGATCAGGCTCAAATAAAATCATAAAAAATTTAATCTATCCGGTGTGGAAAAGTCCGGAATTTTATTGATCAGGCGAAGAAAAATCGCGAATTTCGTCGATCGGCGTTGCCAAAATCGCAAATTTCATCGATCAGGTTCGTAAAAATTGAGAATTTTGTCAATAGATTTTATAAAAATCGCGAATTTTGTCGATAAGGTTTGTAAAAATCACGAAATTTGTCGATCTGGTATGGAAGAATCGCTAATTTTATCAATCATGCGATGAAAAATTGCACATTTCGTTGATCAGCTTTGTAAAAATCGCGAATTTTGGTTATCAGCTTAGTAGAAAACGATAATTTCGTCCATCAGCCGCAGTAAAGTCGAAAATTTCGCCGATCAGCTTCGTAAAAATTGCAAATTTCGTCAATCGGCGTCGTAAAAATCGCGAATTTCGCCAATTGGCTTCTTAAAAATCGGTAATTTCGTCGATCGGCCACAGGAAAGTCACGAATTTCGCCAATCAGCTTCGTAAAAATCGCAAATTTCGACAATTGGCTTCCTAAAAATCGCAAATTTTGCCGATCGGCTTCGTTAAAATTGATAATTTTGTCAATCAGTCACAGAAAAATTGCGAATTCTATCGATCATTCGAAGAAAAATCGAATTTCGTCGATCGGCTTTGTAAAAATCAATAATTTCGTCGATCAGCCGCAGGAAAGTCGCGAATTTCGCCTAACAATTTCGTAAAAATCACAAATTTCGTCAATCGGCTTCGTAAAAATCGTGAATTTCGCCGATCGGCTTTGTAAAAATCGATAATTTTGTCGATCAGCAGCAGAAAAGTCACGAATTTCGCCGATCAGCTTCGTAAAAATCGCAAATTTCGTTGATCGGCTTCGTAAAAATCGCGAATTCTGTCGATCAGCTTCGTAAAAATCATGAATTTCGTCGATGGGCTTTGTAAAAAATCATGTTTTTGTCGATTCGCCTTGTAAAAATTCCAAAATTTGTCGATCAGTTTCGTAAAAATTGCGATTTTTCTTGATCGTTTCATAAGAATCGCAAATTTTGTTGATCAGGCATAGAAAGATCGAATTTTCTCAATCAGTTTAATAAAAACTGCAAATTTTGTTGATCACTTTCATAAAAATCCCTAATTTGGTCAACATCCATGGAAAGCAGAAAATTTTGTTGATCAGGCATTGAAAAATCAGGAATTTCAGTGATGAGACACAGAAAAATCTTATTGATTGGCTCCTTTTCTCTCCTTTGTTCATAAAGATCATTTTTTTTTTTTGGCACCAGCCACTTACTATCTTTGTTTTTCAGCACTTTTAATAAAACAAAATTTACTCTCCTGAATAAAGACAAGGAATAATATTATATCTTGAGAATAATCCTTGTTATATCTGTTATATACACAAACGTAAAAACTGCTGATATAGCCTTACCAACTGAAGTGGATATTTTGATTGGTTAAGTGAAGCCTAAAGAAGTATTTTCCCATTTCCCTCTGAAAACATATTTTTTATTCGATTATATTTCATAGATCCCCTTCGAAATCGAATTATCTCCAAGTTATTGATGTGGCCCTCGACTACCCAGACATATTTGTAAGTGGCCCTTCTCTTGAAAAGGTTGTGCACCCCTATTGTAAATAAAGTTTTATTTTATTTAAAATATTACTGAATATAGTTAGTAATTAACTAATTAAACATGGTGTCAGGATGAAAAACGAACCATGAATTGCATTTTGTCTGATGCAAAAGAATTGAACTTTATTCATCCATGTGACAATCTCCGAGTTGGAAACAAGCTTAAGATTGTTGTGGTCTCTGTGTGAGAAACTGGCAAAGTTTGTTCATTTTATTTATTTTCATCATATGAACTAAGTGTTCCCTGAGGAAAAAATGGAAATATTCAAGCCACCAGGTGATATTAGTTTCACATGTAACAATCTAGCTGAAGCTTGGACAAAATGGACTCAGAAGTTTGAAAATTACCTAATAGCATTTGAAAAAGTGGACAAGGCTGACACAGTAAAGATTGCAATTTTACTTAACTTCTTGGGTGATGAAGGAACGGAAATTTTTAATACATTCAAAGCTGGTGAAAACAAAAGCAAGGAAAAATTTAAAGATGTTATGGAAATGTTTACAGCCTATTGTATCCCAAGAAGGAATGTTGTCTTTGAATGATTAAAGTTTTTTTCTTGTTCTCAAGGGAAGGTCAGCAGGTGGACAATTATTTAACTGAATTAAAGACTTTATCTTCTACTTGTAGCTTTGGTGATCAAGAGGAAAGTATTGTCAGAGATAGACTAGTTTTGGGTATTCGAGAAAAATCCTTACTGGAGCGATTGTTGAGAGAGCTTGACTTGACACTACAGAAAGCGGTGGATTTTTTAAGAGCAGCAGAGACGAGTAAACTTCAAATTGAAACAGTTAAGTCCACTTCCCAAGTTCATGAAGTGAAAAAGAGTAGTGACAAAGTTGTCAAAGGGACAGCAAAGTTCAAAAAGAACATTATTAGTGTCAAAAACTGTGCAATGTGCGGAAAAGATCATAAAAAGTATAACTGTCCTGCGTATGGGAAACTGTGTGCTAAATGCAAGGGTAAGAATCACTTTGCGGCTATGTGTAAAGCAGTGGTGAAAGCTAATTATAAAACAGTAAACAACATAGAAAGAGACTGTGATGATTTTAATTTATTATACATTGAACAGTGTGTCAGAGAAAGTGATGGACTCTGGTTCTGATTGTGAATTGGTAAGTGTTAATTCTTTAGATAGTATATGGTTAAAGAAAATTAATGTTGAAAATAATTTTATTGAATTTAAACTTGATACAGGGGCTGAAACTAATGTGTTGCCATTGTCTGTATATAAAAATATGAATTTTCCATCAAATGTTACATTAAATAAGACTAATATTACATTAATTTCTTATGGTAATTTTAAATTAATACCAGAGGGTGAGTTATTGTTGCTTTGTACTGTAAATGAAAGTGATAATGTTTAATTGAAATTTATTGTAGTTAATGTGTTATCTAAGCCTATTTTAGGGTTAAAAGCATGTCAAATGTTAAATCTTATTAGAAAAATTGATGAAATTCAAACTAGTAGTAAGCAAAATGTTATAAATGCATACAGTGAGGTATTCAGAGGTTTGGGTAGATTTCCTGGTGACCCATATCACATTGAGTTAAAGCCTTAAATTAAACCAGTCATAGATCCTCCTAGGCGGGTTCCTTTAGCTCTTAATAAGAAACTCTTATCTATAAAAGATAAAGTAGAGTTTAATTGGGTTGCAGAGCATGAAGCAGCTTTTAAACAAATAAAGGATTTGTTGAGTTCCTCAACTGTTTTGAAAGTATTTAGTAGCTCAAAGGAAGCTGTTATTCAGTGTGATAGTTCGAAAAATGGTTTGGGAGCTTGTTTTGTACAAGAGGGTCACCCGGTATCCTATGCCTCCAGAAGTCTCACTGAAACAGAGCAAAATTATGCTCAAATAGAGAGGGAAATGCTTGCTATTGAGTTTGCGGTACAAAAGTATCATAATTTTGTGTATGGAAAAAAATTTACTATTCAAACTGATCATAAGCCCCTTACTAGTATTGTAAATAAACCAATGTGTAACATTTCTACCAGGTTACAAAGAATGTTGTTAAAATTATTTAAGTATCAATTTGATATTAAATATGTAAAAGGTACTGAAATGTTTCTGGCAGATACTCTTTCTAGGGCATATCTTAAAGATGAAATAAATGATGATCCTGATATGTTAAATGTTGTTCATACTGTAAAACAACTTCCCATGAGTGAACGAAGGTTGGCTCAATTTAAGGATTCTATTCAGTTAGATCCTGAATTAAAGTTAGTTTATGAGTATTGTGAAAAGGGTTGCCTGATCATGTTTGCAGGGTTCCTAATAACATTAAACAGTATTTTAAATTTAAAAGTGACTTGTATATTGAATTTGGTTTATTATTTAAAGACTCTAAAATTGTTGTACCATCTTTACTTAGAAATGAAATGTTGTCATTAATCCATGAGGGACATTTTGGTATAGAAAGGAGTAAAAACAGGGCAAGAGATATTATGTATTGGCCTGGAATGTCTCAAGACATAGAATCTTTGGTAATGAAATGTGAAGTCTGTCAAAAATTTCAAACAGCAAATGTTAAAGAGCCTCTTCTGTCACATGTAATCCCTAATAGACCATTTGACAAGTTAGGTGTTGATATTATGGAATATGGAAATGTAAATTACCTTGTTATTATATGTTATTATTCAAAATGGATTGAAGTAGAAAAATTAAGTAGTAAGAATGCAAAAGAAATTATTAATAAGTTAAAAGTGTGTTTTTCTAAATTTGGGGTTCCTTCTGTGGTTGTCAGTGACAATAATCCATTTAATAATTTGGAATATAAGACCTTTGCCAGGGAATGGGATTTTGATTACAATTTTGCAAGTCCAAGATACCCTAGAAGTAATGGCATGGCTGAAAAAGCTGTTGGTATCGTTAAGGCTATATTCAGAAAAGCCTTTGAAGATAATAAAGATTGGGTAGTTGGAATATAGGAATACGCCTATCTCGGGGTTGAACTTATCCCCCGCTCAATTGATGTTTGGTCAAAGACTAAAAACTAAAATTCCCATACACAATAAACTGTTAAACTCAGAAATATTTAAAAATGTAGAGGGGAGAATGATAGGTAAACAAGAAAAGCAAAAGTGTTACTATGATAAAAGTACTAGGGTACTAAAACATTTTAATCCAGGTGATACTGTAAGCACATATAATTTTAATCGGAAAACACGGGAGCCTGCTCAAATAATTTCTAAATGTAAACAGCCTAGGTTATATATTATTCAAATTGGCTCCGGTAAGAGACTTGTGAGAAATGGGGTACATTTAAGGCCATCACAGATTCTATTTGGAATTGAAAAAGAATTTGATATGCCTAAAGAACCCATATCCCATTGTAATGTAATTACTAGTATTCCCCCAGTAATGGATACATCTCAGTTATCCCAAAAATCAAACATATCCCAAAAACAAACAAGGTCTGGGCACCTCGTAAAAAGACCCCAATATTTAAATGACTGTGTGTAATTAAAAATCTTCAAGGAGGGGTGTTACATATGTTGACATCAGTTATTTGTAATTTATCTAACTGTGATTTTATAATATTCAAGATATAATTGTGATTTATAATATTTTATATAACTGTGATTTAATGTTCTATGTAACTGATTTATTATATTTTATGTAACTGTGATTTATTATATTTTATGTAACTGTGATTTGGTAACATGTTTTATCTGTAACTGTATGATTAACTGCAGCAGCAAGTAGACTGTCAGTTGAATGTTTTGCCATGATGCTGTGTGCACAAGCTAGTCTCAATGCTAAAGTCTAAGTATGTAATTATTGTAAATAAAGTTTTATTTTATTTAAAATATTACTGAATATAGTTAGTAATTAACTAATTAAACAGGGATAACATGTTTAATATATATCCACACTCCCTCTGCCTTAACATATAATAATAGAAACAATATTATTATCATGGTTGTAAAAAGAACTTAGAAATTATGATGCAATGTAAAATTGCAAACATGAAATGCTGTTTGGCACCTAGGAAAAAAATTGTAGGCGTTATTCGACGTCTTTCTTAAAATTTTCAATTTCTAACCCTGTTTCAATGTTAGAATCCTTTGTGCCTTTTTACTCAGCATCTACATGAATTATGAGCACAAAACATACCTACCTAATGTTAAACTGAAAAAAATGGAATGGATTTTTAACCTGTCATCGGTTGTTAGAAAAAGAGGATAGCATGAAGTCCCAAGCTACGATCTCTTTCACCTATTTATACTAGTATCTGCATATCTCAATGCTGATTTTAAAAGGCTAATGTTCTAACAATATCTATATATGTCAATATGCTTTTAAACTTCCCTTCAAGTTCTGTAAAACTTGAAGGAATTTTTTTTTTTTTTTTTTGCATTCATTCATTCTAAATTGAAAAACTGATTGTAGCATCCTACTGTTTAAAATTGTACCGCTTTGTTATACCATGTTTCCCTGTAGTAAGGAAAGTAGTGAATTTAATGAAATTTTTAATACAATAATTATTGTGAATGACTTGCCATATTTTTCTGTGAATATTCCGAATATGCAGATTATTAAGTCATGAATTTCATTGTGCAGATTATATAAAAAAATTTGTAACTGCAAAGCCCAATTGCGAAATCTTCAAAATAAAAGTGATTTTTTTTTAAAAAGATAAGTAACAAATGGTGTTAATCACTTTAGCGATCCGAAATTGGACCTCTGATGTCCATGTGCAATAGTTTGTAATAGTGCTTCTTTCACAATTTTATTCCGCAATAGTTTCCAAGATTCGCAATTGATTTCTGCAATTGTTTGACAAAATTTCGTGGGGGTTTTTTCGCTATCAAATTATGGAATTTACTTTTTTTTACAATTACCAGAAATCTGAGATCTTTAAACAAAATTCACAATTTTTTTCACATTAAATGATGAAATTTGCTTTTTTTTTCACAATTAACAAAAAATCTGCGATATTTTGGCAAAATTCTCAATTCTGCAATCATTTGATGAAATTCCCAATTTATGAAATTCACTGTTTTTTATGGCCAATATACAAAATTTGAGAGTTTTTCAATGACTGACATAATCCAAGATTTTTTTTTTTCTGTGATCATTTGATGAAATTTGCAATTAATTTCTGGAATTGTTTAGCAATTTTTTAAAAAGTCTTTTGGCAAATTCCATACTTTTCTGCCATCCTTTGTCGAAATTGGCCTTTTTTCTGTATATGATTGACGGAATTGATTTTTTTCTCAGCAACTCAAAAAAATTGTGACTTTTCTTACTAATGACCAGTTTTTTTTATTTTTTGAAAATTCAAAACTAAATATGACTTGAAATAGTTGTTGGTTTTATTTCTAGATTGTCTGACAAAATTAATGATTTTTTTTTTTTTCACGATTAATTAATAATGAAATTTTTTTTGATCAACTGACAAAATTTGCAATTTTATTTTGCAATCAATTGATGAAAATCTCAATTTTTTAATCAAATTCTTTTTTATTTATTTATTTATTTATTTGGACGCATTGATAAAATTTCTTTTATGCAATCTCTTGGCGAAACTAGGGAGTTTTTTCACTATTTAATCCACTATTTTATATGATGCTGTGGATTATACAAAGTGTTTTCTTGTGACTTGGAATAAAGCTCTGGTGAATTATATGCAGGAAAATACAAGTAAAATTGGTGTAAATTAAAAGCATTTTCTTAGAATTTCATTCTATCACTGGTAAAGGATCCATAATATTTATTCCCACTTTCAGAAACTTTTGATTTTGTATATTTTGGATAAAATTTCTTTTCTTCTAGTAGAAAATTATTTAAAAACTTTAGATTGGTGTATGATCTTCTTGAAAAAACCGATATTACTATGAAGATAATTCCAATGGTGATTCTCGTCCGAAAATTTAAGGCATCCTCTTCTGAAAATTTGAAATTTGGTTGTTAGTTCTGCATAGTTGCCAACTTATACGGTTTTGCACGTGGAAAAAACAATCGCGGAGAAATGCAAATTTCGTGAAAGGATCGCCGAAAAAGCGAAAAACGACGATTTCGTCAATGTTTTTGTCAACGAACTTTGTCATAAAATCAATGAAAAACGCGAATTTCTTGTGCGGATCTCGGAAAGAAACGGCAATTTCACCAAATAATCGCAAATAAAACGCTGATTTCGTCTGAAGACCGTGGGAAAAAGTCGATTTCATCTAAAGATTGTGAATATAACGCCGATTTCGTTAAAAGATTGCAGAAAAAAACGCCGTTTTCGATAAATGATCGCGAAAAAAACGCCGTTGTCGATAAAAGATCACTTAAAAATATTTTGTCAAAAGATCATGGAAAAAAACGCCGATTTTATCAAAAGATCACGGGAAAAAAACGCAGATTTCGTCAAAAGATGGATAAAACGCCATTTTCGAGAAAAGATCGCGTAATTTTCTCTAAAGATCGTCAAAAAAAAAAACGCCGATTTCGTCAAAAGATCGCGGGGATAAAATGCCGTTTTCGAGAAAAGATCGCGGAAAAAATGCCGATTTCGACAAAAGATCGCAGTAAATCGAAGGTTTTGCTAAAATATCCCAGCTAAATTGCTGATTTCGTCTGGAGATCGCGGATACCCCCCTTCCCACCCCGCCGATTTCCGAAAATTTGATGTAAATTTCCGAAAAAAAAATTTAACCCAGAATCACCCCTGGATAATTCACCTATGTGAAAAGACCTGCTTGGTAATGTTATCCTATGGAAGAAATTTTTTAAGATATCTTGTTTGCATTTCAAAATTTTTGTTTTTTATTGCATTGAATAGCTGAGGTGAAACACTACAGAGTTTGTTTTTTACTTTTTCAATTTTATTTACAGATTCTTTTTTTTATTATTACTCGGATACTTTTACTTTCATAACTGGTATATAAGTTACAGTATAGTCATTTAAAAAAAAAAAAAAAAAAAAAAAAAAAAAAAAAAAAAAAAAAAAACCTGCAAAGGAAATTAAAAAATTCAAATGATCTAAAAAATGTGAATTATTTAAAAATATTGAAATGAAAACGAGATATCTTAAATTTCTTCTATAGGATTAACATCAGCAAACAGTTTTCATGTAAATGAAATAGCCTTTTAAATTGGCTTACAGTTAATTAAATTTGTATAGATCTATTAAAATTTACTTAAGGTTATCTATAAGCAGAATACATTTATTGTATCTTTACAAAGTTGAAACTTTATGGTAAATTCTTAAACAATAAGTTTCTTCCACTTGGAAAAAACCTATTTTTTCCTGTCATATATATATTTTTTCTTTTGGTTTTTTCTGTGTTTTTTCCATTTTAGCTAAAATTTGTTGACTCTGCTTTCAAGAATGCCTGTATAATTCATAGATTATATATTTATTCCCTGTCATTTTGTATCCCTTCCCTGTAGTAACAAGATTTATTTTAAAATATTTACCTGGCATTTTCTAAAATGACATTTCAGTCTTTAATTTCTCATGTTTCCTTTAAAATATTATGCTAAAATGCAAAAAGAAAAAGTATTATTTAATATTAATCTTACTTATTTCAGTTTAGGTTTTTTGAAGTAACACAAAAATCTTTGAATTTTAGAAAACGCCAAAAATTATTTAAAAAAGAAAGAAAAATTTAAATAGTGCAAATATATAATAGTAGTGTGTGTACTGTGTATGCCTTTATGCATATATAAAATAGTTTATAATATTAATTTACTGTGTGCATATAGATTGCAAACACTAGGATTGTGCAGTATTTTTCAAAATGTAGTTTTTTTATCCTTAAATTTTTTAGAAATGTTTTATGCAAATTTTAAAATCTAAAAATTCTCTCCTGCATCCTTCAGTAAAGTGCTTTGTTATTAGTTAGCTTATAACTTACCCTTTTTTCCCCCAGGAAGATATTATATCTGTTTGGAATAAAACTGCCAGTGATCAGCATACTACAATACGTATAAGAGATACGTTAAAGAGAGTCCTTAACCTGCCAACAAATACAATTATGGAATACAAGACTCACAATGACTCTTTAAGGTATGTAAATACGTATATAAAACATTCATTATTAGAAATTCATATTTAATCAGAATTTTTGCGGGTCAGGGAAAAGGTTTTAAGAGCCATTATTTTGAAATTCAGATTTTAAAAAAAATTATGTTTTGATAGTTGTATTTTTAAATTGGCTTGATATTTTTTTATGTTGAAGTAAATCATATTTAATGAATAATGTGCAATTTTGTGGCCCTGAAAAAAAGTTCTCTTTCCTATAGAAAATGTCAAAAGTTCAAGTTTGTGAATGCCATTTTTCATGAAAAATGAAATGCCAGTATGTTTGGAGTGTTAAATCTCTTGCAAGCAACAAATCTTAAAATTCTTTTGCCATACACTTTTAATGTAACACTACTGCTATTAAAATTTACACTGCTTATTAAAATTTGTTTTTATGGGGCATTGTTATTTTACATTGTAACACTGTAACAACATTGTAACAAGTTGCAACAAAGTACAATCAAAATGTTTTTGTCCATTTTCCGCACTTAATATCTTATTTAAATTGTAGTACACAAAACTTTTTCTTACAGAATATGAAAGTGTACTACTAGGACAAGTTAAATAATATAGAACTGTGCCGAGGTATTATTGCTGTTAGCAGATGTAATCTGTGAAATATTCAAAATTTTCAAAATCTGCAACATTTAAAGTAATGTTACTTCAAGCGTCACAGTTGCATGAAACAAAATGTATCATGCAGTAGTTGAACATACGTACAAAAACATGGAAAAGAAAAAGAAGTGGGGTCTCATGATATTTTTAGGTAAAAAAATGATAAAAGTTACAAAAAAACAATGTCAATTATCACTCTTCTTCCCTATCGGAAAATGAAATATCCCATTTCTCTTTCGGGAGGGACAAGAAAAAAAGAGAGATTCCATTTTCTCATATGAAAAAATATAGAAAAAGGAAAGAGAAATAAGATTTTTCATTTTCTGATAGGGAAAATGTATGATCAAGATTTTTTGTTTGAAAATTTTTTGAACATATGTTCAACTACTGCATGGTATATTTTGTGATATACCACATGGTATATAACTGTGATGCTTATTTGAAATAATAGTACTTTAAATATTACAGATTTTAAAAATTTTGAATGTTTAACAGATTATATCTGCTAACAGCAACAATATCTCAGTGCAGTACTACAGTAGACTCCCTCAAATCCGCGCTCCTAAAATCCACAACTCTCTAAAATCCTCACATAATTTACAGATGTAAAAATGAAACATTCAGTTCAGATGTAGATGCAAAATTTGACTTTTTTAGTTTTATATCAATTCCATATATTTAATTTGTAATTTTTGTTAAGGTTACAGAATTCATGTTATTTATGAAGAAAGAAAAATTTATTTCTGAAAAAAATCAAAATATTGCTAATATCATTGGTAATCACAATCTTACCAAATATATTTATGTATTAATCAAGCTTTTTTCGTTATTAAGTCTTGCTAAAACTAAAATAAAGCTATGGTATTTTATGATCCCGATGTGAATTAGTAATGTACCTTTATGTGGCAAGTTTCATTGAATAATTTAGGAAAAATACATTTCATCTTTATATTGAATATTTAATTGTACATTATTGATTATTAACTTGACCTTTGCTCTTAATATTTTAATCATTTTAAAAATTATCTAAATTTTTATTGCTTTATTTTTTATTACTTATTTTAATATCATAGTATATTATAAACATTCATTATACTTTTGATTTTCATTATTAATTACATTCAAATTGCTTTTTTAAAAAACTAGGTATAGCCCGTCAAATTTTGACGAAAGAGCATGTTTAAGAAGGAACCGTTTCATAAATTTATAATAAACGTACAAAATTAGTTACAGTAAAAAATGCATATCATATTGGTAAGTCTAACTCTGAAACAAATCATATTTAATCTAAAGTTAACAAAATACTATCTCCATAACACTCAGTTGAAGAAATTGTTAAAATTAAACTTTATTTGTGCATGTAAACAGTAAGAAATATTAAAGATCTGTTATTATGATAAAGTTATCAATTAAGGCTCTTATGCTAGTAAAAATTGCTAGTAAAAGTTGAAAAAAAGCAAAATTTATTCAACTTTGACTCTATCATAGATTTTTTTTTCCTGTGAAATCTAAACCCGACATCCTTTACCCTATCAAAATTTACAAATGCACATTTCATATTTGTATTCATCTTTTCAAAAAATTGGTATCGTAATTTGATCATTTTAATTCAAAACTCTAAGTCTCGATGCTTTTTGCTTAAACAGATATTAAAGTATTGATATTCTTTTTAAGTATAAATCAAATTTTGTAAATGAAATAAAAATTCACCGGGTTTTATAACAGACAATATACCTGAAATTCACAGTACGTACTTTCCCTTTTATCTTTTTCTTTTTACTCTATGGCTTTTAATAGAAATGGTATACTCTTGTTGCCACAATTAGAAAAGTGCTATTAAAAACTACAAAAAAATTAATATTTCAAAAACAAATTAAGATAGAGTTTTCAAACAAATTGCATTTAAAAGTGTATTTTCCCCTATACGATGGTGTAAAAATTGAAAATGCGCGATGTTTATTAGTGTAAAAATTTGCATTAGGAAAATTACAATACCGAAATTTCATTTAAAATTTGAAAGTGTTGCCATTCGCAAAATGACGTATGCGTTACGCACAGATACGTTTGGCCTTTATAATATAGATATAAACAAAGCAATGACCAGAAATCTGCAAAATTCTAAAATCCGCACAACCTCTGGTCCCAAGCTGTGCGGATTTGAGGGAGTCTGATGTATATTATTTAGCTTGTCCTAGTAGTACACTTTCATATTATATAAGAAAAATTTTAAGGTACTACTACTTAAATAAGATATTAAGTACAGAAACAGGACAAAAATGTCATATTGATTGTATTTTGTGGCAACATAATAGTGTAAAATAACAATGTCCCAAGGAAACAAATTTTAATAAGCAAGTAGGTTATATTAACAGTTTATGCCAAAATAATATTGGGATGTTGTTGCTTGTCAGATATCTAGCACTCGAAACATACTAACATTTTACTTTTCATGAAAAATGGCATTCACAACCTTGAACTTTGACATTTTCTATAGGGAAGAAAACATTTTTTCAGGACTTCAAAACTGCACATTATTCATTAAATATGATTTACTGTAACATAAAAAATCCATCAAATTAAAAAATATAACAGTCACACTTGGTCTGATTTTCAAAATAATGGCTCTTAAGAGCCCACAATAGTCACAGGAAAAGTACACAAAAAGACCCGGATGACCATGTAAAGTCTATGGGAGCGTTCTTTTCTAATATCTCGTTCAAATGTTAATATTTTGACATGATTTTTTTCCATAAAATAGTTCAGGACGATCAACAACCGGGCTAGTTTTTACTTTTTCGATTTTGGTTTTAGATTTTTTTTAAAAAATTACTTTAATTTTCAAAACCGGTTTAAACCGGTTCTGAAACTGAAACTATCATAATATAAAAAATCTAAAACCAAAATCTAAAAAGTAAAAACTAGCCCGGTTGTGGATCGTCTTGAACTATTTTATGCAAAAAAAATAATGTCAAAATATTAAAATTTGAACGAGATATTAGAAAAGAACGCTCCCATAGACTTTACATGGTCATCCGGGTCTTTTTGTGTACTTTTTCTGTGACTATTGTGGGCTCTTAATATTTAAGAGCACACAATAGTCACAGAAAAATTACTCAAAAAGACCCGGATGACCGTGTAAGGTCTATGGGAGCGTTCTTTTCTAATATCTCGCTCAAATTTTAATATTTTTGCATGATTTTTTTGCACAAGATAGCTGAGGGCAATCCACAACCGGGCTAGTTTTTACTTTTTCAATTTTTGTTTCAGATTTTCTTTAAAAAATTACTTTAACTTTCGAAACCGGTTTAAACCAGTTCTGAAGCTGAAACTATCGTAATATAAAAAATATACAACCAAAATCGAAAAAGTAAAAACTAGCCCGGTTGTGGATTGCCCTCAGCTATCTTGTGCAAAAAAATCATGCAAAAATATTAAAATTTGAGCGAGATATTAGAAAAGAACGCTCCCATAGACTTTACATGGTCATCCGGGTCTTTTTGTGTACTTTTTCTGTGACTATTGTGGGCTCTTAAAGCTGAAGTTTAAATATTAAGGTCCTAAACACATACTGTAAAGTACTGTTAATCCTCCCCCCCCCCCTCCCAACAAAACATGGTAAAATATTTTGTAAAATAATCAGTGGGGGCACTTACACAGGATTTTTTTATAAAACTTTTATTTATATACAGTAGACTCCCTCAAATCCGCAAAGCTTGGGACCAGAGGTTGTGCGGATTTTAGAATTTTGCAGATTTCTGGTCATTGATTTGTTTACACTTTTGAAACATTAATTTGATTGGTAGTTAATCATTGTAATCAATGTATATAATAAATTGAAACGTTAAAATAATTATATAAAATATTTAAATAAATAAATAGTTAAAAAACAAGTTATTATTAAAAAAAAATAAGTAAAATAAAATTTTAGAAAATATTAAAATAAAGTAAATAATTAAGATGCAATTCTAAATATAAAAAATGATGAGGAAAAATCAATCTATAAAGAAAAATTTTCGCCTTTATTAATAAATAAAAAAAGCTTGGTTAATTAAAAGATATTCATTTTATGCAGCAAAAATTAACCTCTAACTATGATACGGTAATGATTAATTCGATTAAATATCGATCATCGTAATTAGTAAACCGAATGTAAATCCCAAATTCGTTTCGTAACCTGCAAGGATACAAAAATAATAGAACTATTGAAATAATAATTTTATATAGCAAAAATTAACCTGCCACGCGAATTGCAAACTCTACCAAATGGCCATTGAAGTCATATTACGCTGCAACTGCGATAAGATAATGATTAATTCGATTAAATATCGATCATCGTACGTCTAAGAAACATTATTTAACACTGCAGAATTTAAATTGAAGGACATTGATTTGAATAGCACACTGAATTTTAATTGACATTTTAAAAAGAAGTTTAAAAATTATTTTAAAAATATGTATATTTAACCCTCTAAGTGTTTGGCCCGTAATATTCCGTACACTAAGCTCCAGGTTTCACTGCAATATAAGCAATGTTTAAGATATTATAATTTTATAAATTTAATGAATTTTCAAAGTATTGAAGAATGATTAAGACTCTGAAGGATTACATTTATCTTCCTAAATAAGATTTTTTATGTAATATTGAAAGAATAATATTTTATTAGCATTTAAAACAAAATGCAAAGAAAACAACATTATAATTTTACCCATTTGCAAGATGCTTGGAGGGTTAAAGAATTATTTGTATTGCGATAGCCGCTGACTTCAGCGCCACCTTTTAATTTCATTGTTTACATCTGAAAAAAATGTGTGGATTTCTGGCGTTTGCAGATTTAAGGGAGTCTACTGTATATATATTGCGATACTTTATGAAATTTGAAAGGATTTTCCTTGATACTTGGCAAAATTTTCATTTTTTGCAATTTTTTGACAGAAATTGCATTTTTTTATTTTATTTTTTATTCCCTTTATTGATAAAATTTACATTTTTCTTGTGTGTATTTGTTAAAATTCACTTTTTTCACCTCAGTACTTTGTCAAAATGCGCTGGTTTTTTACCATTCTTTGATGAAAATGTTTTTTTGCAATTCTATGGCAGATTTTTTTTTTTTTTTCACCTGCGACCTTCCGACAAAATTAGCTCTTTTTCTGCTATTTTTAGACAAAGTTCACACCTTTTTTTTTTCTCTCTCTCTCTCTCTCTACTATCTTTTGACTAAATTAAAGTTTATCCAATGATCCTTTGACTTAATTCACAAATTTATCTGTGATCTTCTGATGACATACATGTTTTTTCACAATTCTTTGAAGTAATTCTCCTTTTAGAGTGATTCTTTGATGTGTTTTTCATTTGATTTTCTGACTTATTTTTATTTAATTTTATTATTATTATTATTTAATCTGACATATTTTGATTAAATTTGCGATCCTTTGACAAAATATACATTTTTTATGACCCTTTAAAGAAATTTGTGTTTTTTTTGCATGATTCTTTATTGAAATTTGCAATTTTTGCATGC
Organism: Maratus speculifer; assembly: GCA_964019185.1. NCBI lineage: Eukaryota > Metazoa > Arthropoda > Arachnida > Araneae > Salticidae > Maratus > Maratus speculifer. The sequence continues at coordinate 213,820,351 of OZ025299.1, forward strand.
TTTTGTAATGTGTGAAATTTTCTTTTTTCACAATTCTTTGATGCAATTCGTGTGTCGTATCAATCTTTAGATGTAATTTGCAAATTTTTTTTTCTTAATGTTATTTTTAAATGGCATTTTCTCAGAATTTTTTTAAATTTTCAAATATATTTATATTTGGGGGGGGAGGGGTGATCAGGACTAGCAGATTAACAGTATTTTATGGTAGTGTAAAGTAAGTATTTTAATCATGATTTATAAATAAGTGAACACAATAATCCCCAAATGGTACTTTGGATTTTAGTGATGGGTGATAATGACATGTTTTATCGATAGTATGGACAGCTCAATTTTATTGATAGAATGTGTTTTTAGATTCTCCAGTCAACCAATTGCTATTCTTATCCAATCTGATCCTATTAAGCAAGATTATCTGATGTCAGTCTTAAGATTTTAGTTAAAGATTAAACTATATTTTTTCTTAATAATACTTTTTATAAGAATCCTGGCATTATCAACATCCTTTAACTGTCTTTTGTTGATAACACCCAGACCTTTGTGAGCGTAAAGGCCAGAAAACTGATAACTTTTTGTTGAGATTTTTGAAATTCCAATATAAATACATATTTAGAGTCAGCCTTAATGGTTATTGACTTTTTATGTTTTTTCTTTCTTTCTTGCGATGTGGTTCATAAGCACAAAGATGGGCGGCTACCTTTTTTGTTTAACATGTACCAAAAACCATCTGCATGATATGTGCTTGTGCTATATTGAATCTCTTACTTTTATAGAGTAAATATTGAATAAATAACAAAGTATGTTATCCTTGTGAGAGACATAATTTCTTTTATTGCAAAAAATTCAATTGTTTAAATATAAAATATTTAACCTTTTGCAATTCAATTTTTTATTTTGTTGTTTTAAGGAGTGCAAAAATAATGGGTTTAGAGAATTTAAAAGTAATTATCCGAATGACAAAAGTTAATGTTTATTGAAATTTAATGAATGTTATATATTAGAATCGAACAAATATAATTATTTGATGTAATATTAATTACATTAGTATATGGGAAAATATGTTTTGAAAACTGTATTTTAACAGATTTAAAAAGACATAGCTTTTCTTTTTTTTTCTTTCTATTATATATATAAAAATAGTGAAAAATTCAGACTTCATTTTAAATGGATTTACGCATTATGAAGTGTCATAACAAGTTTTCATTATTTTTTGGAAAATGTCTGTCTCGAGAAACAAAATTTGTGTGCTGTATCTTAAGAACTAATGCACAGAATTTCCTGTTCTGTTAAACATTGACAAAAATTGCTGCTGATTATGGTTGTATGTATATATCCTATCAGGTGCTGTTAGTATACTGTGTATTCTATGATTTTCATCACATTTAATATCTAAACCATTCATTAAAAAATATATGTATTGATTCAATTTTGACTTTATTTGATAAACAGAGAATGCTGCTAGCAGCTATGCAATATGATCAATGTTGTAGCTTATCTGTTTCTATTGAGCAGAAAGGTAGCAAATTTATGCTCTGTACTTAATAATTATTGGTGTGTAACAGCACTATTTTAATAAATACAGGGTGTTTCGCTACCAGACCGACAAACTTTGAGGGATGATAGTAGACATGAAAACAAACATTATTAAATAGGGAACCATGGGGCGAAAAGGTCTTCTGTAGGAGCTAGGGACCATTAAAGTTTAAAGTCCAAAATTTCAAATGATGATAAAAAGCAGAAAAAAGTGTCGATTCGTTTGTGGTTTTCACTAAAATCATTCTTTATATCAAGATTTTTTTAGAAAAAAATTTTAAAGGTTACATTCAAAAATTGTTGATAGAGGGAGCTTTAGACTTTAGAGTAATGAACAACTACTTTTTACGGTTATTTTGTGCATAGGGTTGAAATTATTCTAAAGTTTAGACTTTAACTTCAATTTTAAGCCCAAAATCGGAAACATTGGGTTTGTGTAACTAGCGAAAATTGAACTGTGAACACAGGGGGAGATTTAAAACGCTCATAAATATTGGACAAACAAATCGATTTTGTTGCTGTTTGCGTGTAAGTCATTTCCTTGGTAATTATTTTATTCAAAAGGACATACAGCTTTGGTGTCCTCATTTTTTGATAGAGGGCGCTTCCGACACATCTGACATTTCAATGGCATTACTCCTGGATGTTTTATTACCAGACCAACATACTTCCAGGAAGTGTTAGCGATGCAAAGACAACTCAGGGTCACATAGGAATGTAATGTTGGAAATGCCTTTTTTGCGAGTTACGGTTAATGGAAGCAGAGAAAAGAAAACGGAAACAGCAGAGAAAGAGCAACTCGTTAGTGTGACACAAACAAGACAATTTATTAGACTAGACAATTTATTTAAATGTTTTACTACAAAAGGTGTTCGAAATTATGACCAGAAGTAGTCCGGCATGCTTGACAGCGGCGTCGCGTGGAATTCCTCACGCTTTGAAAGATTCCTGGCATCTCTGATAGTTTTCTGGCAGCTACAGAAATACCAGCAGCAAGATCTTCAAATGATGGTACGGGAGTCTCATACACCCAATTTTTCATTTCACCCCAGCAGAAGTCCATACATGATAGGTTCGGCGACCATGCAGGCCAATGAACTAGGCCACCACAACCTATCCACCACTGTACCTATGTTACTTTGAAGTGTCGGCAAACGTCATTGGTAAAATCTGGAGGAGTCCTATCATGCTGTTCATCATTCAAATACTTCATTCTGCTACCTTTAGAACCATTTCTCGAATGATCACCTCACAGTAATCGCTGCTCAGGTGCATTACCATTTTGCGCCAACTACCACAAGGAAACCGCAGCGCCATCTACCGTCGCTGTTAAACTTGCCGGACTACTTCTGGTCGTAATTTTGAACACTTTTTCTAGTAAAACCTTTAAATAAACGGTTTTCTGTCACATTAACGTGTCGCTCTTTCTCTGCTCTTTCTGTTACTTTTTTTCTCTGGTTCCTTTAACCATAGCATGCAAAAAAGGCATTTCCAATGTTACATTTCTATGTGATTCCGAGTCTTCTTTGTATCCCTAACATTTCCTGGAAGTTTGTTGGTCTGGTAGTAAAACACCCAGGAGTAATGCCATTCAACTGTCAGAGGTGTGTCGGAAGCGCCCTCTATCAAAAAATGAGGACACCAAAGCTGTACGTCATTTTGAATAAAATAATTACCAAGGGAATGACTTCCACGCAAACCACAACAAAATCGATTTGTTTGTCCAACATTTATGAGTGTTTAAAATCTCGCCCTCTGTTCACAGTTCAATTTTTGCTAGTTACCCGATCCCAATGTTTCCAATTTCGGACTTAAAATTTAAGTTAAAGTCTAAACTTTAGAATAATTTCATGCACAAAATAACGGTAAAAAGTAGTTGTTCATCACTCTAAAGTCTAAAGCGCCCTCTATCGACAATTTTTGAACGTTACTTTAAAAAAAAATTCTAAAAGAATCGTGATATAAAGAAAGATTTTAGTGAAAACCACAAACAAATTGATCCTTTTTTCCATTTTTTATCATTTTTTGAAATTTTGGACCTTAAATTTTAATGGCCCCTAGCTCCTACAGAAGATGTTTGCACCCCGTGGTTTCCTATTTAATAATGTTTGTCTTCGTGTCTACTATCATCTTTCAAGGTTTGTCAGTCTGGTAGCGAAACACCCTGTATATTTGAATAATGTAGATTATAGTACAAAGATTTGAGAAAACATGTCATGTGCCCTTTTATAAAATTATGTTTAATAATGAAAAGAGCTCTTGATTTTTATCTATTTTACATTTTGTAAAAAGAAGGGGAAATCAAATATAAACTCTTTAGAGCACTGTAAACTGCGTTCTTAATAGACAAAATTTTATTCATAGTATAAAGTGATGAAATAAAACAAAAGTACCATATTCTCAATCACTTTATTTAAAAATGCCTCATTTTTTTTTCTCTCTCTGTCTCCAGATGAGCTTAACATTCTATATAAAATATCTAAACATTGTATATTATTTGTGGAAATAAGCTTTAAAACAAGTTATGCATTTCCATGCTTGTGCTCTTAAAAAAAAAAAACCCTGTCGGCTTGGCCTATAGGCGGAGGTAGATTTCGAAGAGTGCTCATTTCAACAACAAAAAATAAATTTGATTACAGATAAACCCAGTTTAACAACTTTATTTGTCCTCTTTTGAAAAATTTTTAATTTCATTTTTCTGTAAGGACTGCTTTTATCAGAATCATCTTAAGCTAAATTCGGCTCAAATGCCAATTTTGACAACACATTTTGAAATAATTCTGACTTTATTAAAAAATCGACTAATACGGTACATTATACAGTTCCTAAATAACAAAAGACTGTCAATTGAATGCGTTTGAGAGCAAAATTGAATTTAAAAATGAGTTATAAAATAACCAATTTTGAATACAACCTCAATTCTTAATAATAATAGCTTCGGGAAATTTTGTGCGAAGTGCCTACTTTGACAGCATTTTAAAAAATATATTCAGCCTTTTTCAAAAAACTGAACAATGCGGAACGTTATACAGCTCCTATATAAGAGAAACTGTCAATTGGATGCGTTTGAGAGCAAAACTGAATTTAAAAATGAGTCAGAAAAAACGCAATTTGTTATTTCAATGCTTCCTCAAATTTTCAATCACGTCTTGAAATTCTGTTCAAAATACCCATTTTGGCAGCCTTTTTTGAAATATATTCTGTCTTTATCAAAAAATTGACTAATGCGTCATATTATACAGTTCCTAAATAAGAGGACTTGTAAACTGGATGCGTTTGAGAATAAAAATGGATTTAAAAATGAGTCAGGAAAAACTCAATTTGTTATTTGAATACTTCCTCAAATTTCCTATCACTGTCACTTCAGGAAATTTCTGTTCAAAATACCCTTTTTGGCAGCCTTTTTTGAAATATATTCTATCTTTATCAAAAATCTGGCCAATGTTTCACATTATATAGTTCCTAAATAAGAGGATCTGCCATTTGGATGTGTTTAAAATAAAAAATGAATTTAAAAAATGATTCAGAATGTAAGCAGTTTGGATTAGAGGTTTTTTCTCCAACTCCAATTTTTGTTTAACATATTTTTGCTATACGAATTGATACTATGAAAAACTTGTCAATATAAAAGTTGTAGATATTATTGAGAAGATGTAAAATAAATTTAATTGAATTTGATAATGTAAGAATTGACAAAGTTATGGATATTTTTCTTTCCCAAAACCCCTTTTTATTTTCGTTTTTAATTTTTTTTTTACCGGTAAGAGTTAGTCCTATCAAAAACTTGTAAATACAAAAGTTTTAGATCATTTTGAGAATATTTATAAAAAATTTAGATGGGTTTTGATATCTTGAGAATTGGCAAAGTTATGATTTTTTTTTTCTCCCAAAAACCCTATTTTTTTCGCCTCTTGAGCCCATTTTTAACTTTATCAAAAATCTGTCATGCATAAACTTTTGGCCCATTATTTAGAAGTAATATAATTTTTAAACTGGTTCGATATCTATTTTCATTAAAAAGTTATGGGCTTTTTTCTGTTTTCTCAAAAACGCCCCCTATTTCGACCCCCTTGGTCCGATTTTGCCCATTAACGAACTTAGCCGAGATTTTATCCCTTTTGATTTTATGTACGAGTTTGGTGGAGATTGGTGAAGAATTATAGAAGTTATCGTGTCCATAAAAAAGTGAGATAGATAGATTGATAGATAGATAAACTGGTGCGAATGCAATAGGTAGTATTTCATACGAAATCTACCTAAAACTCTAGAGCCACACAGATTAACTTTCGGTGTTGACAAGCTTTTCAATTTTTAAATAAATTCAAAGTTTCATAACTCAGTAATTCTTCCAAATATAACTCATTTTATTAAACTATAATTCTTTTGTGCATTTTACGCATCTTACATACTTTTTGTTTTAATGAAAATGGATCAGGTTTTATATAGTGAATTATCAATTATAAAATATTTTTATAATATACAAAGTTATTGTATCATAATTTTGATTAGTTCTATACTAGAGCAATATATTCTATTTTATCAAGTGAGTTCTACAGCTTTTAAAAAAATAATTTATTTTTTAATCTGATTTTTCAATAATTTTTTTTTAATATTAGGTTTTATTTACTAAAAATATGAAAAAATCAATAATACTATTGATTTCAAAAATAAACTTCTAAAACTCTCAAAAATTTTATGTGCTTATTTTATGAATTATCCTTTACCCTAATCTGTTTTTGTGTTTTTTTTTCTCTCTCTAAATTGATAAAAATTTTCTTTTACAGAGACAAGTCAAGTTTTCGTAATACAGATGTTTTTTTACATTAAAAATAAAAGAAAATGTTTTATTGTCTTCCTTGTAAAGAAAGATTGTCGATTGTATACATGAGATACAAAATTATTTGTTATTAATTTTGTATCTCCTTAAGGTATCCCACTACATTTTGTTTTTATACAGCAAATGAAGATTATTATTTTTTTCAATAGATAAATTTATAAAAATTATTTTATTCAATAAGTTATTTTTGTGTTTAGTGTTTTTTAATTTTCACAATTTTAAGGATCACATACCAAAAATATTGTGACAAAAATAGTTTACTAAACTGTTTTTCATAAATATTCAATTTAATTTAAAAAACATTATGGACTACAGTCTAAGCTATAAAGTAAAAACTTCCAGATTTAAAGTTATTCAAATTATTTTCATGATTTTTCTTACATGTTTTCTTGTATGTTAGATAAAAATAGCTGTAAAAATACAAATTTTCAAACATTTAAATCTCACATTTATTACATTTACAACATTGCATAAATTTTAGATTGTCAGTCTTCTATAAAAATATTTTTTGTAGAAAGAATGTCATTTGTTACTGAATGTTCACACTAAGTTAAAAAAAAAAATCCAGATTTTCCTGTTATACTTTCCTTAAATCCAATATTAGAAGGTATTTTCTTTCTGAAGATTAGTTAACCCTTAAGTTGTCCTGACTGTGTTTTTCCATCACATAATCTTTGAATTCAAGGGCTGAATTAATTCAAAATTATTATTTTTTTTTTTCAGTGATAAGATAAATATCTAAGATAGTCATAAACAGATTCTCACGCAAATACTTTTCATAGGCTTTATTTTATGAATGCAAATGCATTAAAATTTTTACAGGATGCTTATAGGGTTAAATACACATCCAATTACTTAATCTTTAAGAATACAAAAAACATACTTTATGTGCCAATTCATCTAAAGGCTAAATATGAACTTTTAATGATACTCTTGTGTGATGAAATGTCCAGTTATACTATATAAATTATAAACATCAAATTTATTTTTTTTAAAAGACTAATTTAATTAGAATTAATATTATGCAGACTATTATTAACATATCATCAGCAGCATGTGCTACATGTCAATGCTGTTTAAAGCCTAAATAACCATTTTTTTTTTATTTTTTTAATGCAATTTCTAGTAATAAAATTTGACATCAAATCTATAAAAAATAATTTTATTAGAAATATAATGGAATAAATTACACAAACACATTGACTGTGATTCATATACTAATGGGATTTACCAATAAAAATAATAATAAATTGTCGATTAAAAAAATTCTTTAGTATTCAATCAATAGTTAAAGATGTGAATGAAGTGCAGATGTTAATCACATAATAATTTTGAGATTTAAACCTTTTTTTTCTTTCCTCACTGAATTTTTGTCTAGTATGTCAGTGTTTTTAAAGTTCAAATAACAGAGGGTCTATCCAGGCAAATTTTTAGGCCTGCTTAGGGCCCCTTTACGAAAATGAATTTAATAAAATGAGCCCCTTTACAAAAATGAATTTAATAAAATGAGTTCCTTTACAAAAATGATTTTAATAAAATGAGCACCTTTAACAAAATGAATTTAATAAAATGAGCCCCTTTACAAAAATGAATTTAATGAACCCCTTCACAAAAATGATTTTAATAAAATGAGGCCCTTCACGAAAATGAATTTAATAAAATGAGCCCCTCCACAAAAATGAATTTAATAAAATGAGCCCCTCTGCAAAAATGAATTTAATAAAATGAGTCCATAGAGTCTACATCAGACCTTTTGAGTTCTGGTGATTCTCCCCACTAAAGCAATAAATAAAATGGGCCTCTTCACAAAAATGAATTTAATAAAATGGATCCATTCACAAAATTCCTTTTCATAAAAACATGTTACTATTTATTTTTTATTCTGTTATGTTTTAAAGTGTGTAATTTGTAAATAAAACCAGTTCAGCAGAAACAAAAACTTTAGCAAATGTGTTTAAAGAAGTTTTTGTTAATAAATAAGTGCTTGATTCAAATCTGAGTAATTGGATTTCAACTTCTAATTCAAAATGTTATTTTTCACAAAAATATAATGAAAATAACTTTACTTTTCACAAAATAGGCCCCAAGAAAAAAAGCACCTGCATTGGCCTCTGTATATACACTTCCACTGTAAAAGCTGAAACAGAAACAGCCATAATAGCTCATTTATTCTAATAAAGCAATAAAAAATTGAGATATTTGCCAAAATTTGGCTATTTAAATGTAATGGGATACCTTAATACTAAGAATTTTGTTATTTATTTCATGTTACACCAAAAACTTCTGTCTTGTACAGTATAATAAAAACAGCAAGTTATTTTTAGATTCAACTGCTTTCAATCATATATAAAAAAATCATATATAAGTACAATAGAGCACAAATTATCTAAATATGATGGAACTGGGAATAGTTAGGATAAATGAAAGTTGATAACTGGTCAGATTGTATCATATTCAATCAAAACAACCTTTTTTATCAATCCATTGTTACAAGGGGGCACTCATACAATTAGATTATACTTAAAGACTAGTTTTTAAATTATATATAATTTTTTTATTTTGGGAAACTTATTTATCTTACAGAGGTCATTGTGTTCTAGAGTGTAACTTTGATTTCAAGGTTTTTCTATCGGCCCTTCCTTGATTTATAAGATCATTATGTTTAATAGGCAAAACAGCAAATCAAAGCTAAAAATATCCTGCAAAATTTTCACTATATATTAGCAATAAACATTTTATTCATAGCCACTCTTATACAGAGCCTGGTCAAAGCAAAGCCCATCAAAACATCTGCCCTGCATCAATAAGAAACATAGCTGTGCTTTTTATTCATAGAACAAACCCATCTTTTGAAAGGAAACAAAAGTGGATTTCTTACACCCCTTATCCTCATGTGACAATCCTGTCTGCTTACCGTGCATTCTAACTTTTTCCAAGTTCTTATCTTGAAGTGCAATCAGTCTTGATGAAAGTGTACTTTTTCTCAACAGCTTCATTCAGAATCATTGTCCTGTAAGCTCACTCTGTTATGGGACATTGGTTCAAAAGATGTCCTGAGCTTCTGTATAGGACATGAGACCACACAAATCTTAAAAGGAAAATCATGGAATTTAATTACACTGTAATCTATAAGGAGGTTTAAGCTTTGGTATTTTATATTGTGCAGACCAAAAGACTTGACATAAACCAAAAATTTTGCTTTTGCTTCATTATTTCAGGATAAAAAAAAAAGTCTAAAATTTTAGAATCTGTTTTCCCTCTAGTCCCACAAACATCAAAAAACTTTAGTAACAAAAAAAAAAAAAAAAAAAAAAATACAATTCTGGTGTTATTTTGGTGAATTCGAGACATCAGAGTAGAGGGAAAAAAAGACAGGGGATGGAAACATTTCTGTATGATCAGAAGATTTTAAAATAAGGTTTTGAACAGCCAGAATGGTATGCAGGCCAGATGTGTAGCATATATTTAAATAATAAATATTCTTCATTAAATTATTTGCATTTATTCCTACTCTAAAAGGTGAAACAACATTTTCAATGATAATGAAATGAAGTTTTTTTCCAAATTTAATTTTAGAGGAAGGCATTTTAACCCTTTCAGGTCTGGTATACTATTAATAGTACATGTCTTTTCATTGAGTATAATTTTGTTTTTACAATTATTTGGTTACTTTCAACTCATAGGAATGATAGTATATGGCTATGCCTTTATTATGACTTTGTATTGGCTAATAATAGTAATAGTTAATTCTCTTTGCACCTTTGAAAATTCCTTTATTTTATACATATATCTCACTTTTAAATTTAAAATATTAAGTTACTTTTCTGAACCATTCATGTGTGATGAATCAGAAAAAATTAGAAATTTGTATTAGCCTGTCAAGTCCTGTTGTAATACATCATTTTCCAAATGTCTCAAAGTTCTTCCTTAGCCTATTATCATATGAATTGAATAGTACACAAAATAAGTGCATTCATTAGATATCAGACAATGAGATAATCTTTAAATTTCAATAAGTCTATTTGGATAGCTATGATTAACATTATTAAAATAAAATTTTATTCTAAAAATGAAAAAAAAAAAGTTCAGACCCGAAAGGGTTAAATTAAAAGTTGAATTTTTTATATTTATCATTGCAACTTGTTCTTTCATTTTATAGAACTATTCAATTGTCTTGCATATAATTTGCAATACTCCTATAAAGTCTCTTCTTAGCACATAATCTATACTTTTTTCATAGATACTGGTAATCAACTGTTAGTTTTAAAATTAAAATGTCTTAATTCTGTACTCCATTTTTCTCTTCAAAAGAAAACTGTAATGTTAGACAATTGGGGAGTTTAGTTAATTAGTGCTCTGCTGTATTTAAATAAGTGGTCCTTGTTCATGAAATATATTTGAAATCCATAACTGACCATGTTTTATATATATCTATATCCATGGTATCTGTGATAATGCTATCATATCTGATGCTGAACTTTTAACTTTTTACTGCAATTCAGGTATGATAAAATTCTTTAGCATTCATAAATGACATGGACTAGTAATACAACATGTTATATGCAGGGATGCCACTTTTCTGCCAAATGAAAGATTTCCACTTTTTTTTAATTTTTAAGAATCCTCTATTTTTATCAAACAATCATAAAATAGTGATTTTCATCACACGATTGCAAATAAGTGATTTTCATCAAACCATTGCAAAATAAGGCAGTAATTTGCATCAAACGATCGCAAAGTAAAACAGCGATTTTCATCACACATCTGCAAAATAAACAGCTATTTTCTTCTAATGATCACAAAATAAAGCAATTTTTGTCATGCGGTTGCAAAACAAAACAGCAATTTTTGTTGCATGATCTTAAAATAAAACAGCGATATTAGTCTCATGATTGTAACATAAAACAACAATTATCATCTCATGATTGTGAAATAAAACAGATTTTCACCATGAGATCATTAAATAAAACAGCCATTTTTGTCACACGATCACAAAATAAAACATTGATTTTCATCACAGAATCGCGAAATAAAACAGTGATTCTCGTCAAATGATCGCAAAATAATACAGTGATTTTCGTCAAACGATGGCAAAATAAAAGAGCGATAATGGTCTCACAATCGCAAAATAACAGAGATATTCGTCTCAGGATCTTGAAATAAAACAGCAATTTTTGCCACACAATTATGAAATAATACATTGATTTTCGTTGAACAATCACAAAATAAAACACCTATTCTCATCACACGATTGCAAAATAATACCTCTATTTTCATCATACAGTCACAAAATAGAGCATCAAATTTTGTCACATAATCGCAAAAAAAAAAGTGATTTTCGTCACAGTCTCAAAATAAAACAGCAGTTTTCACCAAACAATCGTGGAAAAAAACCTAGCAAAGTTTCTCTATTAGCTTGTGGAATAATATAATGGAATCTACTTCTGGTTTATTTCAATTGATTTAAAATGATGCAAAAAATCTTCATTGAAGTGACTGCAACTGCTGCTGGGTTACCTTAAATGATATAAAATATACTGTGAACCAGAGGAAAATAATTTTAATTTACTCATATAAGATTTTATACGCAATGAATTCACATCATATTTCAAACTCTTACACCAATGTACATTTAGAAGAAATGTTAAAGGTTTACATAAGAAAAATAAAGTTTTTCTTTAATTATTTAAAGGCAATCAAAAAATATAATTTGTTGTACATTTATTCTGTATTTAGTTTATTATAAATAATATAATTTACAAAATTCATCCATAAATGTTGGAGAAAATGTCGTAATTTTTACTTTACATGTAGTTTCCTCTTTTTGTTAATTTCTGAGTGGCATCCCTGCCCGTAAGACATCGTGACGTCACTGCAAAGTCGTTGTGAAGTCACATTGTGACTTTGTGACCATCGATTGTCGATGTGAAGTCACAGGGACTAAAATGTGAAGTCGTTATGGCCGTTTTAGAGCTTTCTTGTGACGTCACATTGTGACCACTTTGTGACATCACAATGTGACCAATTTGTGAAAAGTGTGTCATTTGTGACTACTTTGACATTAACATTGTGACGAACTGTGAAAATTTTTTTAGAAAGTCACATCTTAGTCACATTGTGACGTCACTGAGTGGTGGCATTTTCGTCACAGATGTGATGTGACCAAAGTGACTCACAGTGACGTCATTGTGACGTCACTGTGAACATGCATGCTATGAGGGTGTATATGTAGTATATCTGATGACTTTTAGACATTGTTGAATGTTTTCTATATTGATCTTCCAGCTTAAGTTAATTCATAACATTTCTTCCTTCACATCTCTCCAAACTCAAACTTTGTTTATGTAAATATAAATTTTATCTAAATGAAATATGTATATTTAAATGCCAGCTTACTGCAGATTTTCTGTAGTCAGTGCAATTTCTTTCTTATAAGCCTGTGAGTAAATATTGAAAATTCTCTTTTTATAGAAAGAACTTTCAGAGGTTGGCATCTCTGTAATTACACTAAGACTTCACCAGTTCAGCCCAAAAATTTTAGACAGTCCAAACTGACAAAAATTTGAATTAAAATATTGATATTTTAATGTTTAATAAAAAAAAATACAAATTTTAGCCAGAATATTTACATTTTTCGTCCAGTAAAAGATCTTTATAATGCAATTCTCCATATAACATGCAACTTCTCAAATGTAAACAATGAATTTTTTAAGTGCCTAGATTTGTACATTGTAAAAAATTGCTATTTTCTAGATGTCTAAATTTGATGCACTATTTCATCTTTACTTCCATAATACAGAGCATTTTAATAAAAACATTATTATAACTATGCAAATTATTGAAAATAAATAAAAATCGATTTGGTCCAGGTGTATTTGGACAATCCTTTTGATTATAAAATAAATTGAATAATGCATCAAGAGATTGCAAAATTATTATGCAAAAATTCATCAAATACAAATATTTATTTATATTACAGTATATATTAAAATTCCATTAATATATAAAACATCTGCACAAATCCTGGCAAAAAGAAATGCAAGATAAAGCTACTCTATATTTTGACGCATTAGGACATGTTTACAAGATATGTTCAATGATGTATGAAATGTGTTATAAAGATCTTGTACTGTAATATAAAGTATACATAATTATATAGCTACATGCATACAAAATACAGTGCTAATACAATCAATTGTTTAAGTGAAAATTTCATTCACTGTTTCATTGCATGAAATTGGAAAGATGTGAATCTAGGTTAATAGATTGATGATGCAATTTTTAACCAGAACTTTAAACAATGATGTTACATTTCACATGTTTTTCATACTGCAATGCTATTTCCAGCACTTTTACTCCTTCAGAATATGAGCCATGCTGTTTTGTACCATCGTCATACTTTTTCTTCACTTTCACAGTCGAATGACACTTATCTTTATCTACTTCATCTGTTTTTTCACAGGTTGGAATTTCTTTAACCTTCTTAGCACAGTGAGCTGACATATCTGTTCACTAAGCTGTAGATTTCATTGCAATGAAAACATTAATTAAAGTAATATAATGCAGTTTTAAAAAAATTGAGTAATGATTAATATTTTTTAGGACCTATACTCATGTATGTAATTAAATTTTAGTATGTTGAAAAAAAATTAACATTTAAAAAATATATGTTTAAAAAAATTGCAATTTTGTATTTTGCTGGGCAATTAAATGGTTAAAGAAACATAAAACATGCATCTCATCTCCCTGGTTTTGACTTTCATAAAAGTTTTGACCATTGTTACCATGATTTTTTCCCAGTAGATTACTTCCTTGAATATCTGATCAAGTATGAAGAATGAAGGACCTTCATTCTTCATACTTGATCAGATACTAATACTAACTTGATCAGATACTTCATACTAAATTTTAAGAAAAGAACCTCTGATAAAGATCCTGCACAAAACTTCAATTTTGGCACAAATTTTTTCAAGTAACTTATTGCCTTACAAACATTGAATTCAATGGATAATTTCATTTCTCTTTTTTCATTGTACAATTGAGGACCTATTATCCAGAATCTTCTGGACCAAGAGCCTTCTGGTTTTTGGAATTTTCTGAATTTCAAGTCCTTCCAAAATTTGGAATTTTTCAAAAACATAAGAATAACAAAATTAAAACAGTCCTGTGTAAAATATGAATAAAAATTATGATTTGAATGTTTTAAATTATGTATGCAAAAATTACAGCATTATTCAGTGATAACAATGAAAAAAAATGAAATTGGTAAGAAATTCTTTTTTCAAGCACTACCATTTTTTTCTTTACAGTTACATAATTTAGATGAAACATTTTTATAAACCATTTTAATTTTAGTAAAAATTTTCAATCATAGAATTTTTTTTTTTAATTTTTTTCTTTTCTGGATTACAAGTCCTTCCGGGTTTCGGAATTTTGGATAATAGATCCTCTACTGTACTTTAACCTTCTCAATTCAACACTTCAGTCATGTCTTTTAGTGTACACAAACTGTGTTTTTTCATATTCTCCATTTCTGTGCATAATTTTAAAATTTACAAAAACATGTTTTTGATTATAAAACTCTCTGCAGTTGACTTTGATTGTTCTCTCATGACAAACTATACTAGAGAGGAATGGAGTACTTTTCTTTCAATAAATTGCAACTGACCAGTGAAATCATGAATGCAGAAATGCTGTGGGTATATATTTATAATACAGACAAATACATACACTATACTTATAACGTAATATGACTGTGTGAAGCATTGTATTTATTATATAGTTGATTGTTATCTATTATGTTATGTAACAATAATTTTTAGTATACATTATTGTTATAATTTATTTGTATAATACAAAAAATCAGCCAATCCAAACAGGCTTTGTCCTTAATTAGCTTGTATTGACAAGATTTTTGTGTATGAGCTTTATCTATTGTGTGTGTGTAATGAAACAGTGGTCTAATGTAACTAAAATTTTAATATTTCATTCGTTCAAAGAATGGAAATTAGTTTTATGTTAGTAAAAACCAAATATTTGTTCATAAACTTATGAGGGATGCATTTAAAAAAAATTGAAGAAAGTTATAAAAATATCTATTAATCCTCTCACTGCGTAATTGCTTTAACAAAATAAACTCAAAAATTGCACTTTTAACCTCTTTTCGCCGATCGTCTTTTACATAGTTTTTATTCTTTTATCACCAGTTTTCTAAAACAGTAATTTTGTCTAATTTAATCAGGAAAATGTCCTGATTAAATAACATGAAATTCATGATGAAAAATAACTGGTGGGAATAGTCATTAAGGGTTAATTAAATGCAAAAGATAAATCCCCAAGAAAATTGTATGTAGCACAAATTTTTTAGTTTTTACATTGTCCAAGAAAATATGAGATTGCATAGCAAGAGGCTTAATCTTGAATCCCAATGCGTAAAACTTAAATAATAGAAATTAGTAATTAAAATTTTACAATTCGCTTTCTCCTTTAAACCTGAGATAAAATTTCCAAGTCATAAGAGCATTTGTATCTTTGAAAATCAAATGTTGTCTGCTATACTGTAAGAATAAGGTAAATAACCTCTTCATGATAAATGTCCTAGTAGGATTTGATGAATGATAATGTATATCATAAGGGATGGTGGTCAAAAAGTGGCAAAATGTTAATAATGTTATATGTTTACAATAGCATAGCAATTTAAAAATTATAGGGGGGGAAGGGGGGCTCAAAAAGTTTTTAACTCACAAGTAAGGTCTCCATACAGGCATACTCCAAAAAATCTAAAAAAATTAGAGTGTTCTTCTCATGAGGATATATACATTTATGAAGAAAAATTCGCCGGAACCTCAATACTGTGTCCATAAAAAAATAATGAAATAATGAATAAAATTTTTGAATATGCTTAAATGTATGAAAATAATTTTACTGAATAAGAATTTTTTATATATGAAAATATTTTTTCCAGAGGTAAATTAACTACAGCAACAAATAATATATATATATGCAATTTAATATATATGTATATATATGTATATAATATTTAACACTCTGGTTGTTTTTGTTTAAATTCATTAAATACCATTTATACGGATTCGAAAAATCCTAAAGTTTTCAGTTGCATTAGAATAGTTTGCATTTGGTGGGGAAAAGTGCTGCTCGCCAAATCGTGTGACACTTTCATCTTTTCATGCCAAATATTTGAAAGTATTTTATTTTTTACATGTTTTCTACTGTAATTCTGCCTCTAATTTTCAATGATCCTTTATTACATACATGAGTAGTTTAATTAGCATTTTTTTCAAAAAAATCTGAGTATGCCCAGTATGGAGACCTTCCTTGTCAGTATGCTCTAAAGAACTGTGAAATTAAGAAAAACAATTAATAATAAGTCTCATTAATAAGTCAGTATGTAAATTAATAATTTGTTATTTTAGTTCATTAAACATTTAAATTTATTATTTAAAAATGTCTATGAACAGTATTTCAAAATAAACATTAAAGAATAAATTATACTATTTTGTGAAATATGACAAAAGTTCGAAAGAAATATTTTGAAGAAAAAATCCAGTTGCAAATTTTGATATGACACAAGGTAAGTGCACTTCACTGACATTGCATTAAAAATGGATTTGGCATTCTTGTATTTCTCAATGGATCTACATTAATACATGTCCAGGCAGCTGAGAATTACTGATGAATTTCCTAAGATACATTTTTGATCATCTCTGTGTGGGTTAGAGGTCTGCATGGGCCGAAATATGTAAGACCTGGCATGGCCCAATACATAGATTAAAAATTCAGTCACAGCTCTGTACAGAAAAATTAAGTTTGGATCAGTCCAGCTCAATCCTTCAAGGAAAAAATAAGGCCCTGAACCCGGCATGACCAAGTCACAAGTCCCAACCTAAAACTTTAGAAAAATTATGACCCAGGCCCAGCACACCCCGGGTGTGTGAAGGAAAATAGAGCCAGGCTTGGACTTCGGGCTGTGGGCTGGCCTATGTAGATCTCTAGTGTAAATAAAGTATGTTCTTTTTGAAGTAGCTATTGAGATTGGAAGTGTCGATAGAACTTTAAGCAATTTCTTCGTTTGGGTTAAACAGCTATATTACAACATAAGGACTACATTTTGATTTCTGTTTGCAAGATAGATATTCATAAGACTTACATAAAAGAAAAACTTAAAGTTGATTCAGAGTAAAAAAATATTCTGAAATTCATGACAATTTCTGAAAGGTTACAGCAGAGGGGAAGGGAAAGAAGTATGTCCTCATGCAGCTATATGCATTTTTTAAGGGGTCTTTTGACAAAATTCGTGCTTATTCTGATATCCTTAGACATTTTTGTGATCCTTTGACAAAACTTTTTTCTCTACTATCCTTTGATGAAATTTGCATTTTTCTCCCAATAATTTGTCCGAATTTGTGTGTTTTCCATGAATCTTTGAAAATCCGCATTTTCTTGGGATCTTGTGACGACATTTCCATTTTTTCCGCGATTCATTGACCAATTTCACATTTTTTTTCAATCACGAAATTTGCGGAGTTTTTTTTTTTTTTTTTTTTTTTCCCCCGACTTTTTGACAAAATTCATGTGTTTTCTGAAATCCTTTGCTGAAATTCTCGTTTTTTAATCATTTGACAAAAATTGCATTGCCGCGATCCCTTGAAGAAATTTACATTTTTTTCAAGTCCAAAATTTTATATTAATGGCTTTTTGTAAAATCTAGTTTTTTGTAAAAGAATCAGCCCTGCCACCCGTTTTGTCTAAAGTTATTTCTGTTTACAACACAATTCAACTTGCTCCATAAGGTATAGAATATTATGGAAATTTAAGTCCCCCTTCCCCCCCCCCTCGAAAATAAAATCCTGTGTGCGCCACTGTCTGCTAGCTTGGCAATTTATCTATAACACTAGAAAACAGACTATCTTTTGTATTAAAAAAATTTATCAACAATTCTAAAAAATATTGACTAAAATTATGAGAAAATGAGATTGCGTTGACAAGATGAATATAACTTTTTTATTGTTTGCTTAGATCTATGCAATCACTATTAAAATTCCTGCAGTGTAACTAAAAGTAAGTTATTGAAGTTCTAAACATGAAAAAAAAATCTTATTTTAATGTCATTTTAAGAGATATTATTCTTGCATTTAAGGAAATATTTTCTTTTAAATATTTAATATTAGCATATACATAGTACTATGTAGCAAAAAATTCAATAATAGTACAGTCAAACCTCGTTAACATGAACACGCTTAACGTGAATTACTTTTAACATGAATTATTTTCGCAATCCTCTATAAAAACAAAGATTTGATATTGATAACATGAACAGCATTTTGACTCCCCTTGAGGTTTATATTAATGAGATTTGACTGTAGTGGATTTCGAAGAAAAGTTATAAAGCAACTAATTATAAATTAATAAAGATAGGCACAAAGCATCTAATATAATATATATCTGCAGCGGACCGGCATGCCAAGGTAGCGTTAAGCTGCCGCGTCTCATACTTTCATCGCCGTTTGGCGAGATACTTTTCTGGCTACCTCAACAGTGTGAATACACGTTTTGCCATGAGTCGAGTCTGTGCAATTCGACAGCTATGGCTGCTGCTAATTTCATATTCAATTCCTTAATCTTTTCTTAATGTAACTTTATTTTTATTTGTCTTTGTTTCCATTAAATTTGTTAAAGTTTTACTTTCAGGGCTGGCATTATTTAATATTTCGTATGTGTTATTTATTACTTCTTAACTTAAATAATTAAGTGTATGGCGCGCATGAACCGCATGCCAAATTGGTGACCCGATAGAATTTTTTTTCAATTTTTCAAAATATGCAAAGTCAACCCATAAATGTTTTAGATTTTTGTTAATAAATAATTCAGTTATTTGTGGAATTCCGCTTTTTCGGCACCGAATTTTATCATTCTCGAGTTCGATGCAAATCTGCATTAAAATCTGTGGACCTTTTTTTGGGGGGTGGGGGGGGCGTGCTAGCAAACGAAGTACAACAAAGCAAGACTTCGAACGAACCAGCGTTAGCCAGCTTTCTCCTTCAAAGGCGCGCCACTGCTACTTTCCCGTTGTCTATCACGCATATAAACCGCGCAACAAAGCGGGAGAGATCGTCTGCTCTTTCTCTCTCTGAACTTTGGATCGTACAGCGCACATCAACGAAATGCCGGAGAAAAAGAAGATGCGTAAAGCCTTGGTCAGGGGGTGAATCTCGTCCGAAAATTTAAGGCATCCTATTCGCAGCAACTTGTATGGTTTTTGCGCGTGGAAAAAACAATCGCGAAAAAATGCAAATTTCGTGAAAGGATCGCCGAAAAAACACACATTTCGTCCATATTTCGTGGAAAAACGACGATTTCGTCAATGTTTTTTGTCAACTAACTTTGTTAAAAGATCGCTGAAAAACTCAAATTTCCTGTGCGGATCGCGGAAAAAACGGCAATTTCACCAAATATCGCAGATAAAAGGCTAATTTCGTCTAAAGATTGCGGATATAATGCCGATATGGTTAAAAGATCGCGAAAAAAAGACGCCGTTTTCGATAAAAGATCGCATAAAAATATTTTGTCAAAAGATCTTCGGGGGGGGGGGAGGCCGATTTCATAAAAAAAACACGAGAAAACGCCGATTTTGTCAAAAGATCGCGGAAAAACCGCCGATTTCGAAAAAAGATCGCAATAATTCGCCGATTTTGCTGAAATACCGCAGATAAATCGTTGATTTCGTCTGAAGATCGCGGGAAAACGCCGAATTTGTATGAAGATCGCGGATAAACAACCTCACGTGGGGGGAGTAACTCGCAGGACCCCCCCCTCCCGCCGCCGATTTCCGAAAATGCCATATGAATTTCCGAAAAAAAAATTCAGTTAGGAAATAAATCAGTTAAAAAATGAATCAAATTTATTTCATTAAATATTTTTTCCATTCTTTGATATTATACATGATAATTTATTCACCAGTTCTACATAATATATTTAAGGAAGATCTTTGGAAACTGTTTACAAATACAAGTAACATTACAAGTAAAAATTTCTCTAAAGTGCTTTAAAATTAATTTTCTTATTTTCATAATATTAAAATTGTGTTATCTTTACAGTATGCAATCTAAATTATTTTTAATTATAAAATTTCAACACTCATTTGTATGACCAATTATTTATATATTAACTTTGATTTTTTTTAAAGGGTGGTGGTGGGGGGGGGGGGTATTGCGTGAGGCCGTGAAAGTTCAGCTTTTTTTTTTTTTTTCCAAGCTTGTACCATGTCTGTATACAGTTAAAATCTAAGCTGGTGAGTGTATTCCACATGATAAAACAGTATATCGTGAAGAAAAATAATCCAACTGGTGAGCATGTTGCAGAAGTCGAAGTATTGATAATACTGAAATGTCCTTGAAATCTGTTTACATCCGGTGGGAAAAAGGAATAAATTACTTGAAAAGCATGTAGAATCAAAGCTGATGAATATATTTTGTAGAATGAAACTGCATATACTAAAAGCACATGAGTAGAAGAAAAATGCTGCTCTGACCCCAGCATGCGGTGGGAGCACAGGAGCAACTCCTCCACCACTTGCTCTCACCACCTTCCCCTCCACCTGCTGCTCCAGCGGAGAAGTTGACCTCTAAGACGAGGCGTTGAAAGGGAATTTTTTTGAAGATTGAAATTTCTTTTAGCGAACTTATAACATGAGGTTAATTTTGGAGGTTCATTTTTTAGCGAACTCTAGTACGAGGGGGTAATTTTGAAGAGTGAAATTTTAATAAAAGTAAATTTTAGTGGCGACCTCTAGCGGAAAAAATTGTATTCATTTCGGATTTATTTAAAAATTGATGAGGTTTGAACCCTCATAAAATGTAAGGATGGTTTAGTGTTTTTAGCTATTATCTTAACCACTAAACCATCCTTGCATATCTTGCAAAAAGTATTGAAAGAAAATGTGGTTAGATGTTAATTCATTGTCTAAGATGACGTCATAAAAGAAAGATGTGAAAATTAAAGATGATGATGCATTTTAATGTGACAAATAATAAAATTATATGTTGTAATGAAGGCAATATATCCGGTTTCAAGTCACGCAGCAAGTTTTGGTGGTGTAAATGCTTTATTTCGTGCTGCAGAAGGGAAAAATATCGAAGAAGGCTATTCAAAAATGGTTGAGCAGCGTCGATTCGTAAAGAAAAGCCAAGTTCCTTTAATCAGACGCTGGAAAAAAATTTATTAACAGATTGTTTCAAAGATTTTTAAAACAAGAAGGGGTTCACTTTTTCACGACGCATAATAACACCAAGGCTTCGGTTGTGGAACTATTTAGCCGAGTTAACTAAAATGTAGAAAAAAAAATATGAAAACCAAAATGTGGAAATATTTCACACATCGCACCTATCGTTTTATCGACCTGTTAGATACATTTTACAAAGTTATAATCAGGGCCCAACTTAGACAGTGGGGGGGGGGGCCCTTCTATCTTAAAATTTGTTTGTATATTATACTGGAATGACTAAAATTGAAATTCATAACTATTGTATGTGTACATAAATTTCGTACCAAGTACTATTCACAACTATATTCATAATAGCAGAAAAAAGACAACTTTAAAAAATTATAGAATACAGTTTTTTTTCGATTACAGGAATATGAGCATAATTTTGAGGCCTTAAGAAGGCATTGGATACGGAAACGGAGTTTCTATAAGAAGCGAAACCCTTAAAATTGAAAAAAAAATTTTGGTCACTTTTGACCATTTTTATCATTTGACACTCCTTTAACGAAAAACATATCTGTCCTAAGGCAGGAGCATGCGGGGCAATTGCCCCGCATGCCCCTGCCTTAGTCAGGTTCTGGTTATAATCATACCTACCATTCGAGTATTAAGAGAACCCCAGTGGAAGTAACGGCTGAAAATGAAAGTCAGGTGTGGTCGACCTTGTATGAAGACCTGGAGAATGAACAGAAAACCGTGTGTTTTTCAACCCGGAGATGATGTGCGTGTTTCAAAACAAAAACTTACATTTGAAAAATAATATGAAACGAATCGGACCGAAGAACTGTTTGTCGTGACGGAGTGTGTTCCCAGAGAGTCTCCCGTGTATCGAATTAAGGACTTGCAAAACGAACCCATTCAAGGAGCGTTTTATCCTCAAGAGCTTCAAAAAGTACAACTGAAAGAGGAATATACGATTGAAAAGATTTTAAAAAAGCGTATGCGAAAACGGCGTGTGGAATATTTTCTCAAGTTTAAGGGATATCATAACAAATTTAATCAATGGATTCCCTCGTCCGATTTATCCTCTTTATAAAAGCCCGAGAGAAGGCGAAAAGATCATTTCCTAATAATGTCCTTCTACCTGACGTTACCCTCGGATAGCTCCAGGAACTATTTTTCTGAAAATAAAATTTCTTATTTTATTATTCGATTACAAACTTTGGAACTCAAAGGAGGTTGGGAAGTAAGATTCGTCGAATTTATTTACCCGCATACCTGGTGTAACGCGAATCAATCAACGAACTTGGATTCGACTTAAACGACGGAAAGATTTTTGCTAGGGGAATTCCGCCTGGATTTTATGAGACAGTACCCGATATTTTGAAAGCTATTGCCATTCCAGACATGGAAAAGAAAATTTCCTTCTGTTACAGTGCGATTACGAAAAGAGTCGCAGTGAATGTGCAAAATAATGCGAAACTGATAATTGCATAATGGTCTCGCTCAGATGTTGGGTTTTGAACCGTGTAGAATCGCATCTCTCGATGGTGATATTGAATTAACAGACGACAGCCCGTTAGTTGAAGATCCATGTGCTAATTATGAAGTTCTGGTCATTTATTTGGTTATTGTAGAACCGCAAATTGTTGAAGATGTATTAGTGCCCCTGTTACATATTGTGAATGTGACCGGAAAAGATGAAGTGATTTGTGTGTCATTTAACTTACCGCATAACTTACCGATCTTTCGAAAATGCTTTGATTCATTTGAAATCGTTATAAGGACGCGCCTAGGTGAATTGACGCCATTTGAACGTGGGCGGTCATACGTGAAGCTTCTCTTTCGTCTTTCGTGATGTTTGTTCCCTATCAGTTTTGCGCGAAATCTTTTGAAGATTATTATACTCATCGATCGGGCAGCTGTTTAAACCTTTATTAAGGTTCTACGTTTCAAAGGGTTTATGGATTTGGTGGTCTGTTTCGTGCTGCGGTCCACCTCTTCAAGTCGGGAGCCAAAGCCGTAAGGAAGCAACTATTTCGCTCGGGTATGAATGTCCTTATTGATCGTTCACGGGGTGAAAATATTAAAGTTGCTGCCAAAGAAGCTGATAAAAATTTATCAGATAAAGCGGCTAGTAAAGTGATTATAATGATTGGTTCCGGTCGTCGCTATAAAAAAGATAGCGCTTTAACAAAACCGCCATTCTACGTAAAGCCAATAAAGTGAACGATGTTTTCGCTTAAAGATGTCTGGATTTATACATATTGACAAATTTCGATTCCATCTAATAAGAACCATAATCATAATAAAATAAAAATAAAAATCGTTTCACGGGCAATACAAACGGCACGCAACAATGAGATGTAAATTAAAAATCACGCGTTCTATTGTAAAAATAATATATTAAAAATAGACCATGATCGCAATGAACTATCGACTTGGTTCATCCTATTCAAGCTTTCACGATGAATTTATTTATAAACTCTAATCATAACTAAAGAATATTAAAAGAAAAATTATCTTTGTAAGCATTTTTTTACGTGTATAAATAGAGCTCATCAGTGTGACGTCACAGACAACTCAACCCCGCATTTCCATGGTAACTGGGTCAATACAAACCGAGAGAGTTTGGAATGTGCTAGAGGTGCACTATATACTATCAAAAAAGCTTTCAATATGAAATCAGATATCGTTCAAAGGCTGAATTCATTGAACTGGGTAAAGTTTTAAAAGCGATCCGCAAGTGTTTGGGCCGAATTGTAACTTGTTTAAATCAGTTTGTGTTGAATTTTTATCTTCCCGATAAAACAACACATTTCATCTCTATCTTTTCTGAACTCTGTGGTTTGTTTTGACCCAATTTCTGGAGTTGTGACGTCACCACTGATGAGCTGTATTTCAAGACTCTTTTATAATGGATTTATTACAACAATCATTAGATCGTCTAAGACAATTAAAGAATTAGTCCCTAGATATTCGCAAAAATGTGAAGGAAATCCTTCAACAAAAGTAATTTCAGGCATTGCGTCGTACATCTTTTGGTAGATTCCGTAAAACCAAATCACCGGGAGGAGGATTAAACATTAGATTTCTTTTCTTAAATAAATTCCTCAAAAACCAACTTTCACCTACCTTCGTAGGTCCTGCAAGAAGCATTGTACAAAGATGTTGAAAGCGTAGAAACTCCATCGGGAATAAACACAAACATATAAAACAACACTTTAAATAATCACAGACACAGGATTTCAGTCTAAAAAAGAATTTATTGATAAAAATTTGCACGAACACCAAATCGTTTGGCTACAAAATTATAGACTCGGCGGTCATTCCATAAATTTTTAGTCACAAAATGAGATAAAAATTGCTTCAAAGTTTTACCTCGACATCGACAATAAAATACACAATACTGCCCGCAGACAGCAATTACGTGATTTTGAAGGCGAGCGGATTAAACACGATTCGTGAAAAATGAGATACAAAGTACGATAAAGGTCCTTCAAAAAAGGTAGGCTTGTTTCCATACGAAACAAAGAATTCCACTTCTACAGGTAATGTCAGGTAAAAGGCCACCCAGTGACTTCCGGGTTCTGTTGACTTGTCCACATTGCAGATGAAACAGGCAGGATAACGGTGAATTTTCCTTAGTAGTTGATCTCTTGGGAAAACACCCAATAAATGGTTTTGGGTGACTGGTTCTTCATTTAGAATCTTCTTAATTTGTTCAGAATTCATATGCATCAGTTATGGAAGTCGCATATCACGTGACGCGATTTACTAATTTCGATAAAGTTTTCAAATTCTGCATACACCAACACAGTAGTCGTTTTGACTAATGTGTCCACGAATTTTATTTCAATTCGAGAATTTCCTTGATGTTGTAAACTCAAATGAGGTCCATCACACAGGTCAGGACTTAAGTCGAAAGCATCTAACATGACCATCTGCAAATTCTTTGTGTCAAGTAAATACCGGTATCATGTTTAAATCCAGAGAACAGTCGATGATACACTTTTATATAGTTATCTCCTTTTGAAATACAATTCCAATGGCTTACTGAATGCGGGTTAGCCATCGACGTAAACACTTAAAAAGTTGACTTTATGATGATAGAAGTAAAAGGGATTCAAATCGTATTGTCCCGTATAGGCACTATTTTCCAAAAATCCAATAATAATACGTTTCGGCATGACTTCTAAAAAAACATTAACTTGCATGAAAGATTTGCTTCCGGTGGATATAGAATAGGTCTTGCACAATACACGATCTATAGGATACTGAACTATTTCGCTGAGTTTTTTTCCGTGGATTTTGCAAGATCGAGAAGCACACCCGGACTCAATTTACGAACAAAAATAGATGCATGTTCTAAAACCACTTGATACTTCGGAGGTTTATTGGGGTTTTTTTTCGCCATTAGACAGAAATAAAGTTTACTCCGTGTGGTTTTAATCTTCAAATTGACCATATTCATAAGCAGTCGATTTTGTTGAAAAATATCACAATGCAGGGGACCGATCACATCCAAGGTTTTGCTATTTTTAATCGGTTCGTAACGTCTCTTCAATCCTGGGTTTCCATTCGAGGATAGGGTGGGGTCTATTTCCGTCAAATGTTTATCTTTATATCACATCCCAGCAAACTTTTTTTAGCATCTTCTCCATAGTTCAACAGCCTTTCAATGTAGGCACGGAAGGGATAGGTATTACTTGACGAGGTGATGGCTCTTTCATCCAAACTAATATCCACTTGTGAAAACAGGGCATGTAAAAAAAATTGACGGGCGCCATATGATCATCAGCAGCTAAAGCGAACCCATCTGACTTGGTGATTTTCACTTTCACATACAGGTAGGATGACGACAAATAAATATAGTCTTCACCATTACCAGAAATGTTAAATTCCACAGATCCTCCATCTCGAATATTAGCAAGGGCATGATATTCGACGAAGTATCCTTTTTCAATAGTTGTTTGGGTAGGTGGGATTAAAAATAGATCCAATTCGGATTTTGAGCAGGCAGGAAGAATCTTTATGTATAAATAAAGGCATCTTTAAGAGAAAATATCGTTCATGTTCACTTTCTTGGCTTTACGACGATAATGACGGTTTTGTTAGAGCGCTTTCTTTTTTTATAGCGACGACCGGAACCAATCATCTTCTTCACTACTAGCCGCTTTATCTATTAAATTTTTACCATTTCTTTCAATCGTCGCTTGGTAGCGACTTTAATATTTTTACCTCATGAGAGATCACTAAGGACATTCACACCAGAGTGAAATAGTTTCTCCCCTACGGCTTTGGATCCCGACTTCAAGAGGGGGACCGCAGCAAGAAACAGCGATTGAAACAGACCACCAAATCCATAACCCCTTTGAAATGTAGAACCTTGATAAAAGTTTAAAACGCTGCACGATCGATGAGTATAATAATCTTCAAAAGATTTCGCGCAACACTGACAGGGAACAAACATCACGAGAGCTATTTTTGACGAAAGAGAAGCTTCACGTATGACCGCCCACGTTCAAATGGCGTCAATTCATCTAGGTGCGTCCTTATAACAATTTCAGATGAATCAGGATTTTCGAGAGATCGGTAAGTAATGCGGTCGGTCGAATGTCGCACAAATCACTTCACAATCTTTTCCGGTCACATTCACAATACGTAACAGGGGCGCTAACACATCTCCAACAATTTGCGGTTCTACAATATCCGAATAAATCAGCATTCTATAATGAACACAGGGATCTTCAACTAATGGGCTGTCGACTGTTCATTCAATATTACCATCGACAGATGCGATTTCACACAGTTCGAAACCCAACATTTGAGCGAGACCATTATGCAATATCAGTTTCGCATTATTTTGCACATTCACTGTGACACTTTTCATAATCGAACTGAAGGAAATTTCCAGGGACGTAGCTTTAGGGGGGGAGCCTCCCCTCCCAATATGTTCAGGTAGTAGGGCGCCAAAGAAGGCTTAAGGGCGCCGTTAGGCGACCGTATAAAAAGGCTTTGTAAGTAGTAATAAGTAATTATAAAATAACTTAATTTGAAATGTAAAATTACAAAATAAATTACTATTCACTTACAAAACATGAAAAAGGTACTTAATTTTAGACTTGTTATTACCTCTATTCCCCCACTCCTATCCCGAAGAAAATTTATGCATCCGAAATAAAAAATTTCAAAAACAGGCTTGTAATGAATTCCA
This sequence comes from Maratus speculifer, assembly GCA_964019185.1. Taxonomy (NCBI): domain Eukaryota; kingdom Metazoa; phylum Arthropoda; class Arachnida; order Araneae; family Salticidae; genus Maratus; species Maratus speculifer. Next base: position 213,848,155 of record OZ025299.1, read on the forward strand.
GGATAGATGTACAGTTATTTCCTTCTTATAATAGTTGTTGATCACCCTAGAAATAGATAGAAAGGGAAAAGAAGTGTGGAAACGACTGTAGTGCGTTTGAATGGTTCTATAATATGTTTTAGTAGTAGGGCACCACAAAAGGTTTAGAGCTGCAGTCAGGCACCTAAAAAAGAGGGTTTCAAAAAGGGCGCCATGGAAGGTTTAAAGGCGCCGTTTAGGCACCTAAAATTTTTATTATTAATGTGGCATTCGTAGATCATTTTTTACACACACACACAAAAAAAATGAAAAAAAAAATAATGAAATAGCAGTAACATGATTTGGAATTAATATTATTGTAAATTTATAAGAAAATAAATTATGGTTTCAAAAAAATATAAGCAATCCATTACATTTGAGACATTTTAAGATTACTACTAGGCACTATCCCCAGTGCGAAAACAAGAACACATTCAGGAAATGGACATTGTTCGATCACTACATGTAATGTGATTTTTCGGAGAAAAGCTCTCCCCTTATTCCAATTCAAGGTTGGTGGTTCTCGACAGGGTCATCTGACCTTAATTATTTTAACTCCCCTCTTATGTCCTTCCTTGTGTGAGGTTAGATAATTTCCCGGCGTCACCTACATACATATTTGTTGTCTAGTGTTGACAGATTTTACTGAAGCTAATAACGCGACTTTTCAAAACTAGCGATTTTTTTCGTTCAATTTTTAAAATAAAAATAAAAAGCTGTCTTTCGTAGTCATCCAGAGAGAAGAAATTGAGTCATGAATGATGACTGAAATAAAACATAAAAATAAAAAACCAGGAATAAAAGAGAGAAATAAGTTATGATGCGAAGAAATGACACAAATTTATGAAAAAGTGGATGAAAAACGATGATGCAGTCGAAGGTAAAAAATGTACATATTTTCCTTTAATTAAGCATGTTCTTAAAGTACAATGTTTATATTTCTGACGCAATTGTGAGTTCATTTATTATCAATCATTGCTATTATTATAGGAAAAAAATCGAATAACATTCTCAGTTTTCCGGTAAATTTAAGTTTTAATGATTTTTATTATTTATTTCCTAAACAGATAGCTATTTTTTTTTTATTAATGATGATTTCTGAAACTTTTACATTATTAATAATCGACCTAGTTTTAACCCAGGACTGGGCAGGAATGAAGCTTTCCCCAAAAATTAAAAGACATATATGTTTAAGGGTGTACTCGAAAACATGCTTTTCTACCTTCAACACCTCGAAATTTTCTGATAGAATTTCAGACTCATTTTCAAAAATAGAAGCATGAAACTTGCTGGAGTGATTTTTGAAGAGATGTACAAGGTGCCGTATGATCTTATTTTTCGCTCCATTTATTAGAATTTGATTGATAAACAATCATTGCTTCAGCATGGTTCTTTTTTCCGTCTCCAGGTCTTCCGCTTCGGAAAATTCGGTTCACAGCACTCATTTTGACAGCATTTTTCACACTATTTTCTGCCTTTATCAAAATATCGAGATTTACGGCACCTTGTATAGTTTCTGAATAAGAGAATCTCTCAGTCTGATGAATTTGAGAGCAAAAATGAATTCAAAATTAAATGCGAAAATAAGCAGTATGGATTGGAATACACCATTACTTACAAATGTTTTTCGAAAAAGCAATCGAACATAGTAAGATGCAATCGAATGGAACCAAACAAATATTCAGTTTTACATGATTTATTATTATTATTATTATTTAGGTTTTTGGTATCCACATACTGCATTTTCACAGATTTTATTTTATAAAACACTGTATATTAAATTGTAACATTATAGTTAAAAATGCATTGTTTATGATCAAGTGGTACTGATTTCATTCTTGCAAGGGTTACTGATCATGTGGTAAAAAAAAAATGCTTTTCAAAAACATTTTCAACTGAGCAATATTTGTTTTTTTTTGGGGGGGGGGGGCTCTATTTTTGTTTTATAATATGATTCCTAAATATAATTTTGTTATGTTTTATCAATTGTACATATACATTTCAAGTTGTTGTCACTCTTCTGATGGGTCTTTTTTCTGCCTTGCGGTGGATATTACAGCTTAAATTTGATTTATCTGAAAAATAATAGTTTTCAACTAACTATATAAACATCACGATGTACCGACGTGCAAAGTGAACTCTTCTATCTGAAATTCCAAAATATATGTGTATATGTCTTTATTTTAAATCCAGATTGAAATATTCTATGCATCTGAGTTTTTTGCGTCGCTAATTGCTATTGTGATAAATTACTTTTGATGAAATTTAATGATATCCGGTATTCAGCATACTATTGCTAAATTGAACATGTTGCTTAAGGGGTTAAAAATGTTTTTGTTCAAGTGGTTGGATAAAGGGATTTGGAAATAATTGATTTTTGCTTTTAAAGTAGCCATTGTCAAAAGAGAGAATTAAATTTATTTTGAACGACTGTCTTTTAATGTTAAAAAGTGACAGGAAAAAAGTATTCGTTAATGTACTGTATAATTTATAGAATAATCGCGCAACCGATTTAAAAAATGCACATTAGAAAAAAATAACTACTTTAAAGTTTTGTGTTACAATTGCAGTCCAATACAGGTTATTTTTTACTTATCTGTATTTACTGGGGAACTAAGATTATAAAGGGAAAAAATGTTATTTCATTTTACAGAACCTGGAATATTAGTATATTTGGTGTATAGACCACCGTTACTTCCTTGAAAAAGGGTCGAATGTTCATCCAGAGATTTAACATTCCTTTTTTACATAGTTCCTTTTTTACTACTATCACTACTACTATCACTATTGCTACTATCACTCGCACCACATTGGTGGGAGTGATAGTAGTGGGCCCGATCTCGGAGGATGTCACCAGAAAAAATTGAAGGCTAAATTCAATTATATTGACCAGTAAGTTTCGGGCGGAAGCTGCGGCTTTGAAACCACTATGACTCTATTGTAATTAACTTTGTGTTCTGTATTTTTATTTTTCTTCCAAATACAATTGTTCTTATCATGTCAGGAAAATGAATTTAAGGATCCAGGATTCGGATTCTCTTCAAACATTCTACATTGCCTTTTAGACCTTGAAAAAACAAGAGCTGGGAGAGATATTTTATCAGCACATGTGCATGCACGCTGGAAATGGAAGTTTAATCATGGCTGCATCACTTATATCACCTAAATAGATGCCATTGCCATGAATAATTAACTAAACATAAAAAATAGCATAACTACCCCCCCTCTCCTAGAAAATGTGCAATTAATTCAAGGGCGCCAAAACATTAAAAGGCGCCAAATTTTGGTTCTCCCCCCCCCCCAACAAAAATTTCACGCTACGCCCCTGGAAATTTCCTTTTCCGTGTCTGGAACTACAATGGCTTTCAAAATATCGAGTACTGTCTCAACAAATCTAGGTGGAATTCGCCTAGCAAGAAGCTTTCCATCATTTAAGTCGAATCCGATAAAGTTCGTTGAATGATTCACGTTAAACCAGGTATGCGGGTAAATAAATTCGACGAGTCCTACTTCCCAATCTCCTTTGAGTTCCAAAGGAGCGGGTAATCGAGTAATAAAATAAGAAATTTTATTTTCAGGAAAATAATTCCTGGAACTATCCGAGAATAACGTCAGGTAGAAGGACGTATTTGCAAATGATCTTTTCACCTTCTTTCAGGCTTTTAAAAGGAGGATAAATCGGACGAGGAAATCCATTGATTAAATTTATTAGGATATCCCTTAAACTTGAGAAAATATTCCACACGCCATTTTCGCATACGCTTTTTTAAAATCTTTTCAATCGTATATTCCTCTTTCAGTTGTACTTTTTGAAGTTGTTGAGGATAAAACATTCCTTGAATGGGTTCATCTAGTAAGTCCTTAATTCGATACACGGGAGACTCTGGGAACACACTCCGTCACGACAAACAGTTTTTCGGTCCAATTCGTTTCATATCCTTTTTCAAATATAAGTTTTTGTTTTGAAACACACACACGCACGGCTTTCTGGTCACATTCTGTAGATCATCACACAAGATCGACCACGCGTCACTTTCATTTTCATCGGTTGCTTCGACTTGGTGTCTCTTAATACTCGAATGGTAGGTATGATTTTAACTCCGTAAGAGGTCATCCAACACGCCGATATAGCGATAGTTATGATGATGTGTGAAATATTTCCACATCTTACTTTTCAGTGTTCGGTTAAATCGTTTCGCCACGGAAGTGTCGTTGTTATGCGTCATGAAAAAAGCAAACCTCTTCCTGTTTTAAAAATCTTTGAAACAATCGGTTGTTAAATTCTTTCCCAGCGTCTGATTAAAAGAACTTGGGTTTTCTTGCGGTGAAAATAGATCGGAAAACTAACTTTCTCCTCCCCTCGTTTTTTTAAGGGAATCGCCCATGCATATTTAGAAAGAATGTCGATGCACGTCAAGAGATATCGGAATCCCTGATTGTGTTTTCTTTTAAAGTGCTGAGATCTACCATGTCGGTCTGCCATTGCTTATCTATAGTATACACGATCACTTGGTTGGTCGGGAAAATTTTCCGAACCGGTTTGTGAAGTGTATACGAATCGACTCTGCTCAGCCATTTCTGAATCTCCTTCTTCCATATTTTTCCTTCTGCAGCAGGAAATAAAGCATTTACACCACCAAAACTTGCTGCGTGACTTCGAACCAGATATATCGCCTTCATTACAACCTAAATTTGATTATTCGCCGCATTAAAACGCATCATCTTTAATCTCCACAACTTTCTTTTATGACGTCATCTGAGACAATGAACTAACCTCTAATCACCTTTTCTTTAAATACTTTTTGCAAGATATGCAAGGATGGCTTAGTGGTTAAGATAACAGCTAAATTCACTAAACCATCCTTACATCTTATTAGGGTTCAAACCTCATCTCAAATTTTAAATATTTTTAAATAAATCCGAAATGAGTACAAATTTTCTTCGCTAGAGGTTGCCACTAAAATTTGCTTTTCTTAAAACGACAATCTCCAAATTTTCATCGCAACCTAGAATTCGATTTTTCTCCGCTAGTGGTCTCCACAAAATTTACTTTTCTTAAAATTTCAGTCTTCAAAATTGCCCTTCGTATTAGAGTTCGTTAAAAGAATCAATCTCTCAATTTAACCTCATGTTATAGTTCGATGAAAAAAACATTAATCCCCAAAAGTAACATCATGTTATAGTTCGCTAAAAGAAATTTCAATCTTCAAAAAAATTCCTTTTCCTCCCCTCGTCTTAGAGCTCACCTTCTCCGTAGGAGGTGCATACGGTGAGAGCTGGTGGTGGAGAAGTTGCTTCTTTGTTCCCGCCACCTGCTGGAGTCTGAGCGGCCTTTTTCTACTACTCACGTGGTAAAAAATCGACTTATTGAAAATACAGCTGAGTCATAGAAATCTGCTTGCATCCAGTAGGAAAAAAATTTTAACCAGTTTTCTAATTCTATTGATTTAACGAAGATGTGCATATTTCCTTTAAAAAATTGTGTTTCACTTGGTGATCGATAATACATTTTTTTCATCGCTCTTCGCGAGTGATGATTAGAGTGACGATAGATGACCGAATTTTTAATTACCTCTTTTACAACTTCAATCACCACGTGGCGACGGGCGACCGCTAATTTTCACCTCTATTAAATCGAATCTTGCTAAATGGATTTTATGCCAGCTTGCTTTGTTTTTCTTAAATCGGAATGCATTATTTCTGCACTGTTTGCTTAAATCGGATCCTTTTAAATCGATTCAACACCAGCTTGATGTGCAAGCGGTAGATACATCGAACTAGATAAATCACATTTCTGATGTTAGTTCTGATTCGTTATTTTAAATCGATTTAAAGTCAATGACTAAATCGTGATTTAAGAAATTGGCTAAATCGTGATTTAAGACTCTGGCTAAATCGCGAATTAAGACATTGGCTAAATCACGATTTACGATGTTAGCTTAAATCTATTTAAGACAATGGTTAAATCGGATTTCCAATGTAAGGTATGGTAGGGACGTCCCCAGTAATTGGCACTTTAAGGATTTGTCTTTAAACTTATTTCAATTTTCATTACAAAGAAATAAGATATTTACTTGGAAATATTTTTAAATCAAAGAATGCATATCTGTGCATCTATTTTGACCACTAAAAGCAAAAAAATTTGAAAATGTATTTTTATAAAAATATATTTATAAAAAGTTGCTGAAATCACCAGTAATTGGCACCTAGAGCACCAATGTATGACACCTTGTGATCCAGTAATTGGCATATGTTTATATTTTTTAAAAAAAACTTTACATTTTGCATTGGGTTCAATCGCTTTAAATTAATTTACTCTAGATGAAAATGCCATATTTCAGGTTTTTGAGAGTAAGAAATCAGCATATTAGTCTGAAATGTGAACACTTTAAAACAATACAATATACTTATATTAATACCCAGTAATTGTCATGCTGTCCCCAGTAATTGTCATATGAAGCTTTAATGGATTCCAGTTAGTGATAATATTTCATATTTTCAAATAAAAACAAATGATAAACAAAATTAGTCTATAACTTTAAAAAGTACTTCCAAAATAAGTGGTTTAATCTCAAATTACTGAAGAATTCCTTGTAATATGAATAGGTGCCAATTACTTGGAACTAGTAAAATTGAAGCACCATTAATTGGCATCTATCATTAATTCAGGAATCCAAATATTTGTGTCAAAATTACTTTTACACAATTAAAGTAACCTTTTTTAACTAAACAAAACTGTTGTCAATTAAAATTTAAAATATATTATAAATCAGATAATAATGAATTAAAAAGCATGCCTTCCTTAAGCCAAAGTAGAAGCATTTGCAACAAAAATGGCTAATTTGATACAAGCAATAGTTGTTTCTCTTTCCTGGGCACTATTGTCATCTAGTAGCATAAATTAAAGTTATAATCTTCAACGTAAATGAGCATATAACTGGTATATGGTCTTGCATTTTTAAAAGACTGGATATAAATCTTATTTTAGGACATGTTTGTAGGATGTGCCAATCACTGGTGCATGCCAATTACTGGGGATGTTACCCTATAACTCTTTGAGGGTGGGGTATATTTTATCCCACCTAATTGAAACAAGATTCACACCGCAAACTTTTAACTAAATTTTATACTTTTTAACTTTGGAGACCATTTTCTTATTTTAAAATAAAAATTTTCGGTTATTCTGGTGAGAATGCAATATTACAGAGACATTGTTGCTTGCCGTTCAAGGGGTTAAATCGATTTAAGGTCCGAGTCTAATACCAATAAATTGAAAAACAAAATTTCCCGTCTATATTTGATTTATCCTGGTACATAAATCTATGTTCGGAACCATGTGCGTCTCCCACTTTGTTTTAGAACTGTGCTGCACCACTGATATACAGTGGCGGTCAAAATTTTCCTGCCAGTAAAAAAATTAGTTAATTTGTAAGCATACTGATATGAAGAGGAATAGTGATACTTATGCATTTTATTGGCATAATAGTTAGGATATTATTTATGGAATAACAAATGAATGTTAGTTAATTAAATTGGCAAAATTAAGTGAAAAAAAATGCATGTTCTGAAAAATTTCCGGGCACCTTGGTAAGTTTGGAACAAAATTGTGTTACAATAGAAAATAAATGATTAAAAACGTTTACAATTAGTATTTTATCGCCATACCTTTAATGGTAAGTACTGCGCACCGGAACGTGGCATCGATTCAATGATCGATTGAAGATCTCTATAAGTTTTTTCCTACATTTTTTACAATTTTTTGCAAATTTCTGCTGAATTGGAATATTTATAATTCCGCACACGTTTGCCATGTTCTTTCTAAAGATTATCTATTGCATTCATGTCAAGCGTTTAGGCTGATCATTTCAAAAGTGATTTTTTTTTTCCGAAAGCCATTGCTTGACGAGCTTGCATACATTCTTTCAGTCGTTATGTTGATACAAATAGTTGCGACCAACCACAATTTTTCCTTAAACAAGGCAGCAAAGGATTTTTCAAGATATCCTTGTACATTGCGTCATACTTCTTGCCGTGTATTTGAAGTAACGGACCAACACCTTTTGAAGAAAATGCATCCCACATCATAACGTGTCCTCCGCCATTCTTCATTGTAGGAATAACATATGTCGAATGATTTGTTTTTAGGATGTCGGACGTAGTATCTATCATCACTCTCAAAAAGTTTGATTTTCAATTCATCGGAAAATAATACTTTTTTCCACTTTCTACTTGACTAGCCTTTGTGTTTCTTGGCAAAAGTCACACTGAGAAAAAAATATACCGCCTTCACCTAGAATGAATAGTTTGTCACTTTCTGAATACCTAAACTAGAACTATAGATGACCGAACTATGCGAATAGGTTGAACTACTAAAGCTGAGTAGCCGAAATAACCTAACATTTCTAGTCTCTTGTTTTCAAGGTGACGAAACGATATTGACTCGTCTCAGTAACGAGAAATTATTGCTTGATTTCGGAAATAGTTTCAAAAACTAGAAATACAGTTACTAAATCAAACAGCTTGTGTTCGCATCTATTTGCTGAGATTTTTAAATAAGTATCACAGGGAGAATATAGGAAAACGCTCCTGAATTCTTGTTGTAGATTCTAGAACTCTCATATAATGGTAACTAGAATTTATAAGGATGACATGGAACTATTTTTTCTAGAGCCAAAATTTAGATTCTAGATTCCAGAACTGTATTTTTTTCTCAGTGCTGTCGTGTCCGTTGATTTTTTTTATTATTATTATGGATGGTTTTTTAATACCGACTCTTCCATAAAGTCCTACTTAACGTTAGCGTCTTGACATGGTAGACCGTCTTTTTTAAGCAATATTTTCATTCCGTAAATAACTTCTTTTCACCTAATAATTCTTTTCACACGATTAGACCGCCGCAGTCTCACGAGAGGATTGGCTCTTCAGCGACAAACTAATCACTCATAGTTACGAACAATAATTGTTGAACTTTTCATTTTTGAATTTCAGCTGTGCTATTCATGTTGTTAATTCACAAACATGGCCAAAAAACACTTTAACGATAAAAAAAACTAAGGAATGACGAATGGCCAGAAACTTTAGCACACGTGAATTTCGAATTCCTTCCCTTTGCATCAAGTATCTTCAGTATCCAATGAAAATGATCACGTGGTCCGAGGTCATTTATATATTCCCAGCCTTTAGAACAATAGACGTTTTCAGTGTGACGTCAGTCATGGCATTTTCCTTGGATACTGACTCCAAACAAACGGTTGCTATGCTTCATTTCTTATTAAATATCAATCGTAGAAAAGGATATCCTTGCATATAAAGCATTAAAGATGTGTCTGTTATATATAGCTAAAAAATGTTGCTGTAATACGCAAATAAAATAGAAAATACAGCATAGCAACCGATTGTTTGGAGTCAGTGTCGAAGAAAAACGTCATAACTGACGTCACGACTGAAAGCGTCTATTGAGATTATTCTTTGCTGAAACACTCTCGTAAACAAATCGAAGAAACTAACTGGCCAAAAACTTTTGACCGCCACTGTATATATAGGGCAAGGCGGAGCCCCTTAAAACGTTTTTCAGTAAATAATTTTTCTAAATTAAATTTTGTTTATTTTTTTTTTTTTCTAAATTGAACTAGACATGTAATATATAGACATTTCTGCATGAAATAAATCTCATAATAAGTAATAGCTTAAAACTATAACAAAACGAAGAACCCTTTAAAATGTCCCAAACTGCTCCTGTTGTTGTGCACGTTGGGACACTAATTTTAATCAAAAGATACAAATGAAATTTTATATTTAATTGATAAACAAAGCTTTAGTTGAGCATGAAATACTTTGAACATTGTAACATTTTAAATAATTTGAATTGTAACATATGTTTTCATTAAACAGATCTTGCATTTCATGAAACAAATTTGTTCTTCAAATTATAATAAAGCACATCTTTGGCCTGTTGTCTTTTAGAAATGTCACATTTTAAAAGAATAAACGTTTCATACACAAATGAGCTATCATGCTTATAGGAATAAAAGTATAACAATTATTGATCTTGTTTTCTCAAAATGAATGTCTCATACTCGCTTCTGTCTTCAACCTTTTGAACATGACGTACAAATACAACAATGCTTTGTTTTCCTGCAAACTTTACCAATGCAGACTATATCACAGTAAGTTTACCTTTAGCCTGTGAACTTCTGGACCTGTCTTGAATAAGTTTGTATCTGCAGGAAAATCAGCATCATATGGACAGTAAAATTCATCACTACTACCATCACACAAATCACAAATACTTGTTTCCCTTCTATGGATATTTTCATCAATTTTACTAGTGCAACTGCCTCATCCTCACTGCTTGATGAAAATTCCAACTGGCTATGTATTTTTTTTTTAATCTGTAAGCTGCATTTGGTCTTTTGAGCACTTCTGGACATGTTCCAAGGTGTCCCACAATTGAGTGTCCCAACCTGCCCCGTCTCGCATATTAAATTACAGAAACTTTAACTTTGTTAAGCTTAGCATTACAGTCTGTTTTAACCATTAAATAACAATAAATACATGTTTATTCATCACAACATGCTTCCACTTGTATTATTTCATTTCTTTAATGAAAAAAATATTCTTCAAAATGTACATTGTTACTCAGTCTCATTCAAAAGGAAAAGAATGATATTTGTTACTGGCAGCGATTCTGAAACACATAGTAGAGTAGATTGTAGTCATACGTTAGCACTTATGTGTGCTAATATTTTACTGCAAAATAAAGCCTGAAAATTGGGATGTCCCAAAGTAAGCCATGCCCCACCTTCCCCTATAATTAAAATGAAATCTCGAATGAATTTAAAATGAACAGTGGAAAACAGAAATTTATATTAAGAAACTGCGAATAACCTACAGAATCATCAGAAAAGTGTGCAAGTTAATTCATTGTGAATATATGTTATTTCATCTAATTATGTCAGCATTAGACATAAAATAACCAAATTTAACTCCTTATAACATATCAAAACAAATTATCATATCATAAGACATTAAAAGAAAAATAAATGTGAGCAGACAATACTTCCATGAGATATAGATCTAAAATACAAGTAATATGACTTACAAATGGAGAATGTGCGAAAATGGAGGCAGATTTCGAGATACTAAGAAACATATGAAGCTACCTTTTAAAATTGAAAAAAAGTAGATACTTTATAATATATACTGCTGCCTTCTGGTGTAAAAAATGAAAAACAATGTTGTAAAAAGAATTATTTAAAAAATTTTAGTGCTGTCATTTATGGAGAAAAGTGAAATCAAATGAAGAATTTTGAAGAATGCAGTAATGTTCTCTAATTGATAATTATTAAAAATCAAATGCAAAAGAAAAATATTAAATAACTTAAAATTCATTAAAAAATAGAATAAAAAAGATTAATATATATATATTTTAAATAACTGACCAAAACTTGAATATTAGTACAATTAAAATGATTATTTTAAAACAATAAAAAATGGAAAATAAGTTAATAAAACGTATTAAAAATATTTTAAAACAGCATAATATAGCCTTTTATTTAGTGTTGATATGTGAAATATTTATGAAAAATTATAATGCAAAATGCAAACCCCTCTCTCTATATATTATATATATAATATTTTTAGTATTCCCTACCGTAATTGTATTTTGATTATATATATTTTTGTTGTTAAAAGTTTATAATGTACATTAATCATACACACACACATACATTTTTTTTTTTTAATTTTGTATTACGTTTTTATCATTTTTCAGCAATTCACAACCCACCCTCCCTAATAATGTCCGATTTTATGATTAAATATATATATATACTAGCTGATCCGCCCGGCGTTGCCCGGGTCCGTATTAACAATATTAAACGAACTTGAAATTTGTATGATTTTATCATTAACTCGTTACATGCAGAAATGCATTGTCTGAAATACATAGCCAAGGACTGTGTGAAAAATCGGTTTTAGAAACAACAACTAATATTAAGCTCTAAAAATACTCAAAATGAGCAATGAAAAACGCGAGAGGGAATATGTATCCAACGATTGCATGATTTTCGTGTTAAAAAGTTGATATTTACCCGTAAAAATCACTGTTAAGTCACGTAACTAATTATTATTTTCGCATACAAATCCCAAGTGAAACATTTTGAATTTCAAACTAATTATATCACTCTTAAATCCGAGTATACCATGAAGGAAATCGATACACGATGGTAGCTAAAAGATTGGTATATAGTATTATAATTTCAGAGCTATTTTACAAAAGTAAGTGTTATTTTTAATCAAATCTTGCGTAATGTTCACTCTGTGTATAAATTCCTAACCTTAAACTTTTCTACCATAACCAGAACCTGTCTGTAACCTAACAGCGACTTAACAGTACTCTACCGTAAATTAAATATAACAGAAATGTAACCTAGCCGTCACTTTATTGTAACATATCCTTATTCTAACCATAACATAAATGCAATTTAACTTTAACCTAAATAATATAATAGAAAAAAACCATTTTAAAAAATTACTATTTCTTCGTTATATGCTTCAGCTGTAATTCATTTCTTTCTATTCGTTTTATTAATACAAAATTCCTTCCTCGTGCTTTTGTTTGAGACATTAAAATTTCAGCGATAAATGATTTAATATTGCAAACCTTTTTTTCGGTTTACTTCGCCTCCACCTATCTTCTCTCTCTCTCTCATCTCATGTCTTCTCATGAGATAGTATTGTGGTGTCCACCTATCTTTTTCTCCATGGTGTACAGCAGCTATGATTTTAAAAAAATGCTCATTTAAACTGGCAGTTTGCCAGTCTATGAGTTTTAAAGGTCTGTCCCAGCTTTTTTAATTATTTCTGCGAAAATTTTATGCAACCAATCAACCATAAGAAAATGAAAGGGGAAAAAAGCGAAAAAAGGCTATTTTTTATGAGAGTGAGCTTTGGAATTTAATTAATTACTCAGTTAATAAATAGAATTTTGAAATTCTGAGCTTCAGGTGCATCAGGAGAGACATTGGGCTACTCTCAAAAAAAATTTTGAGCTTCGTACGTGCTGTAGATTTTGCTAGCCATCGCAGACACACACACAGACACACACTCAGATACACACACAGACAGACAGAGCGTTTTGTTCTTTTATTAGTATAGATATGTCCATTCTTGTAAAAGTAATAAAATAGAATTTTAAGATTTGATTCATGCAGAAATTAAAAAATCGAGGTAATTATAAGACAATACTAATTGTTTTTATTTAAATATATTAGGCCAAATGAATTGGAAGGAACATAAACGTTTGATATGATAACTATGATTAAGTAGAATATTTCTATAAACTAAAATACATAAACAGGAATTGAAGTTACTAAAATTAATTACTTTAAATGAAAAACTATTGCGTTTATCATAAATGTTGAATATTAGTGTGTTATTAGGTAGAATATAAATTTTAACATCCATAAAATTAATACTAGAATTATTTGAATTAGTCGTACAAAATTCTAGATTAGATGGATATGTTAACGAAAGAGATGTGAATTATTATCATTAGCAGAAAAGAATAATGATATTGTCTATATATTTACCGACTTCAAAAAGGAGGAGGTTATGAATTCGACCTGTACATGTTTTTTTTTTTTTTTGTTTTTTTTTTTTTCCTTCACGCATAACTTTCGTAAATATGAACAGAATTTGATATTTTTTGAAAGCGTGGTACACCCATGTGGTCTCATTCCAATTTCATCAAAATCTGATGATTACAACTTTTATAAAATAAAAAACTTAAATTTTAAATTCTTTTTGAAGCAGTCGACCAATTAGAAGTGTTAATTTTTCATGATTTTGTGTCATTTTTGCACAGATACATGATCTTTTTAAAATGTGAAATCCTGACTGGACAAGGGCCGATATTCATATAAATTTTGCGCTCTTAGCGAAACGAGATTGATTAATAATAAAATTTGCTTAAAACAATGAAAATTTTGCAAAAATGGCGGCTTCTGATTGGTCAGTGTGGTTTTGCTAACGCGAGATTCATTGACTTTGACTGCGTTCTCATTGGCTGTTATCAGTCACGCATCATAGATTTTTATTGGCATGTTTAGATTTGGTCTTTTTCTCTCTATCTCAGTGTTCGAAAGTCTGTTTTGTGTAATTAGTTAAAATATCGTAAATAGATTTATGTAATACTGAAAAACTGGAATATAATAATTTTAACCATTAATAAAAAATAGTTTTTAAAGAAATTTTTTAAAGGTGTCTATTACGGATACTTCTACCGTATATGTATTGTTGCATAAAAATGAATAACATATTAATAGTCTACAAATAAAATATTATTTATTTTAAATTTTACATAATATTATTATGGAGCACAAAAATTGCACAGTATGACGTGAAAAAGAAGCATGATGCATTTATTAATTCTTTAACAATTCTGCATCGAAAATATGAAAACGATCGTAATATTTTACATAAAAATGTTTATTAAATTAGGTAAATTTCTATGAAAAACAAAAGTATGATTTAATATTAAATTTATTAAAATAATTAACATTACTAATTAACATTTACCTTTAGTCAATGTTTATTTGTCATTATAAAAATGAAACAGAAACCACATTTGTATTGTAAATCGTTCAATTTTTCAAAAATTTCTAAAATCTCTAGAAATAGCCAGACCTAACGCGCCACGATGACAACAGCTTCTATGATGCGTGACTGATTACAGCCAATGAGAATGCAGCTAAAGCCACTAATGCTAAAACGTGAGTATCTTTTAGAATCTCGCTTTGCTAACAGCACAAATTCTACATGGATTCCGGCCAAGTTCTCTTATTCACCAAACTGGAAAGCCTACTACAATACTAACCGATATCTGGAGTAGATGTCGAAAACTCGAAAATATAATAAAAATATTATATATATATAATATTTTTAGTGTTCCCTACCGTAATTGTATTTTGATTATATATATTTTTGTTTTTAAAAGTTTATAATGTACATTAATCATACACACATACATACATTTTTTTTTTTTTTTTTTTTTTTTTTTTTTTTTGTATTACGTTTTTTATAATTTTTCAGCAATTCACAAACCCTCGTATTCCAAGTACCAGTGTAAGATGATGCCTGTTGCACTCTTAAAAATATCGTAAAAAATTAACTCTTTAATTTTTTTTTATTTAAAAAGCAATTTTCTTTTTGACGATCGTATTGCAACCGATAAAGAAATGAAATTTAACAGGGGCGTAGCTAGGATGAGTGACACCCGGGGAGGATGTAAATTGTGTTACCCCCCCCCCCAACCCACGATGGTGTCACCCTCCCCCTCCCTAACTGTCATATTTTTTGATTCATGCCACTTTCGCCGAATTCTCCTTCCTCTCTGAACCCTCTTACCACCTGCTGTTTCTTGATGGTTCCTACTAATGAATGGCCCGTGACTTCCTTTAAAAGACGAAAAGTTTTAAGCCGAAAAAAGGGGACTTATAAAAATTAAATGCATTTACGACCGTCGTTATTTTTCAATGGCTATTTTATTTATTGCACACATCTATTATT